>CM055841.1:20056122-20586122 GCA_029490765.1 Euthynnus affinis | reverse complement strand
TGTGAAAAATGACATATCTACTTTTTTTGGTACAAAGAAGTATTTAAAATAATTTCATAGTCTAAATCTTAGCCATGACCTTACAAAAATGTACTTGTGTTTGCCTTGATGAGATGGTATTACAGCCTGCCTGTATATCCTTTAATATTTTGCTTCCCAACATATGTTAAATTTGCAATTTTCTAAAATTGTCTTATTGTATGTCTTGTAATGTCTGTATCTATTTAGTCATGAATCAAGGGAACAGTTAACCTGCAATCTGCAGCGTGACACATACAAGTTACCATTTATCGGAACTGAAAGGAGGGAGGACCCTGTCTGCAGTCTCTATTCATCTTCCTTTTCATCTTTCTTGCTAACCTCTTCCTCATTCTGACCCTGACTCACTTGGAGAGCAAGGGACAGTTAACGAATATTACAACATCGAAACTCAGTGCTGGTGGCCCTCGCATCATAGTTTCAGTGGAAAATTTAGAGAGATTCACTCAGCAGTTTTGTTCCAACTGGCTCTCACAGGACAGGACAGAGCGAGCAGTCACGTTGTCAGAACCAGAACAGGAAAGAAGCGTGTGAACTAATGGAAAGAATGACCAAGCATTAATATAGTATGATGAGTGAAGGAGAGAAGAGGAAAAGAGAGCTGGAGGAGAGGTCAGTAGAGTGACTAGATTATAAATAAACAGCAGGAAGAGGATGGCTTGGAACAATCTGGCCTTAACCAGTTCTAGAGGACCTTAGGACAACAGCAGTGACATGATGTACTTTTATTTTTTTGCATTAATGTACCCGCTGTACCTTAAAAGCTCATCTGTTGTTTGGTGACGTATGCAGTGTATAGCCTACGTAAATCATTACAAGGAACTTTGCTGATGCAAACATAACTGTGTAAAAATAAACAAACGGGAATGCATGCACATCAGCCACTTTCGAAAATCTAAAATAGCACCAACAAATGAGCTGACTAATAATACGTGCAGATACAACTGCTGTGTTATTCTTCACAGCCTAATGCTGTCTGTCCTTTGTCTCTAAACAGTGCAAGAGTCACAGTTAATTTATTCTCCATCACTTTAGAAGAGGTGAAGAATTAGACCAATGTGTGTGTTTCTGACAGCCATAGAGAGAGAGAGAGAGAGAGAGGGAGAGAATGAGGTGTACATGTGTACTGAATGTGTGTTTTCCACTTGTGTTTACCATTATATTTGTACATATGTGCAATTTTGCATTCGTGTGAGTGTAATACAGAATAAGTGAAATACAGTTATGTGAAATACAGATAAGGTTAAATACATGTTTATAAAACTAATAACACTACAAATTTTAAAAATCCTTATTTAATCAGAAAATCCCCATAAAGATGCACAGTGGGAGGAGATATTTCAGGCACCCTTGGTTTCAAAAGTAAAAATCTAATTCATTTTTCCCATAGCGACTGTTAGGTGACTCATAGTTGGAGCACGACCTGCATGAAGCTCTCCTGCTTAAATCATCAGTCCGAAACATAACAACTGCATTAGGAAATATCTGGTTCTTTGATAAAAAGTCAAAGATACAAGCCTGTGTACACAGAAACTTTAAGGTAGCAGATAACTACGACTCCCAAGGTGCATTTAAGGTAAGAAACATCCAATCACCGAGCTTAAAATTCTGGGATGTGTGCCTCTAACAGCGTGCGGTACCTCAAGGTCTGCAGCAGATCTGCAGCTTAAATCAACTCACTTTTCAAATTTTGGTTCAGCTGTGGGTTAAGTCAGCAACTATGGCACTGTGTTGTGTTCCAAACTGCAACGAAGAAGCTTTTAGAATTCGCTACTGCTTTGATTCACGCCATTGACGGGTCGTCTCCTCCATAGCAACGGCAGATGAGGCTCACGGGTATTGTAATAACTTGAGCTTAACTTTTGTAGCTTGAGGGTGTTCTGGCCAAGATAGGAAGCAATGAGTTACAACCTAACAACAGAAAACACAAAATACAAAACATGTCACAACATCAGAATTAAACATATGGCAGTTGTAAAATCATGAATAAAATTGCCAATAAAAATCTAAAAATTGCCAATAAAAATCTAAAAATTGCCAGTAAAAATATTAAAGTATAAAAAATAAAGTCCTAGAAGAAAACTAAAAAACATCTTAGAGAAAACCAAGCCAAACCCATCAAATAATAAATAAATGACACCAATGTACACCTACCAAGCAATAAATAAACACATCTAGATTCTAATCTGCGCTATATTATCAGTAGCAAGAGTGTAGAGCTCTGAAAATTGCACATATGCCAAAGAAGTCATCTGTATTTGTCAAAACTGGTGTGCTTGGATGGGCTTTTGGTATGGAAGCTGGAGAATTTAGGTGAGTGTGTGCCTCAAAAAAAAAAAAAAAAAAAAGTTTCATGATAGATGTAACCCACATACACGCACACGCTCACGCATACAAGATTTCTTCCATTGCAAGAAGGAGCAGGAGAGTAGATGAGGAAGGCCTTCTTTCAGTTCCTTCAAATAAACAGGGTCTCTACAAAGTGTGTGTGTGCATTTGTGCATGCACAAGTCAGTCTGTGAGGGGCTATTAGGGTGGGGTGGGTAAATGGTGATGACTGTGGTTTTCAAAGGAATTTCAGAGCGTGCCTGGCTGCAAGTTAATATGTATGTGTGCATGTGGATGTCTCTGAGAGGGAGAGACAGACAAAGGCAGAGAGACAGAGAGGGAGAGAGAGAGAGAGAGAGAGAGAGAGAGAGAGAGAGAGACAGTAAAAGAGCGAGACAGAGGAGGGAGATGGTGCTGTGATTCATGGTTCCTCCTCCTAAACCAAAGCCTCAGCCGCAGCTGATGTTGCAAGCCCTCGTCACAGCCGTGTGAGGATGACAGATGATGGAAGTGGCAACCGGCTCCAGATTCAACCAGACAGACCTGGTTCTAAGCTGCGACCTCATGACTGCATGCAGAAGTCATGTAAAGAAATGTAGACAAGTTGTTTTAGGGACTCTTGATCCTCTAAATGGGCCATAATGAGGGGGTCAAAATGTTTTACTAGCAGGCTCCAGGAACGAACGCCTCAGCGGTTCCACAACCTCGAGGGCTTCAGCTTATTCTGCTCCTCACTTACTGTCATTGACTCGGCTTCCTTCCCTGCTGGCTTATAAATACATTAATTACATCAGGACACATGATGATCTGGCCTGCATGACCTCACAGCTGGTAGACAAAAAGAGATGTAGTGCTTCTGAAAAAGAGGGGAATATGTTTTGAAGTATAGTTATAGTAGAAGAAAAACTTCTTTTTTTTTTTTTTTACAGATTTGATAAATCCATTTTTAACCATTAACTTTTATTGGATTTACACTTTATCAGCGTGGGGTTATAATATAACCAGTTCTCGACCAAACTAAAAATCTGTGAAGGGTGTCTGTGTATCTTTGCAAGACTGGGGCCTAGTTCTTGTGCAGCTGAGCGTAAGTAAATATTAACAGAACAAGACTAGAGACACACAGATGTATGAAATGTCAGTGCAGTTACTGTGAGAGTGTAAGAAACAAGAGCAGACAGGGAGATGGGTGACGGGAGAAGGTGAGGAATACTGAGAAAGAGAGAGGAATGATGGTTTGACAAACAGGAGAGATATTGTTAGAAAGAGAAAAGATTACAAGTGAGCTATAGCTCCTTTCCTCTCATTTCAACCAGGACCATTCTTGCTGTAAATCGACAGCGCTGCCTTTCCTGAGAGCAAATAAAAAAAAGCACATAAAAAAAGTGACAATGGAGAGCAAAGAAATATAATGGTAGAATGTGATGGAGTAGGGTAGAGTGGGCACTTTTATGAAGGTACTCTGTAGCTCTGCAGTTTCGTATGTGTGTATATGTGTGTGTCCACGTCGAGTCTGGCAGTCTCCGCTTTAATCCCTGAGAGAGTGAAGTGGACGTGGAGTGGAGAGGTTCTTGTGGTGAGTTCCCCCGATGGAGGGCTTTGGAGTTTAAGAGCACACAGGAAACAGAGATGATGCAGACAGGAAATGCAGACAGACAGCGGGTATGCAAAGTGTGTTTAGAGGAGACAGACCCCTGTGTGGCAATAACAAAGTCATGGGTCAGTAACACGACTAATGAGAGGTCACACAGGATGTCTGTGATCAAGAGGCTAAGACCTGAAATCCAAAAGCTCTTGAGTAGCTGATTGACATGAATCTTAAAGGCAGTTTAGCAGTTAAGTTAAAGTGAAATTAATGTTTAGTAGAGCTGCAACAATAGTACAATCAACGGAAAGTTAACTGGCAACTTTTTTTGTTTATTTTTTTAAGGAAAAATGGCAAAAATGAGTTGGTTGCAGCTTCTCAAATGTGAAGATTTAACATTTTAGTGTCATACATGACAGTAAACTGAATATCTTTGGACTTGGGACTGTTGATCAAACGAAAAAAGACATTTAAAGATGTCACCTTTTCTGACATTTCATCAACTCAATGATTAACTAATTAATAGAAAAAAATAACCCACTAAATCAATTATTGCAGCCCTAGTGGCAGGTCCAGGTGGTTTGATTTGCTTTTCCAAGGTCCTAAACACCCCGGGACATTTCTTAAACATTCAGATTGAATTTGAATGGTCACACCGGGCCAGAGTGTCGTGAGATTAGCACATGCCAGAGGAGGTGGTGTGTATGTGAATGTGTATGTGTATGTGTGTGTGTGTGTGTAGGTAAGCGTGATTGTCTCTGCACTGGCTGCCATTTAGTAGGACAGAATTAAGTGTGAGGATGTCTGTCCGGTACCAAAGCATGACATCAGCCAGTTGGCAGAAGAGGTGTTGGAGCAGGTGCTATATGGGAACGAGGGAGGGATGGAGACATGCAGGGAGGGGGTGGAATTGGGGAAGGACAGGGAGAGGATGGAGGGAGGATGGAGGTGTGGGACAGCAGAGCAGAGGGTGGTGCAGGAGGATGGGGCTTGAGCCAAGATGAGTGTCCAAGTGAAGCTATTTATAGCTCTCCATCATGGGCCATTCTACCAAGCCCTGATCACCACCAGTAGTATTATCCCTCTATTTCCCCTCTGCTCATATTCAGCTCAAATCCAGGAAGAGCCAGACATTTACCTCTGAATCATGTCACTTTGGTCTATTCTAGGCGTGGGTGTAGATTTGAGTATGAACAGTAGGGACATGTCTCTATCAATGTCATGGTGTTGCTGAATTGTCCCTACCAACATTTTTACCGATCTAGAACCATCTTGCTATTTTAACTCCATGTTTTGTTAACGGTAAGACCTTTGCAGAGTCGCCAGGTTTGTGTGTGTTTTCTGCAAAAAGTGGGTTACTATGATAAAGAGTGTAAAGATAGATGGGGGACACTCGACTTGATTATCTGGCAACCCTCATCTTCAAACTGTGCATAACGCATTGTTGACTAGCAGCAGCCTGACAGCAGAAGCAGCAGTAGTAGTGGAGTCAGTGAACGGTGGAGAATCTGAAGCGGTTAGAACAGTTTCAATGTTTCAAAACTCACAGAATTGAACAAAACTTCACTGGACAAAACTAACATCGGTCAGTTGATATCATATTTAAATTTCAGGCATTAGGTGTTGTTAGCTAATATGTGATCATTGCACAGACATGTCATTTGATTAAACAACTCTGTTACTGTGAAATGTCTCTCAAAGCAAATTCAGGTCCTTTTTTCAAAGAGGGACCAAAGTGTCAATGACATCTGAGCTTAGCTAATAAAATTGTTCTCTACTTACCCAGTGACATTTCACATTTTCAACCATTTGTGTCAAAAATCTGAAAGATTAGCTACAGTAGCTAACAGGAAGTCCTCTTGAAATCAGTTAGCTAAGCTGCCAGCCCTACAGCCACAGAATACCAGATTAATATCCAGTCAGTTTGGTTCTCAGGCTGACCTACTTGATCATATAAAATCAATGGACAGAAAATATGTTATCACCATCTGCATTGCGCAGTTTCTTTCATTTTATAAAAACATAAATGTGCTATCAATCCAGTTTGCTTATCTCACCACATACTGAAGAATTTCTGTCTGCTTTCAGGTCTCCATTATAGACTAAATGAATGAACAAACGTTTTCTACTGTTTTCTTTACATTACGTTACTCCCCCTTCCACCGTGACACCAACCCCTCCAATAGATACTTGTTTGTGCGAAGTAATAACGTCATTCAAAGTATGTTATTACTATACAAAGCACATTAGATTACATTAGATTTTGCCTGTTCCCAAATTCAATATAAAATTGTGACAATTTCAGTTTACATCTTCAGTGAACATGCTTCTTTCCTCTCTCTTATTTTCGAAGTTGTGTTGATCAAAACGGAGAGAAATCCAGTTGTCTACCACTATGAAACACTATGCGGGGGGGGGGGGGGGGGGGAGTTGAAAAATTGCCTGGTTCCACTTTAAGTCAGCTTTACGCCTTTTTGTTAACATATGTACTTAAAACAGTTAAGAATCAAACATTAAAAAGAGAAAAGCCAAGAGAACCAACAGTACCATTTACAGTGTAGACACTGTTTTGACCTGTGTTTGACTTGAGACAGCCGTACAAGAGGTCCATTACTGTCCATTGCTCCAGAGGGGTTGTCATGGAAACGACACAAGACCCAGGTCCAGGGAGTCCAGCCATCTGGTGGACATCAGCCCTATCCAAACAAACTAGCTACCGTTTAGCAAAAGGTCCAGAATGAGGCCTGCCTGGTCCAACACACCAAATAAATACAAGTCTCTCTCCAAAAGACAAATAGTTGAGGGGATGGACAAAAAAAAGAGGGATTCCATGTACCCTATTTAAAATTGCATGCTGAAGGGACCAAGGATAATATTACTCATGGCCTTATCATCAAATTGTCTGTATCCAGTGTTACAGCACCCAAAACTTGGACTCGCACTCAGAAACATAAATCCACAACTCAAAAACATCCCCATAAATCACACAATGATGTCAGTGACAGATAATCTGGAGTTAAACAAAGTTACTGCCCCTGCATGGATCTGCAACTAGACCTTATCCAGACCCTCTGCCACAGCAGCCCACAGCAGAATGGCATTGTGTTGAGTTGTAATGTCTCTGGGCCACGTGTTACAATATAATAGTGTCTTTGTCTTCCACTTATCTGGCTGCAGCTCAGGCTGCGGAGCAGAGTGTTTCAACAGCTACTGTCTAACTATCAGACCTAAGGACACAATCTAGCGCTGTGTGAAGGCTTATTGTCAACCACTCTGCATGGACAAAATAATCATCTGAGTCCTGACAGATAACACAGAGGCCTTTATAGGAAGCTGAAGGTGGCTGAGGTTAGATGCTTTTAAAAAAAGACTGACACAAGCAGACATGCAAACATATTTGCTGCATATGAAACACCTAGAACACACCCACAAGACCATGCATATTACGCTGTATGCACACATGCAAAAACAATATCACAGTTTTAGTAAAGTCAAAGTCACACACATACAAATATCCTTGAATAAATACACAAATACAGCCCTGACCAAGTGACCAGACCCTGTACTGTATGGTATGAGTGCCTATTTAGGAAATGTCCTTGGCTTTTTGGTTGTTTTCACGGTGAATCCCAAAGTCCACCCACACAGGCAAGCCCTGCAGAGACCTTCTGTTCCTCAACCCAGGACACACACACATACACACACACACACACACACACACACACATACACACACAAAACACTCACACATACAGAGAGAGAGAGAGATAGAGAGAGAGTCACACAGAGAAAAAAAAAAACAATAGAGAAACTAACAATGTTTTTCTATTGTGACTGGTGTTCTCTTTGGCTGGTCAGATCTCACTTACACAACAAAGATTTTTATTTGTCAGTTCATGGTGCACTCAAAGTTTGACATTTATTATGCGCTGAATAACTGACTAAATAATGTGCAGATGGTGACCTCTGTAAAAGGAGAGTGCCAATTCACAATAACATATCATTGCTTGATTCAAAAACATAACAAAAACATGATAATCTACTGTATTTCATCACATACTATACAGTATTTGTTTTTCTAACTTTGGACTTTGTTTTATTCAGGTTTATACTGACTGAAATGAGGTTGAAAAGGAGTTAAATTAAATTCAATAGCATACACTGAGACCAGCTAAAACAGTTGGGCCTGTGTGTTTTATGGAGCCAGCAGAGAGTGGAGTACATATGGATGCCTCACATTATGGCACATAGCACTATAATGTGGTGTGGTAATGGCCGTGAAACCACATGTCACTGTGGATGGGAGAGAGACTCCAGAACAGAGGCAAGGCCCAGAGCCAGACCAGTGCTGCAGTTCACCTTCAACCGCTCTCTATCTCTGTTTTGCTCCGTCTGTTAATGTCATCTGTCTTTTTCTTCTTCTTCTTCATCTCTAGCTCTCGCTTTCTTTATTCCACTCTGTATCTCTCATCACCTTTCAAATATCCCATGTTTCTTTCTTGTGCTCTCTCTGTGTCTTTCCTATTTTTCCAGACTTCTCTACTTTGACCTGAGGGTTGCTGCCTCTGCAAGAATGTCCTGCACGGGCCAAGTCAATATTGTGGTTATTCTTTGAAAGAGTCTATTTCATGCCACTCTATAACATCAAATCAAGGTTAAACCAATGACAATCCTGGAGGTTAAACTTGTGCTTATATATTTTTTTTTTATTTCATTATGCATCAAATCAGTTTTGCTTCAGTGAAACGTCCCTGTAAGAGTCCTTTAAATGCTTTTTAATAGCCTCCTTCATATGTTACTCTCTTATATGAAGCAGCCTGTAAAAGCACACTCCATTGAAAGAACAACTTGGCTCAGGTTCAGTCAACATGTTGGTTTAATGTGACTGGTTTCAGACTGTAAAAGGTGATAAGCTCTTAGTATGTCCTCTCCCTCTTTGTCAATTTATGTCACCCATGTTATCCCCCCTGCGGCCAAGCTGACAGCACATGTGACTCACCTTTGCTCACCTTCGTTCAGTGTGATACAGTACGGTTATTAGAGAGGGGGAAGGTGTTTCTCCCCATGATCCGGAACGTGCAGTCTCATGTTTGCCTCCCTGTGCAAGTGGCGTGGCAAAGTCCAGGGAGGCTATTGACAGTGGACTTTGGAGAGTGGGGAGAGATGAAGGCATGCTGCGCCAACAGACATACACACACACACACACACACACACACACACACACACACACACACACACACACACAAACCCAAACCCACACTTGGATCACAGGCTGGTATTGCCTCTGGCTATAGCGGGGTAATAAAGTGATCCAGAGAAAATGCAGGAGGAAATGACAGGGATATAACCATGTGCGTCTTACAGCTGCTACTCTAATCAGATGTATGCTCTCACTACATTTAACTCAGGTCTTGTTTGAATGAAATTCCACTTTTACAGTATAGCCATCTGAGAGGGGTTTAATGTACACATGTGTTGTTGTCAGTGGTTAGATGTATTTATCAGTACTTTGTGTCAAACAGGTCTGTTGTGGCTTATCGACCCCTGGGTGGGCTATTGCTGTTTCTCCACCTTATGCCACTGTGGTTTACCTCTCTGGAAACTTCAGCGTTGCAGCTGGCACAAAATGGCAACCAGATGCAAGATGCTGGCAAGGTGAAAGTTGGCCACAGAGGAACCTCTTATGTGGAAGGTTCCTTGAAAGCTCTTAAGAAGCCACATGATGTTTAATCGTTACTAATAATCAACATCGGTATAGACTCCTCTTGTCATTTTTATTTTTTAATGTCGTGGTCGAGACGCAGTCAGAACGGATCGACTGTGATCAGATCAGACGTAAAAAAAATTTTGGAAGACACACACTCACTGTATTCATTCTTGCAGCCTAAACCACAGTTTCATTATGAGTCTAGACGAGACCTCCAGTGTTTCTGCTACCGACTCCTTCCTGGAGTCTGTACTCACCTCAGTGGCCACATCACGACACCTCAGTTATCCTTCAACGCGCACAAACATACAGCCCAAAATCGTTAAGACATACAGAGACATATGCACGCAGACACAGACGTAGTGAACGGCAGGATATTATACACACACATGCTCACACACACACTACTTATCTAGAGATCATCTGCAGTGAGACAGATGTTATTATAGATCCCTCCCAGACGTGATGTCACTCAGCTCATAAGAGCCGTTTTTAAATCTGACTGACGCTGAGGCTCGTGACGTAGAACTTTTTCTTTATCTACATAGAGCTGTCATCTATTTATCTATATGGAAGACTTTGTTTTGTATAAGGTTCAATGTCCGCTGGCGTCTGTTGATGTTAAGACATCGGAGTGAGTGTGAGCCTACTGTATTTGTTTTTGTGTCTAACTGTGAAATACATATTCTCCAGAAGTAGCTACAGTAAGAGCCTCCTCACGGAGAGGCAATGGAGCTGGATAATTATGGGTTGTGTGAGTGTGTCTGTATGTGTGTGTGTGTGTGTGTGTGTGTGTATGTGCGGTTTGGGGTCTAGGGACTAGGGGAAAAAAAGGAAAAAAAATGTAATTTTTACAGTGAATTCCAGCTTGATAACCAGAACCAGCTGGCTTTTGTCTCTTAAACACACACACACACACACAAACACAAACACACAAACACACATGTTCAATGGGTGCAAATGATACCAACATCATTGTTGTCTACTTCTGCTCAAGAATTCTGTATACTGTATATAAAATAATGCACAAAAATATAGAAATGCATAAAAACACAAATAATAACATTCACCATTACACAATCATTTGCAATAATGGCTATTGCATAATAATACACATTCATTTAGCATTTTGTAACTCTTGCAGCTCTAATTTTTACTTTTGGTGGAATAGTACAGATTTCAATTCCTATTCTCAAATTGTCCAGTTTACTTTGTTAATTGAAACAACATCCTTAATATTCAAACAGTACAATAATCTGCTTTGTGGAGAATATTAAACTGTAAAATATAAACAGCCAGTCACACTTTTTGATTATTGGCCACTTCCTTGTTCATCTGAATCATCCCACTCATCTCAGAGGAGCGAAGTTACCAGACAACACACACAAACAAGAGCAGTTATTGGTCATATTAGATAAAAGACACATGAGTATGACTAGTATATCTCCCACATTGCTTTATCAATATTACAATAGGTTCCAGCCCTATGCACTTCAACCTCCAACACGCACAGACTGCTCGGCAGTTGACATCTCTACTAAGCTGCCTCCCTGACCCCAGTTGCCCCAGGCAACCCCTTGTTGTTGCAGTGTTTAAAAAGATGTGAAGAGCAGAGTCTCCCACCAGGATAACTCTGAGAGTGAACACAGATTAAAGTCTGCTAGTCTCAGAATGGGAGCCCTTGAGGCTACACGGAGGAGAGCAAATGCGCATGCATGCATATGTATGTGTGTGTGTGTGTGTGTGTGTGTGTGAGAGAGAGAGAGAGAGAGAGAGATTTCTGTGATTTTTGTTTCTGTACACACGTGTGTTTGCATGCAGATGTGTGTGCATGCCAACTTCTACCTTACATTGCCGATGTGTAAGGCCTTTAATTTTGAATGGAGACAAATGCTGCGCAGGCCCATATTGAGGCAATGAAAAGAACCATTTCTCTCTACCTACAGATCAATGGGTTCCCATTCAATTAGAAAGTCTGAAACCATTAGCACCCGGCTAATGACTCCATTCTGGGGAGTTGGGGAGCTTTGGCCTCGGGGTAGGTGGGTGGTGGGTGGGGGAGCCAGAAAAAGCATCCAGGCGGGGTGGGGGATTTCTTTAACTGCATTCATTATGAGTGCATTACACTTCTTTAGTGTCTTATCAGGCAAGTAGTACACTTTCTAGATAGCATATTGCAGCAGGGTGTTGAATGCTGTGTCCCTCTGGTCTTGTTTCAATAAATGCTAAAGCTGTGCACCTCCTATTGGAACAGTTTCCATTTTCCACTTTGATTATTCACCTTCTATTTGCTGTAATGATGACAGCTATTCATTAGCGTATGATAGAGGGAGCACTTTTGGGTGAATTCAGACACCTATCCACTCCTGGTTTTTCTCCTCCGCTTTTTACATAGTCATGTGACAATCATTCATTTTCCTCAACTTGTCAAATGTGCAGTCTAAAATACTGATCTACACTTCCAATGACTAAAATAGCATTTGGCCTAGACACAGAGAGCGAGAGAGAGAGACAGACAGAAAGAGAGAGAGAGAGACGTGTAATAAGAAAGAAAAGAAGAAAGAAAGGAAAAAGAAAGAAGCAAGCAGTAGTAAGAAGAAAGCAGGCATGCAGCCAGGCAGACAGAAAAATGGGTGTATATAAGAGAGTTTACAGGTAGGAACCATGTGGCTACAGGCAGAGGTAGGACGCCATGGTCAGAGTCCATATCCTGTGTCTTAATAATGCGTGCCGCGGCCTCAGGGGGAAAGGCAGCTTTAATGGGGAGGCAGTCTGCCACTGGTAAACACATGCTGGAGCTCAGTGAAAACACTGCTGGCAAGGAATTAGGTCATTTGTGATAAGCATGAAAGCAGCATTGCCTTGAAATCATTTTTGGCTGCATGTGTGTGTATGCGTTATGTGGAAACTCTCCTCCACTAAACATTTGTTTAGCTTGACATTAGTTTACCTCAACAGCCTGTTAGCTTAGACGTGTCTAAATCAAATCCTTTTTATGTTTATTACAGGGGAACTGAAATCACTTCAGTTTCAGGAGTAATTTATGGCAATCTATTGAATTACATTCAATAGAAGAGTAAAAAAACAAAACAAAAAAAAAAAAAAAATTTCCTACCAACACTAAGGCAACCAGTTACTCATGCTGCAGATTTGGACCCTGAATCCAGTGTAAAGGAAATAATGATATTACATTTCACAGCAGCATTTGTGCACAGTGAATGAGCCTTGACATCAGCCGCATGAGGTAAGGAGTTGGCCTGGTTCAGAGGTAGCTGAGGTTAAATGGAAAAGCAGTGGATGTGTCATTACACTGAAAAAACATTTGTCATGATTCTGGTCACTCTGTAGTGAAGATCAAGTGTTAACATAATTACTTCTCCAGATTTCAGAGAGACTCATCATTACTAGAAGTAGAGGAGTGTTTGATGGATGGTACATAAGTCCAGTCGAGAGGAGAGGAGAGGAGAGGAGAGGAGAGGAGAGGAGAGGAGAGGAGAGGAGAGGAGAGGAGAGGAGAGGAGAGGAGAGGAGAGGAATTATTCCTTGTGCCATGCGGTCCACCAATTGCTTCCCGTTTGATTGCTCTGGTCTGGCTTGTCTGGAAGAGCCGAGAGAAGAGATCTGGCCAATCCAAATTTGACTAGCTGAGCCTGCTCTACTTTCCTCCAGGGACTGCCAATGGGGTGATGTGGTGTAGGGAGATGGGGGAGAGGAGTCGGAGGGGTTCACAAGGGGCAGTGGGAGGGAGGAGAGGCTAGGTGTGGAAGGTTGCAGTGGGGGACGGAGGGGGTGTGTGCACGATTCTCTCCCTAAGAAGTGCTAACTTGGACAGTGGGAGGAATTTTCTGTGGTTTATCCAACGAGAGCTGCTCCATCTGTATAAACTGGATCCTGCCAAAATGTAGGCTCTCTCCACACACACACACACACACACACATACACACACAAAGACACACAAACCAAAGGCTGCCAGAATGTCGACTCCCTCTGTCCAAAGAGGAGCAGAGAAACTTAACTCCCTCATTACTCGCTCAGATAACTAGTGCTCAGATGCTAAAAAGATAAAAAGTTACAACACACACACACACACACACACACATTAGCGCACACAGATCAGAGCACAACTCACACACGTATGTGCTTGCGTGTACACAAGCACGCACACACACACACACACGCACACGCATCCCATTGAGAAGGTGAGTCCCGAGGCTTTCCTGGCTGCAGAGTACTTAAAAGAATTGTTTTCGCCTGTTCTGCTGACCTGCTCTAATGACAGTGGTGTGGAGACAGGGGTTATGTAAGTGTGAGCTGCAATCACACTCCACGCAATTTAGACGTGACTCAGCTGGCCCCACGCCTGTGTGCAGGAGTGTGTATATGTGCGTTAAAGTGTGTGTAGGTGTTTGTTAGAAGGAGAAAGAAATAGAGAGGGAGTAAAAGGCTGAGTGAGTGTATGTAAAAGAAAAAAAAACACTGGTCAGTGTCAGTGAATCAGTGTAAGATAAAGAGAGAATGAATGTTTGAAGAGGTAAAAAGAGTGTGTTTTTGTTTGTGTGTGTTCATGTCGAGGGGTCAGTGTCATAGCGCATCTGTTGGTGACCTTGCAGGATCACGCAAGGATTGCACGCCTTTTAAATCAATTTGCTACTAATTCAGTAAGACGACACACTGAGAATCACATACACATGTTCCAACCTGCTTTTTAATATACATTTCTTCATGATTGTTCGGGTTAGATCCACTAGCAGTGAGTGGATATTTAAGTGTGTGTGTGTGTGTTTAAGTGTGACACACAGTGGCCCCTTAGTTTCCCAGCAGGGCTTGTGGCAGAGGACTGACATCTTTCCACAGGATATGAGAACTGTGTGATCATCCATCTGAGCTTGGAGCTGAAAGGAAAAACATACACTCTACAGCGCCTCCTTTCGGGCCTCAATCTGCATTACTCTTTCTCTCTTTCTAACACACACACACACACACACACACACACACACACACACACACACACACACACACACACACACACACACAAACACACACACACACACACACACACACACACACACACTCATTCTCTCGCTTCGATTGCTCGTGTCTCTTTAAAACTTTGCTCTTCTTTTGCCAAGGGGGCAGGGTTGTACTCCGTGAGTCACTGGGCTGTCCCTGGCACAGACAGACACATGCACATAAATGCACGCACACACACACACACACACACCACACACTTGAAGCTCTCCATGTTTATGAGTGGAGCTGGCCCTATGCCCAGCCTTAGGGCTGCACAGCTCCAGCACTGTATCACTTAACCCTTCAGGAGCTCATACTGTTCCAATTTAACCCCAAACAGGAGCATCAGCTCAGTATGTCAAAGCTTGACTGTTCAGGTCAAGCCTCTCACAGTCTTATTATCCAAATGTCTGCAAGTAAATGCCACATGCAATCAATCCAACAAAGGCCACAGCTGACAAACTTTTCAAAAGAGCTGTTCCTTTAACATTCAGTACAGTTGGATGTTTAACTCTTTAGGAGGTCTCCCTGAGCAGTAACAGTGCTACCGCTAAACTCAACAATAGAGAAATAGGTTTTCTATGACTGGTGATGAGATTTATGTGACCACGATCACAATTCTGCTCTTTAACCTGTTGTTGCTTCACATGACCCTAAAGACGCTTCATAGAGGTGGACGTGCTGAACTGGTTTCCTCAATGGCTCGTTCTCGATGCCCAGTGACACCAGCAACCTCTGAACCTTGAACTTGTCCAACTGTATTCAGGTCTTCAGCATTGTGTTGATATATTAATACCTCTTTATCTTTACCATCCCCTCTTTTTCGGTCTCTCTTCCACCCACACACTTGTCTCTGTGCATATCTCTGTTTTGTGAGCGTGCAGGACAGTCAATATTTGAGGTATGATGTCAGCGTGTGCACCACTTGCACACTCCTAGCTGGTGAACAAATAGAAGAATTCTGCCATTTGAGTACACAAAGAAACACACATGGGTCATCAGCAAGTAATGACCATAGAGTAGCCTGCAACATGACACATACAGCACAGCCGTAGAAGGAATGTAAGGCCATTGAGAGCTGGTGTAAAGTGTGTTAAGTATGATGGGTGCAGTGACAGATGGTTTGACCTTATATGCAGCAGTTGTGGGATCGGACTGTGAAAGACGTTGGACCTCCTTCTCCTCTCTGCTCCCTGCAAGATAGATCCCCGTGGTGCTATAGCTGCTTCAATAACCATGTCATCTCCAAGGCAAGGCTATTGCCCTCCCACCTTTACCAGAGGGTAACCTCTGGAGTAATCCCTGGAGGGTCCAGGCTAATAATAGTATATGGATATGATCCTATATAAATGATAGTCGAGCACAAAATTAAACGGCAGTCAAATGTATGTTAAACCCTTGATGCTTATATGTGCTGTGACTAGTATAGGGGGTAGTGGAAGTGAGTTTTGGGCAACGTTTGAACTCCAACAGCTGGCAACACCTGAACATACAGTGGTAGAGTCAAAGAAACATACACAGAAGAGGGCATGTGTACACACATAGTGAGTAAGTATGGCTGCTGAGGAGTGTTCTGTAATTCTAGTGTGTGTTAATGACTCTCCCAGGCACACTGGAGAAGACGTTAAAAACTCTGGCTGTGATTTAGTGTGCAGCGATGCAAGCTGGGACACGACCCAGAGATTCACACTGTGGCACAGACATGCATATAGTCACACATGCACACACGCACCACCAAAACACTAAGGAAGAAATTTAACAATGAAAGTGGGGAAGTTGATGCTAAGATGAAACATGTTTTCCTGTTAGTCTAAATTACGAAGCTATATTTTATAAACTAGATAAATAATTAAATCTTCATTGTCAGTCCTTGCATTTGCATGTTCAGTGCAGTTTTATGGCCAGTTCTATGTTATTGTATTTGAATTAAACACTATAAAATATATTCAAATTCTCTTTATACAGGCCATTGACTGGCATTATAGTCACACATCAATCATTGGCCAAGTCACTTAGCAGCCATTAAACTGTAACAATGTTTGTGTTTATTCAGCTTGGCTCTGACTGAAAGCAAAAACATACGTCCTCATTTACCCACCGCAATCTCATTATGGCCATACAAACAAGTCATTTTTAATCCACCAATTACAGATGAGAAAAAGAAGAAGAAATCTGCTTGACGATCACAAGTTTGTGGCCGGCGATGGCTATACAGTGCATCATCACGCTGTCACGTTGGACGGCTTGCGGTCTTCAAAATGTCTTTTCATGAACTGAAAGTAAAACAAAGAGCTCTAACCATTGCAACACAATGAGAGGATGGGTTATGTTTCAAAGCAAGCCCTTGTATACTTTTGCTTTGCCCAGAGCCAGACACCTGCCCTGGGTTGGCTCTGTAAACTCGGGCCCCCTTCATACACAGGCCTCAACCTAAGTCACCTGTATTTACCTTGGATCTGCTGAACGTCTACAGCACAGTGGTGTGATTTGTACGCTAGAATATACAGCGGTGTGGATTGCGACATGAGTTGGGTAATATCACCTCTGGTCGGGTTAAGAAAAGATTGGTGGAAGACTGATGAAGTTTGTTTTGGAGAAATCCACTCCCCTCCTTCAGAAAGGTTTGTTAAGTCCTGTTCCCACAGAGTACAGCTCCATGCCCTACTTCTGTCCTCCACCAAGAATAACATGTACCTGGACAACACTGACCATTTAGACAGCTGCAGGGAGGGTGAGGAGGAAAAGAGGGGAGGAGTGGAGTGAAGGCTGAGGTACAAAAAAAGAGAGATGGACGATTGAAGGTAATAATGTGGCACGCAATGAGAGAAAGAAAAGGGGAGAAAGAGGAATCAGGGATTGATGGGAAGAGAGAAAATGAGAAGGGGGAACCCATAAAGTTAGAGAAAATGAAAGAGACCGAGAGATATGCCCCTATCCTTTTAAAAGTTAGTTGAATCTCCGGAGGTTTAATTGAATTTGAAATGAGTCGGGAGGCAGAAAGTTAGCAGAAGCTGTGGAAGGCTTAGCGCTGGAGATGAAGAGCCAGTGAATGACAGGAGAGAAGACAGAGGAAGAGAAGACTCCATAACAGCAGCATACAGAGAAGTCCTGCGTGAGGGAAAGGTTTGGCCACACACAGGTAAATTGATCTCACGGGACAGTGAGTAATAGTGGAGTAAAAGCTAAAAAGGAAGGTATGGATTGGAAACACTGAGGAAGGAACAGAAAAACTGAACAAAGCATGAAGACGGGGAGAAATTAGTCCAGGAAGAAAAGGAAAAGTAAGGAGTCATATAGGCAGAGGCAGAGAAAAAGGGACAAGCAGTGATGTTGGAGAGAAGTGGACAGAAGCAGAGCTTCGGAAGAAATAGAGAAAGAGGTTTCGGGTGGGCCCAGGCTGAGGGTTGTGAGGTGCAGGGCTCTCTCCAGAGCAAACACAGGCTAACAGAGGGGCTGTTTGTCTGGGTCAGGGTGGGCCAGGGGAGGGGACAGCAACACTGGGATGTGAAATGTGACAGATCTATTTTAGGGTTCCAGCACAGGAGCCCTTCCCCAGCTCAAGACCAGGTGTCAGGGTCAGGGGTCAAGGGCAGGACAGCAGAATCTAAAGCACCATTTGAAGTGGATTAGTTTCACTGGAGGAAGGCCTGTAATTTAATTTTTATGTGCTGTGTGCCTTCCTTGTCCAATTCCAGAAGACAATTCAAGCGAAGAAAAAAAGCTTTGTGATGTCCAGTAAATTATTACTCACAATGATGATGAAATGGTGGAGATGTTGACTCAAACTGTGTTGCTTCCATCAAAAGATCTTTTTTCTTTGTCTCTTGTGTTGCATTTTTACTTGAACATTTTCCTCCATATTCTCCTGAAACACACAACAACATCAGATGGTCACTCACCATAACATCACGGTCACAACTGTCACACACTTTCCATGTTTCTCATTATTCCTGTACTTCACTATTTTCAGTTGCTTTTCTACAGAAAAACCACACTTACTTCCTCTCTCACTCATCTGTTACTCTTGAAATGATCTAAATGTTTGGGAAGTTAATAACAGTGTATGTTAACTGCCGGTAGTTAATTTCACAATGTCTCTCGTAAGTCAGCTGTGTCTTTGATACTGTGGTTTGTAAAAAGTTGCTTTCACATTTAAATCTGTAAATCTAACATCATGTTCCCTTCTTACTTCTTGTCCTTCTCATTCTTCCATCCTAGTTGCTCCTCTTTCCCATACATCCGCCATAATCATCCCACCTACACACCACCACCACCACCGCCACTTCCATTTCTCCCCCACTTTCATATCTCATGTGCATCTTTGAAACAAACCCATTCTGCAATTGTGAAGCCACCCGCCACCTGCCCCCCCCCCCCCCCCCCCCCCCCCCCTCACCCCCCCACCTGCACAGTGGTCTGGGCCTATCAGGATCCAGGCAGAGGGCTGATTATGCAGGCAGCTGTCAGCCTTCTCAGGTGAGGCCCCCCAGGCGACAGTTCAACTGCTTCAGACTGAGGCTGTGCCACCGAGCCTGACAGTAGCACGAACAACACAGAGAAAAGAATGCTAATGGATCAAATCAGATGAGTGCTGAGATGAGAGGAGGGAGTGCAGAGGAGAAGAAGAGGGCGCTGGCAGGCACTCCTGATCAGCTGTCATTCAGACGAGGCCTTGTGTGTGTGTGTGTGTGTGTGTGTGTGTGTGTGTGCGTGTGTGCGATAGCGTGTATTTGTTGTGCGTGTTTGAGCGAGAAGCACTGGCCGCCCAGGATTACGCCCCCAGTTACTGACATGTTTTCCCTCCATGGTGCCTTGAAGTTTGAGAGATGAAGGAAGGGTGTGAACAGAGGGAGGGAGGGGCTGGCAAAAGCGATAGATGGATGGATGTGTGAGGCTATATACAGTACACTGCTCTTGTTTCTTTCTTCTTCCACCTCGCATGCCTTTTCCCATCTTCCATCTACCCAGCGTAACTCCACCTCTCTCTTTGACTATACGTCTGCCTCGGAGCAATACCTTACTGCAGAAAAGGCAACATATCAAAACTTAACGGCATTTCCCTTTTTTGAATAATGCTGAGTTCAATATTATTTTGTTTTGAACTTCACTTTTGCGCTTGCTTCTTCTCTCCTCCAGGGCAACCCCTTCATGAGGAGAGACGAGATTCTTTAGCGCCATCACTTACGGGCAGTCAAACAGCCTCCTGTGTGGTGGGAAGTCCTGATTGAAACATAGCAAGCTGAAGACTTCAGTTCCTCCTTTTTTCCTTTCGTTGATACGGCTCGTCTCTGAATGTCTGATTCCATTCGCCTTCACAGGACTACAGACAGAAAGTTAAAGCCTACATGTGCATGTGTTCATGCGATGAATGAATAATGTATTCTGACAGCAGAGGCAGATGGATATATGATCACCAGCTAAAGAGGATTTCTGTGACACTGAACCAGGAAGTGCTTGTCAAGTCATGTTACAGCTCCCAGTGATGAACTCACTGTAGATCTATTTCAGCGTTGCCTCGATCGTCACCCACAATCAGGGTACAGGAAAGTTTAAAGTTTCAACTGTGCACAAAATTACCTAAAATAGCAAGCTGCCATTTTCCCCAAATATGAACTTGAATGCCTTCAAACACAGAAAGCTTGACGTGCCCTACCCCAGTGCTCCATCTCCCCCTCACCCCTGCCCTCACCCCGTCCCTGGCAGATGGCTTTAATTAATATAGACATGACAACAAGATTCCCTGCGATTAATACACACAGCAGTTATGGATTTAAGTGCTAGGGATTCCAGATAATATGATTAACAGCAGTTGGAGTGGGGGGGTGGGAGGGGGGCATCTGGTAGATGATATGAAATGGAGGAGGGCTGGAACGATTGAGAAATAAGTGTGTGTACATTGCATGCAATTTTGTGTATGTGAGTGTGTGCCTGTCGGTCAGAGAGATGGATAGCATAAGAATGCTCAGGGCCTAACGTCATGCGATCTTAATGGGGAGGTTTTTTTTATCCACTTGTTATTGTGTAGCCAGCTGTCCTTTGTGCCATAACACAGACTACATGTTTTGGCAAACGCACAATGGATGCAGCTGAATGGAATTTCACCATATGTGTGCATCATCATTTGCTATAATATTTATCAGTAGCAAAAACTTGCGACTTCATCTGCAAAACCAATTTGCTTTCCTGATGAGGAAATGAGTACTTTGCATGACTTGAGCAGTCTTTTAAGATACTCATAAAATCAGACCTTTAACATAAAGGCAACTGTTCATTATTTGCATAATAAATGCAAAACGACTTGCCACCTGTTCCTGGAGAGAGGTGCCTTTATGTCTTTAAACTGTAGATAAATCATAAATAATGACAGACAGATGCAAACATGTACATCTAGGATGACGCCTATTTCTTTAGTCACTGCTAGAACTCTTTTCATTTGACTTTCAGTTGTTGGCCAATTCCTGGAGACAACACAAAATACAACAGAGAAAAGAAGTACATGTTACTGTGTATGAAGGCGATTTGGAGAAGTTGGGAATCTATTTTGATGGTTCCTCTTTGGAGAAAGTCTTCCCTATTTCTTCTGAATCTATGCTTAAAATGTTTTTTGTCTACATTCGGCCCTTTAGCTTTCTTTTTTCACACGTGTTGCCTATATGAAGACACTAAGCTGGACAAACTAAAGCCATATGGTGCACAGTGAAGTCCTCTGCCCTAACCTTCTGTCTCTTGTTTATCCCAATGGCTACATAACTGATATTTGTATTTGTTAGTATTTAGAAATGTGTCATCATGAAGAAGACAAGCTCAAGCAAACAGATTACACAACTGCTCCTCTCTGGGTTAGCGGTGAAGGGTTATTATGTCAATCTCTGGCTTGTTCAATGGTATGGAGTGTTTCTCCACACATTAGTCAGTCTCTAGAGGATCTGTCCAGTCTGCACACATGCACGTTGAGGCTAAATAAGAAGTACCCTACAGATAAATGCAACAGATCCTAAAAGGCATGATGGCGATTGGAAGGTTTCAAAACTATTTCATTGCAAACATCGCAAGATCATAATGACAGCTTAAATGAGGTTACCGACTGTGTGACCACTTCTGTACAGATAAAGTATGAAGTGAAACTATGACTCCTCCTTCAGGATAATGTAAGACAATCAGAAATATCCAAGGATCTAGGTTTTGATGAAGTTCTGTATTTTTTCCATCTTTTTTTTTTTTTTTTGCTTTTTTGTGAAACTTGCCCTCAAACTGTCTTGTCTTCTTCAACTTTCGTTAGTGATTTCCTAAATTTCCTAGAATAACCCTCGACAAAACTCTAGAGAATGTGTCTGAACTTTGCTGCACTTCAGCTGTGGGTTTGACAGTTGTGTGGATGAAGTGAGAAACGGTAATAGTCAAAGAGACAGTATAGTAATAGCAAAAAGTTAGCACTGCAGGTCATAGAAACTTCAGAGTTGTGCAGATTATGCAAAATGTAATTCTTCCTATTGGCTGGAGTTTAATCAAACAAGGAAAGGGTAAATAATGAAACTCTCAGAAAGTGAATGTTTTAGGGTTAATGTGGTCCAACTATGAAGTTTATATTTTGTAGTGATTAAGTACTGGCCACTTGTATGAAGTATAAAATAAATTTGTGCATGTTTCCATCTCATCCGATAATATTTAAATGAAACTAGAGGTTTATTAATTGTGTTCATTTGTTGTTGTTGTTCATTGAGTAAGATGGTTGGCCCAGCTCATAAAAACATCAAGTTACCAAGGCGCTCCTTGATAAAATTACGCAGAACATATACCGTGCATAATATACAGAACATAATTGGAATTTTTAACTCAGGCTCAGTAGTACAATTTCCAACCATTTCCGGCAAACATAAACATCATTCGGGTAAAAAAAAATGTAAACTTTTATTCTGTGTTTATTCCTCTGAGACACGATGTTCAACAGGAGAGCAGCAGGCGCTCTAGCCTAAATGTTAAAGGGACATTCCACTGATTTTACAAATAAGTCTGTCTACAGCTGTTGAGGAGTAACACTGAATATGTGAAAGAAGTTGCATAAAGACTTTTGTGACTCCAGAGGGAGCTGTGCGAAGTCTGATAAACTGCCTTATCATAAGTGATGTCACCTGAGGAAAATCGATTGGTGCTGAAGACTATAAGTTTAAAAATGAAAAAACTCTGGAAGTGCAGAGTTTGAAAGAAGTGAGGTTACCAAAACTCTGTAGCCCACTCCTCATCTCTACTTAAGGCTGACGGCTAAAGGCTTCATTAGCTGCTAAGTAATATAGGCAGCAGTTTTAATGGAGGACTATGAAAAAGACGATTTCTCTGATTCTGCTACATCAATTCTGATCCTTTTTTTAAATTTTCCATTGCAAGTCCATTGAAGTTATAGGAGTGTAAGGGTAAATCGAATGAGCACTCCTCTAAATTGCAACTTGCCAACATGAATTGCTGTGTTTAGTTGCAGAAAGGTGGACAGTCTTGCAGTCAGTGGAAACTATATTTGCCACTTAGTTGCTAGTCAACATGATGACCCCCCCCCCTTATTTTTTCCCCTCCCTCGCTTTCCTCTCCCAAGCTTTCCCTTTGCAGACACAGAGTGAGGGAAAGAGAGTGAGGGAGAGTAATTTGACAAAGAAAGGGTAGAAGTTGGCACTGAAAGTGAATCAAGGGAGCAAAAGCAAACAGAGGAAGGAAGGAGTGGGAAGGGGGGAGGGAGAAAGTGGAGGAGGGAAGTAGGCGGGGGAGGGAGGGGAAGGGAATGGGAGAGGGGATGAGGAGGTGAAGCGGTAAGCAGAGTGCCGACGAAAACTCCAATAAAAACACAGTGTCAAATGTAACACGTTTATGCAGAGTGGGGACTGCTCATAATGACCCACTTCCACTTCTTGACCACGAGCAGCTGGACATTCTGGTTCACAACCCCAAGCACGGTCGTACAAAGGCAGGGAGAGATCACAGAACAATAATCAAAAAGGATCAACTGTCACTGAAATATCACTAACCTTGTCTTTTCAAAGAAACATATCGGCAACGAGGGAAGCTTACTGACACAACAAGAAATCTGACCTACTGTCACATATGTCTGCGCAGACACTCACACACACATACACTGCCCACAAGTACATCAATGCACATCCAGGGTCATGTTAACTGCAGCCGCTGGGACAGAAGTGCAAGACAACCATCTCTGCTTCCTGTTTTTCTGGAAATGAAACTATGTCAAAGGCAATAATGCTGGCAGTATGAAATACTGGCAGTTAGAAACTGATCCCTAAAGCTCATACAAATCCAAATCCATGCACACACATAAAGACACACATACGGTGCAAACTCACACACCACATTGAAAATAGGGGCAGGACACATCAGGGGTTCTCCTAACCAAGCTTCAGCATCCTGGATACGATCAGACATTTGATGGCTGGCAGTGAATACAAACAGGACATGCAAATAACGATTTTATCTACGAATCTTTCCCTCTCCAAACCCGCTACTGATCGCTACTGGAAAATTTAGCAACAGCTTGGCATCGTTCACAGTAGCCTCCAGCACAGGCAGCAGAGGGGCTGTAACTGAGAGAGTTTAAAATGGACTCGACGGACCTTGTTTGAGAACACAGCACCCCAGAGCCCAGAACTTGAACAATGTAGCTGGAGTTAGGTTTTGCACTCTGGAGAGAAACAATGAGGAGTGACAGAGAGAACGTGGCAGTGAAATATGGAAAGAAGGGAGCTTGAGAGAGAACTTGAGAGAAAAAAAGATGTCAAAGAAAAACATGTAATACGGAAGAATACAGAGTTAATTCTGTAAAGAAATCAAGCATGCACATATAGATGAAACATATAGAAATATATAGATGAAATATTGCTTCTTTCACTCTGATTCATGGGTCTTATGCATCTTTCCAACACACTTAAAAATCAAACCGGCAAAGTATTTTTGCATGGCTGGAGGTAATAAAGATAGTAGTGCTGTTTGTGTGTGTTGTTAGGTGTGTTTGTGTGTGTGAGGGGAGTGGGGTCTTAAATCCGTTGCTGACCTCTAACCTTAAACCTTACTCATGACTCAGGTGCAGGCAGATGTGCACAAGCAGAAGATGTGTTGCTATGGACATCTGTTTGTTTTTACACACTCTTGCCCTCTGCTCCACACATACACACACACATGCACAGTCACTACTTTTGCATTCCAACCGTACACCCCCTGACCCACCCACAATAACGACTACCGACATACACAAACACATAAACGCTTACATGCATGCTTACATGAGTCAAAGCTGCACACGCAGAACTCAACATGTAGCTAATTACAACATATTTTGCCTGTTGCTATTTTTCTATCCTTTATGTGCTGTTGTATGCGCTGTACTTGTCTGGCAGAAATGTTGAGTTAGATGTTATTTCAAATGATGTTTCCCATAAGCCCTCACATGAACATCGCCAGCCTCCACTCAATTGTAAGACCCCCCTGGGGCTCACTCAGTTTTAGCCCCTAGTAGCCCTTAGCTCATTGACCCCTACACGTATCCCTTGGCCCCTATAGGCAGTGAGGGATTGTACAGGAGACAAGGTCTGAGAGGGGAGAAGGGGAGGGGGGGAGCAATAGAGAGGAGCACTTCTTCAGGAAAAGCATTAAAGAGGCAGGTATTGATTTGGGATTTTAAATGTTTTTCGCAGTGATATATCCAATTAGCCTCTGAACCCTCTATGGGTGTAGAGCGGGCTCCCCTGAGGCTTAGGAGAGGGCCACTATTACACTTTTCCTCAGGCTACCTTCAATGATAAGAAATAGATAATACCTGTTAGAGTCCAGGCTCATAACGGCTTCAGGAGGCATGTCAAAGGATTAAATCTAGTTGTAGGAATACTGGTGCAAAACTAAACCTTTTTCCACACAGGTCTGTGGCTCTTTTTGACTCGCATCTGTTTTTATCGTGCTCCCTCTGCTGTGGGTGACATGGTGACTTGTTCAGGCAGTGCGGACAGCTCCTGGATATTGGTAAGCTTTAATTCTCTCTGCACATTCATGTCTCCCTCCTCCTCCTCCTCCTCCTCCTATTCCTCCGCCTCCTCCTTCCCCCGCTCAATCGATGGTAAGTTATTTAGCAGATAAAAGAGTTGGATCAATCCAGCAGCACATATCAGAGTGCCAGCAACTTGTGTATATTATCTGGCCTCTGTGTGTGTGTGTGTGTGTGTGTGTGTGTGTGTGTGTGTGTGTGTGTGTGTGTGACAGAGAGAAAGAGTGAGGTTGTGCATGTCTGTGGCGATGGTCTGAGCATATGTGTCTGTGTCTATACCCGGATATCTGAGTATGCGTGTGTGTGTGCTTGCTCATGCGTGCATATCACTGCCACTATGTCAAAACCATAGTGAAAGAGATACCGAGAGGAAATGGAGAGTGTGTGTCCTTGGCTGTTGAACGACAGTCACCTTTTTTTCTTTGTGCATGTACAGACTACCTGCTGGATTGTTCTGCCTATTGTAAATATTTAATTTGATTCCATTTGTCATTAGGTGTCTGAATTGAGGCAATTCAATTGACTATGTGAAAATGGCTCAAACCCATGCAGGAATACGCCTCCCACTTATAGACTGACAAAGTGCTGCTTATAATAGAAGAGCAATGTAAGAGGGAGAGCAAATGAGCCGGAGTTTGTGTTAGAAAAGTGGAGAGCACAAAGCCAAGCCAAAGTGGGACAAGAAAGAGGGGAATGATCCTGAAGAGGGGGTGCGAGGGACAAGATGTCAATTTGAATGTTATGAAAGCAAGAAAGAAAATGTTGTTTTATGCCAAAGCTGAAATTGCTTTGAATACTGTGATAACTCGTAGCAAATGCAGATCCGTCAGGGGAGGAGCAGATCCACTGTGCTGAATACAAACAGGAGAAAAAGTCTTTTAGGTCTGGTGAGACTATGTTACTGAGGTCAAAGGGGAACAACCGTAAAATGTCAAAGGCCATCACCCGACACATACAGACCAGCACAGACCCGCATAGCATCACCATACACACATAGACATGGATATACTAGAGCACATAAAAGCCCTATTATAGGACTGGGATCATTTATTTCAACTGTTTCCAGGTCTAACAAAGCATTTATGAAACTAGTTTTAAAGTTGCTTTGTGTTTGGGTGTCCTAATTGCCTAAAACAAAGCATTCTCAAAAATAAGAATACACACACACAAAGACACACAATACCCCTATAGAAGCATATCCACACTCAAAACCTGCACACACGCACGTACACACATGCATAGGAATACAAGCATACTCACACAGACACGTACACCACACACAGAGAAACACACACTTTAAATTATGAGTGAGTCACTCTGTTGCCCAGCAGGGACTGAGGAGCTGGGGATTTCCACCCGGAGAAAAACAGGTGACATCTGCCCAGCTCCCATACAAATCTATGTACAGTACAGCTGCTCTGTGTGCAGTAAAAGCTGCAATATATAGGACAGGTAAAAAGAAGCGTTTATGTTATGTGTGAGAGAGGAAGACAGAGAAAATGGGGTGAAAGCAGTCAGAGGTCACGAAAGTAGTTAAAGGGCTCTTGCCACAAACTAAATCACCTCAACAGCTGAGACACACCTGCTAATGTGGTTAGCACACACACACACAAACAAACAGTGCCACAATCCCCACCCCCGAAGATTCATCCTTGTGCTTACCCATATACACAGTTGAGATGGCTACGCATGGCCTGTTTTCACCTTAAATAAAGTTCACAGAGACCGTACACAAATCAATAAACAACATCCTAGCTTAGCACCAAACAGCCCCTCTTCCTGCTGTATCACTGCTTGGGTTTCAAACACGCCACGCTTCCTCTTTCCTTTCAAGTAACGTGCAAAGCTTTTATACTGTGCTACTGTCTTATCTGCCTCCCAGTCTATCTTGTTCTCTAGTGAATTAGGACCAAGATGCATGGGATGGTTTTCAGGCCAAGTAACACCATATTTGGCCATTCTGATGAGCCCCACAGATGACTTGGATGGGAAATCCCCAATCTTAGGCTTGGTCAGGTCTGATGGTAAAATCTGATTACTGTTTCGTGTAAGGAGTTTGCAAATTAACCCCCCTGAACTAAAGCTCTACCAGTAACATCAACCATGTTTGGAGATGATAGGCGGCATCAAGCTGAGTTTATGGTGAGCGGAAGTGATGGAGTCTGCTCAAAAAAGTTAAATTAAGGCAGAAGCCCTCAATCTTGGGGTTTGGATCTGACATGAGTTTTCTTAATATACATGAGCAATATGATTTTTAACTTGAGTATTTTCAATATTTGTTTTATAGAAATATTTAACAGGTTTGAATGTCTTTACTGATTTATTAATGTCCCGTTTATCAGTTTGAAGCTCCTGATCTCTTTCTGGAAAATTAAAAACAAACAACGAGTAACTGACAACCAGACATCTTGTTTACAGTACCTACTTAGTGTATAATGAAAAAATGACTAACTGAATCAACAATACATTTTTCATACCTCTAGCTCTTGCTGTACATAATGGGATCCATGCCGATCTGCTCTTTCTACAAACAGCTTTACACAGAATTTCTCTGTCACCTGAACTTCAGTGCAGTCAGCTGGATAAAGTGTCTTCAAGTGTTCCCTCCATGCTTTCATCCAGAGTGAACATATTGACAATAAGATGCAAAATCATTGTGTAATGCAAATCATTTTCAAAATACATGATAAATATTAAGTACACTGTATTTATCCTGTTTGCTTGTAACTGTATACTTCACACCTACATGCCTATACATTTGTTCATCTGCCTGTGTACCTACGTACACAACTATTCTCGTGTCCATCCATCCACCCCTGCTCCTGTTTTTCTTTCAGTCCATCTGTCCACCTGTTGGCCAGCAGAGACACAAAGGCTGGGCATCGATTCCTGTGTCTGTGGTGGGCAGAGAGATCTACAGCGTGGGAATGGCTATCAGGGAGTGTTTGACACAGACCAATATTCATCCTGGACAATATCCTAAAATGCAGGCTAATTGGACAATTATCTAAGCAGACAATCTATTGGCTGCAGAAAATCAATACAAGGAGGAGATAGCAGCAGAGATTGGGATTTACTTTTTATTACCTCACCTGTTCGCCTGCACTGCACACAAAGCCGAGAGATGCTCTGTGGGTTAAACACTCAAAGCTTCACATCCGGCTGTATTATTTAGCCTATGGGCCTAAAATGAAACCGTTAACCGTTAACTCTTAATTTGGCACATTTCCCTTTCAAACAAGTCCTTTTTTATTTTGTTGGGATGTTGATTTGGAAAGAGTGTTTCCTCTTGTGTGCAGCAGACAGGAGAGAGGTGACAGCGGTGTTGTAGGAAAGAGTCAGAGCTGCTGTTCCCACAGGACAGACAGAGCGAGTCGGGTCCCACTGCAGATCTTATCTGCTCACCGTGTCAACACTATAGGCCTTCTCTCCTTCCACTGCCCTCCTCTTCTCTCTGTTTACTCTCTAACTCTCGCTGCTTTTCTCTGTGGCAGAATCACACAAAGGATTCATCTCACTTCTACGGTTATGTCCCTGACAGAAAAGCACGGTTATACACGCGCACACACACACACACACACACACACACACACACACACACACACACACACAAAGCTCCTCTTCCATGTGCACAACACTGGCATCCAGTCAAAGTGGCGCTAAATTGTATTAAAATAGTGCAGTGCTCGTCGCAAATTTACATGCGAATTAGGGAGAGTAGAAGTAATTACTCCGGGCCACTGCCGCTAATTGAATAAGGGTGCAGCCTTTTCTCTCCTCTCTCCTTCTCTCTTCTTTCATTGTATATATACACAGTGCTCTGAGCTTCTCTTCAATGTCATTATGCCACTGCTTTGCCCTCTTCAAGGGCCCTCATCACAGGTAAAAGAAAGCAATGGAAGGAGCTCTGCATATGTCTACAGCACATGCATTTATAGGTTTTTCTTTTCCCACGTTGTTTTTGTTCTGTGTGTGAAATGATAATGTGTACATGATGGCCTATTGTACTCTGTGTGAAATCACCAGCATGTGTTTGTATTCCTGAGCCATATGGGAAATTAGATGGATAAATCTATGCACATTAAGATGTAGATGTGCTGTTTGGTGAGTACTGTCATTATCTTCAGGTCCTGTGGGACACAAATCAGACAAAGAGTGAAAAATACAAGTAGATATGCAGACATGACCGCATCACGCTCAAACAGCCTGGGGTTATGTTTGAAGTAGGCCTCGGAGAGAACACGTTGCTTTTGAGGTGTGGTGTATTCGTGAGTAACTGTCACACTGACACACAGACTTTTCCCATTGGAGCATTTGCATGGCAAAGTTGTCCGCTGGCTGAATCCCAGGTCTGCTTAATACAGAAATTAGCCGCGAGAATTAGAAAACTGGCAATGCATTATCAGATTCTTGTCTTACACCTGCAATGGCTTGACACTTTTTAGTGCCTAGCCGTGGAAAAAAAGTATCAAAAAGATTTCACCTTGTTTTTTATATTTCAAAACACTCTACAAAGAGAGACATAAATCTTATTTTCTCTCTGTAGGTCTGTGTGTCAGCCATACGGTGTGAAGGGCAGAGGCTGGCTGCTCTCAGGAATATCAACCTGTGGCTGTCAGCCTTATCAGATCTAACCCACTCAGGGAGAACTAAACACACTCTCCCTCTCAGACAATCTCTTTCTCACACACACTCAAAAAGGCCTACACACAAACACACACGCATGCATGTTCATATACAAACACAGAATGCACACGAGATATTCACAACCGACTTACCCTGAAATGTTTAGTCTTTCTTTTCCTGACTTCGATGTCATTCAGTGTAAAACAATTTCAAATGTTCATGTTTGCAACAAAGTTTTGATTAAGACCAGAAAATGCTTGTTTTATCCTGCCTTTATCCCAAACTACTGTAGCTTTTCATGTGTCTGAATGTGTTACAACAGACAAGAGTCACAAAACGATTCTTACATTAAAATATTGGAAAACAGCTGAAGAATTCTAAAATTAGACTTTTATCAATAAGCCTATTTACCAAATGCTAATGATACACTCACACTAGGGCTGCAACTAATGATTATTTTCTTGATTAATCAATTCATTGTTTTGGCTATAAAATGTCAGAATGTGGTGAAAAATTTCCCAGAGCCAAACAGTCCATAACCAAAATATATTTTATTTACTATCATAGAAGACTGACTAGACCAGAAAATAGTCCCAATTGAAAAGCTGAGAATTTGGAATTAGTTTCTTTTAAAAATGACTCAAAATGATAAATTGATTATTAAAATCGCTCGCAATTAACTTTGTTGGTCGACAAATCAATTAATGGAATAATCGTTGCAGCTCTGAATTACACACAACCTAGTTGACTCTTTCATGATTTTTCAAACATGACAAAACAAATAAACCTAAAAGTAGAATCTGAGCTAATCTACAATCAAGTCAAATTGCTCATTTCTTCCAGCTATTTTCTTAAGTGCTAGGTCATGTTCATCTGTGTATGTCAGTGTGTTGGTATGTGCGTCTTCCCTGGTGGTGATATTATGAGTGAAAATACCTGCTGACGCACAATAGCCAGACTCAGAGGTCAAACACTTCAGAGCTTGCTTTCATTGATTCATAGCCTCAGGTACAGTAGAGAGCACACACGGTGTCCAAGTGTGTGTGTGTGTGTGTGTGTGTGTGAGCAATAGAGACAGAGATACAGACGGAAAGTCAGACAGAAAGCATGCGTGTGTGTGTCTACATCCATGTGTCTGTGTGTGTTAGCCCGTCTGTCTGCACCCGGTGCTATTGCCCCAAACAGAGCTTCAGGCCAGCCTGTGTTTCCTGGCTAAGGGCACAGTCACTGTGGTAGGGTGTTAACAGGAGGGATACAGAGGGAAAGAACAAAAGATTTGCCTGGAGCCAATAATGAAATGCCTTTGAGAATCAGGGGAAAATCTCCATGGGGGTAAGGAGGGATGAAGGAGTGTGAGAAAGAAACGGCAGGATGAGGGAGTAAGCAAGGAGATGTAACAAGGGGACATACAGCAGTGCGAGGCATCTTTAAAACAAGGAGGGGTTTGTCTCTCCACTTCTCTCTCTCTCTCTCTCTCACACACACACACCAGAAAAAGGGGAAGATGTGTCACGAATGTGCTTTACAGTAAACAGAGCCCACAGAGCTCCCCTATCTAACTAATCCTCTCAGCTCCTGTCAAACAAACAGAGGAGAAGAGAGAGAGTGAGCTTGAGATAAAGAGATGAAAAGAGAAAAAACAGAGGTGAACGATAGAGGGAGCAGTTAAAGATACAGAAGTGATGAATTGTGTTTAGACTGTGTTCCAGCTTTCATGATTACAGCAACTGGTTCCGAGTCACTGACATGGGTCTGAAGGATTTGCGGGACATATGTGCATGTTTACATTTGTGGTTTTATAGCATCAAAACCACTTTGTTTAGGAAGCACCTCATCTGTCTACATTGTTAATCCAAGATGATCCAGGTAGCTGACAAAGAGCTATTCTGGAGTGTGTACATGTTGTTGCAGCTCTTCCCAATTCAAAACAAAAGAGGGTTGATTCTCTGGTGTAGTGATTCTACATCTTGCAAGACGTTTGACCACTCAGACACATATGCACACAGCCAATGTCCAAACATCCTACAGTAGTACTAAAAAACTGTGATATCTGCATATATCGTCATGCCCTTGAATAGCAAACCACAAACAAAAATATTAGTCTAGTACATAATATTTACATTCCTTATTTCCTTTTCAGGGGTACATGAGATTCTTCCTTTGTTCATATGCCATCTATCTGTTTAGAATGAAGCCAGATATTTTTCGCTGAAATGTAAAAGTAAACACTGCTGTGGAAGTCCCTCCATTTCCTGCTGACTTCCTGTCATGGGGATTTATTCACACAAACACACACACAGACACACACACACACACTGTACAGGGAGGGAGTGCTCTCTATTTCCCAGCAAAGCTATGCCTGTCAGCACTAGTTTTTCTACACTGACCTGTCATAACCACTACACAAACAGGTGGATCAGGGGTGAAGTGGAAGTCAAAAGAAATAAGTAGAAATATTTAACTTCAAAACTGCCACTAGTATTTTATGAAGCCACAAGAGCCCATTTCAAAGATATGCAGTCACATTTGCTTTTAGGAAAATAAAGACTAAACATGCTTACGGTTTAATTTAGCGTCAAGCCTCAAGTAGACTTCACATCTTTTAGTCATTAAAGAAATCCCCTCAAACTTCTGCCAGCGTTTAGATTAATCACAGGTCCTCACATAATTTGTAGAAGTTATCATTCCCTGAACAATAAATCTACACTAAAATGAGTTCGTTCTCACACTGCTGCGGTGAGGGCTGCATACCGTGACAGCTGAGTACATAATGTGACATTCCTTACTGTAAAGCTAGCAAATATGCAAGCATATGATAGATAACAGTTACTGGTACTGCGTTACTGTTAAACAAACCCGCAACTACATAGCTACTTTATGAGCAGCATAGTAGTGGTCCACTTTTGACACTACTTCCTAATTCACCGTCATCAATGGTGAGCCTGCACTGTTGATAGTAAAAACCTATTGCACTTTCGCCCAATTCTCTTCTCTGATTTGCACTTCTATTCATACTGAGTTTCTAGCACTAGAAAAATTATTGAAAAATAATAATAAACACAAAAGTATTTCTCATAACAACAGGAGAGGCAGCTGTGTGATATGCGTTGAATTATGATTGGATCAGAGTGGGTATGAAATATTCATCTGTGGTCTCCTGCGGGGACGGCATGCCGTTAAAAAGGCATTGATTTGACAAGCCAAACAAACGCTGATGAGGCCTGATAATCAATGGCGGCATTGATGACACTGTGTGGTGGCCCTGGGCTCCGAGCGATTGGATGGGCTCACTGTGAATAATGAATGAGGAGGTTCCTGATTGATCAGTGAGGTTGTCTCTCTTCACACTCAGCTGGCATTTCAATGGGGCCTCCAGCATTGGAGACAACATGCCAGTGACACCCCGACACCTAACGTCCTGCAGAGCTGGTCGCATTACTGCTTCCCAACAAGATGAAGGACGGAATAAATCATGTGAATCAATACAGTCCATTCATAATGAGGAAAATTTGTTTTTTGAACATATGAATGAGAACACAGTAAAGAATATTGTAGAAATGTTGGCATTAAGATGAGAGAAACATAGGCTACGAGCAGGAATGGGACAGATAAGAAAACCTTAAGGGCCTTCAGTAAGTTTGTCCTTGAGTAGTACTGTTTGTCTTGTACCGGACTGTTTCTCTGCATGTGTCACAGGTACCCAAGGGTGTGCGCACACATACAGGCATAAAAAAACCCACACACAGGTGACAGCAGTGGTAGGGTGCGTTGTGTTTTGTCATTTGCCTGGCTTTCCCCACACCAGTGCTGAATGTCAACTCTCGCATTCTTTTGTACTTGGAGCAGGTGGAGAATGATGAGGGGAACAAAAACACCACAACAAAAAAGGTCCCCGACAATGCTGCTATCTTCGCAGTATCTACTGCTGCTGTCTCCTTCTCTTCACCCTCTCTCCCTTTGTGCTCCCCCCCCCCCATACACACACACACATATTCACACTCCTTCATAGAATATCACTTAGCTCTGCCCTTGAATCCTCCTCCGTAAGTGCACACACTAAGTCATACTCTGAAAAGACTTGAAGAAAGAAAGTGGGTGGGAAGTCGCCGCAGTAATGACGCAGACTGACTGGAGCTCATTGTTGTCTCAAGGTAACAGCAGCAAGTTTCGTGGCATCAATGTTGCATGTTTTTGTGTTACAGTTAGTGGGTGGTAATGAAGATAGACTAATGCCACAACACACTCGATACTTTCCGCTGCTAACTTGTCCCTTTATTATTTGCTTTGCATAATTGTCAACTGCTCCGGTGTTCCATCTTTCTCTGAACTCTGAGTTTCTCTCCCAGTGTGAGTATTTATTTCAATGATGAGGATGATTATGCAAATGAGAGAAAAGTACATCAATCTGTCTAGCCAATAAGAAACCCCTCCATGAGTTGGCCTCAACTAATTAGCCAATTCATCTGTTTTTTTTCCTTCAACATAGAGGCAACCCATCATCCGCTTCCATTATTTCTCTTCCCTCTCTATTTCTATCCAGTCTTGAAATATATCTGTACCTGTCACACATCCTTCTTCTTTCTCCAATGTTTATTTCTTTGTGTCTTAGTCTTTTCGTCAACATATTCTTCATATACTCCTCACCTGCTCATCTTTACTCCCTCCCTCTCCTCTCCTCTACAGCATCACTGCATATAAATGCAGGTACAGAGAGATATTGATCCACAAAGGAGAAACTTAAGAGGAGAATAACTGAATCTCTGCTCTACACCTAACCAGGGCCAAGGGACTGTTAAAAAATGGCTGTGAAATCCACAGTAATTTCCTGTGTTTATGCACAGTTAATTACTGTGAATATTTTTACAGCACAGTAATCAACACACTACTGTAGAAATCGCAGTAATAGCCCCACTACTGTAGAAATGATTACGTTACTGTAGAAAATTATAGTAACCATTACACTATGCAGAAAATCACAGTAATATTTATACTACTGTAGAAAATCTCAGTCATATGCTACAACAGAAATCATTGTTACTGTAGAAAATTATATTAACCATGATACTATGGAAAATCACAATAACCATGATAATACGGTAGAAAATCACTTTAACCATGATCCTACTGTAGAAAGTCACAGTCATATAGTACTATAAAAACCATTATGTTACTGTATAAAATTACATTAACCATTATACTGTAAAAAGTTAAAAAGTAAATAAATAAAAGTCACAGTAACCAGGTAGAAAATCTCAGTAATATTCAGGTGTACATTTGGTTTTAATAGGGACATTTTTTGTCGAATGGCCGAAATAAGTACATGGACTCTATTGCTCCTCTCTTTCACAGGCACATGTGCACACACATATACACACATAAAGAGCCTGACTGTGAAAAATGTTTACTTTACTGAAATTACTGACATGCCTAAAACCAGACTTGGATCATGATTTCTTATCTGATTTTTACATGTTATTTTATTGATAGACTATTTAACTATAAATCTGAGTCCAAAATAAATACTTAATAATAACATATCATATACTGTCACAATAAATGTTACAATAAAATAAATGTATGCTCTGTATCTCACTGCTGTAAGGTTTTCAAACGTCACCAAAGACTATGCCCTTCTTTCAGTTTGTGAATTTGGGCAACGCAACTCAAGAGTTTCATGACAGAGCCACAGTGATGCTCAAACCTGTCTTTAAATCATCTCAAAAACTTCTACTTGTATTATTTTACATTCAAAATCTGAACTAATGGCTAGATCTTTCACTATGACACCAGAGCTCACCTGAGAGACTGCAGCTCACCTGTCTGTGTGTCTCTGTGGTGCTCAGCCTGCTGCTGACAGGATTTTCATAAAATTATGCCTGACAGTCACAAACAGATCATTTGAACAAGCTGTGACTACTCAAGCTTATAAATAATGTTCATGTCTTATTGACACATATGCAATAATGACTCTGGTCTTGATATACTCATGGAAAAGGGGAGAGGTGGCATTAAATTGTAAATATTTCTCCCACCAATTTCCAGAAAGATTAATGTTTGGATTGATCACAGAACATTCTTATTAACTAAGTTCAACTGTTACTGGCACTTTGGTTCTTCTTTAAAAAGGACCAGATGTCTTTTGGGAGGAATTTTCACCAACAAGAATAGAGTTGTTTAATTAAACAGCATGTCTGAGCAACAATCACAAATTAGCTTACAACACCTAACACCTGACATTAAATATAATATCAAATGTTTTTTGTCATTTCCACTGCTGCTGCTAGTCAATAATGTGTACAGTGTGACGTTGAGGGTTGCCAGATCATCAGGTCAAGCATCTCCCATATACTGCTTTTTCACTCTATAGTATTAGCTCATATTAACTCATATTAGCATAATTTCTTGCATAAAACACACAAACATGGCAACTCTGCAGAGATCTTACTCTTAATATTATCCAGAGTTAAAGCGGCTAGATTGTTTGAAAATTCATAACTTCTTTTACACACTTTGGAGATGAAACTATGTAAAAGGAAGTGTATGTGGTGGAAATAGCCCTGGGGATTATCCAAGTAAATACATTGTGTTTTACTGAGATGCACTGAGCCACTGCAGCCATTTAAGTAAGTCAGACTTTTATGTGTGTTTGTGGTCTTGTTGTGTGCATGATTTTATTGAGTTAACCTCTCAAACCAAACACTGTTTAAATTGTTTACCTGCCCACAAGAGTGACTGTTAACTTCAGAAGATTACCAATGCTAACTATGCTAGCTGTTGTGGCTAACAAATTGCTGTTCTGCACCTAGTGTGGAGATTTGCTCATCTAAGTTTGTGTGAAATGTCTAAATTTATGGTAGAAATGAGTTAACTAGACCCTCATATATGCAAGGATTAGGAGTGTTTTGACATGCATATTTGATTTATTAAGCTCTAGTGTGGTCTTTGTGTCCACAGATGTGTATATTACCAGCAATGTGTTTGTGCATGCAGACTACAAAGTAAATAAATGGCCTAAATCATATAATAAATGTGTCCCTACTTGCATAAACTCACCTTCAGACTGCACCGGGATAACCTGGAAACAGCCAGACGAAAACTGGCAACTAGTAAGTAGAGAACAGACTTCCTCATTGGACAGTGAAACTTTTAGGTTGTTTCGGCTGCAGCACATTTGATTTGAAATGAAACCATGACTGAAATGAAAGTGCTTATTTGGTTTTAAGTGGTTTAAGTTTTCATATGACCTCTGTCTTCTTCAAAATACATACCCTGTTGTTGAAATTTCCATCCACTTTTTCCTGATAACAGGTTAAGCACTTCAGTGTGACTTCACCATCCTATAGAAAGTGACAAAAGGAATGTCCTGATACAATTTTATGAACTTTGTGGAATTTTAAACAGTGAATATAATTTTCAGCATTTGATTGGATGTAATGCGTAATGATGTTTCCAAAGCTCTGTTTTGTTTTGCATAATCTGCAAAACATTGAACACAATGTCACTAAGTGTGGCTTACTGTATACTTACAGGATTACTCATTCAGGTGAAAGATGTTTTTATTGATAATGTCAGGTATGTTATGAAGTGACCAACTTATACTGGCAATCTTATCCTGAATCTTCAAGATTCATTTCAGTGAGATGTTTTGGTAGCAGGGTAAGGCTGGCAATATTTAATTTACTAGAAGTGAAATGTGGCAAAAGAGCCCAAATGCAGACTTGCTTAATCCTATCTGGGCTTCACAAGACCCATATATACTGTCAAGAGAATTATGACAAGTTCAAAGCTGACAAATTTAACAGACAGATCACACATGATCATAGATCACAAAGCAGGCCTCAGGTGTTGCAAATATCAATCATTTTCTAATGAATTCTTTCTCATTTCCACTGCCCTACAGAGGATCAACAAGAAGGGGCTAAGTATAATACAACAGGCCACATTCATGTAAAACTTTAAACCAGTTTGTCATATAAATTGATTAATGTTTTTTTTATTATTATTATTTTTTACAAACTCTGTTGTGTGACCAAACATTGTTTAAACTCACAATACTGGAAGATTACAAACTCGTACTAGTGATACATACAACTGTATAGCATGTTGGATTTTTGTATAATTTAAGACTTAGTGAAGTGTTGAAACAATTCAGTGTATTTGTATATATCCTACATATTTCCTACATACTGTTAGCCCTGACCTCACTGACCTGCACTGAGACACTCAGCTGGATGCATCTTTACAGTGAAACGGGATCAGGGTAATTGCCTCTCTCCTTACTCAACATACCAGACTCTCCAGGTCACACTGAACAGGCTGTGTAACCAACTCATCGTTCAAATTCACATCTCTTCGCAGTCTTTCTTCTGGTAATTTATATTGAGTTGTATAACACCTAAACAATGTGACATGTGAAGCAAGGAATCCTGAAAGCAGGCCATCACCCTCACTATGACTGTACTGAAAACTGAAGACCTTGATATAGTTTTCATACTGTGAATGTAGTCATGTTTTATGTGCTGTGTTCAGAGGACTCGCCTGAAACTGAAACATCAGAATGCAAATTGATAACCCACAGTTTCTTTACAAGACAGTCTCAAAGTGCCCTAATGTGTTACTGAGTTGATTCACATTACAATTAATTATTAGTGTACTTACTGCAAATGTATTGCATTTAATTAGCACCCATGAATAATAACAATATACACCCTTGGGGGAAAAACATAATTCAGAACATTATTAACTCATTCCACTTATTTAGGACATTGAGCATTTTAATTTAATAAAGCTTTTAACTTTATTTCATGAATTGTTGCATTGTTTTACTGACAGATTTAAACCACGTTGTGTACAAGAACACTGATGTTTACAAATCCCACAAAACACTACCACAATGATTTATGATGAAGAATTAATTTTATAGGACCAGTATGACCTGCTCAACATGTTTTATGTGCACACTGTACAAAGATTAAACATCTCTTCTAAACATCTAGTACATTAAAATAGTGCTCAAATCCAAAAGTAAATCGATGTACTCTTACACAATACAGCATTCTAAAATGTATTTAATACACTCAGGACTCAAAGTGTCTTGGATTTCTTACTTCTTGTTTACAACTGTTTGTACTGATATTACATATCTTGTCATTTTGTCGGGGAATCAGTGGTAAATACAAATTCTGAATTAATTTATTATTATTTGTTCAATAACTGTAGCACTGAAAAGAAAACTGTTTCCCTGTGAAAGCCAGTCTTGGCAGGTACAGTTAAGGATTCAGAAAGCCCCAATAAAAGCATCCAAGGTGAGCGACACTCCACCCACAGCTGTCTTCCCTGTTGTTTCACAAGCTTCCTACTCTGGTCCTCTGGAAGCTCTGTAATAAAATAAAATGTTTTAAGTTTTAAACAGATGTCTTAAATAAATTAAGTACATTCAGTGTGAATCTTTTTACTTAACTTTTCATGGAACACATACTTCCATGCCCCCTTACAGCCTAAGTGCTAGTACATCCTGCCAGCCTGCAACAGTTAAACAAGGTGAAATAAGCTTGTGTGGTGGTGCAAACAAGTAGACCTGGAAAACATTAAGGTAAAATTCCCTGAAAAAGTCCCAACACATTATCTATTCCAGTAGAGCCACATATATGATGCCAAGCTGTGCACCACCAAAGGTTTAATGAGGGAACTGTAATACCACTGCTAAAACTGTTCAAGAAAAACTATTTTGACAGTCACACATATTTGTTTGTTCTGTTGAAATGTATATGTACTTTCAGCACATTGGCTTTGAAATGGCTCCATGACTATGAGGTTAATCTTTCCTCTTTACCTTGATGTTGTTTATATCCACAGATGAACACTGAAGGGATTGTAGCTTTAGTTTTTACTTGTAACTAAAGTTTTCTAATTTCAGTGGACTAAAGATCATTTGACCAATTAAACAAACTTTTGTCGTGATATCTAATATTTGGTGTCAAACTGTTTTCAGTCATTGACTGTCTGAAGTCTGTGATGCCAGAGGACACTTATATCTCCCCTGATGATTCTCTGCCAGACCTGAACTGCAAACTGGACTTTTGCCTTCGTTCTGATTTTCGCCGAGTGACACACCTGCTCAGCTGGACTGAGGTCAGGTGAATGACAATGCCAGTCGAGAACATCCCACTGCTGAGTCATAAAAACCTCCCTGGCTGCATTTGCTGTATATTTAGGATCCTCCTCCTCCTGTATTGTCACAAAATTGGCAGACTACCTAAAAAAAGGGGGGTTACAATTGCTTCGCAGTTCACCCAGTTTGGATATGAACACAATAAAACTACTTAAAACCAAGTCAGCACTTTCATTTCAGTCATTGTTTCATTTCAAATCAAATGTGCCGGAACCAAAACAACCTAAATGTGTCACTGTCTAAATGATGGACTCTACTCTCCACTTACCAGCTGCTAGTTTCCCCCTGGCTGTTTCCAGGTTTCCCTGGTGCAGGCATAGAGTGAGTTTATAAATCCATCTACCCATGGTGGATCCTTACCTGTCAAATAGGGACACATGACATTTAGTATATTATTTAGAACATTTCTTCACTTTGTAGTCTGCACGCACAAACACATTGCTGGTAATATTTGTGTATACAAAGACCTCACTAGAGCTTAATAAATCAAAAATGTATGTCAAAACACTCCTAATCCTTACATACAAGATCGGGCCAGTTAACTCACTTAAACCATAAACATAGATATAGCAGAGCAAATATCCAAATGAGGAACAAAACAGATGCTAATAATAGAGTTAGCATACAACAATTTGTTAGCTACAACAGCTTACCTACAAAAAAAATTAGCATTGCTTTTTAGTAATCTTCTGAAGCTAATGGCTAGCTACATTGGTGAGCAGGTAAACAATGTAAACAGTGTTTGGTTGAAGAGGTTAACTCAATAAAATCATGCACACAACAAGACTGCAAACACACATATGAGTCTGACTTACTTAAATGGCTGCAGTGTCTCGGTGCATCTCTGTAAAACACGTTGCAATGACCTTGAAAATCCCTGGGCTGGTTCTACCACCTCTGCTTCCTTTTATATAGTTTCATCTCCAAAGTGTGTAAAAGAAGTTAAACAGCCATATCAGGTGACCACTGGCTGCAAGTTGAGTTGCTTCAATGAGCCTTTGATGAGTAGATCAAATCTACCTGCGTGTCATCTGAACGCTTAATAGACGCTAAATAGAAGTGATACAACTCAAGGAAATATAATCTTTTGTACAAAGGTCAGTGTTGACCTAAAATAGTGATATATATATATATATATATATATGGTTAATTAAAAAGTAATCACTATCAGTGATCAAATAATGTAGTGTAAATAATGTAACCAAAGTAGTGCTTGCATCTTAATCCTGATGCCTTTCTTCATCTTATTTCTACTCCTCACTGGTGACGACTACTCTTGCTGATGAGTCTAGTCGGTCCCCATTATCCCAGGTCTCACTGTGCAAGGTAAGATTTTTTATTTATTTTTAAGCAGTTCTTTGAAAATCCACAGACAAAGACAATTAATTCATCTCTTGTGGCAGTTGTGCTTGTTATACCATGTGCCTGTTTTTAGACATTTTTATATTTATATTTTATATTTATGTTGGCTGAAACACAAGCATCTCAGCTGTCATCTGATTAGATTTGTTCTTATGCACTAACTCACACAAACAATTCTGCCTCTATTTTTTACATTTCTTAGTTTTCACAGAGAAAACAGTATTTTAAGGTAATAGCATTGTTTGTCAACTCAGTGTCTAATTATTACTCATCAGAACCTGAACCTGAGATCCTGTCAGTGACCAAATGGATGCTGTTGTTGGAGACCTGACTTCACTACCACCTTGAATGTCCTTTTCACAATTTACTATGTTCACCATTGAATATCAGGAGGAAACAATCTGTTTGTTTGTAATATATACACTTGAAAACTTGTTAACCTTGTGAGTTATAGAATGATCATTAGAGGACAGAAAACTTCACATGGCCCATGCTGCTTTTATGGCTATAGGGTACATGGTAACATGTTTTCAGAAACTATAAGAACTGGAAACACTGAAAACATTCTTATTTACAGTGTTGAGTTGAGGCCCATGAGTCCTGCTATTGCTACTTCAAATTAAAAGCTCACACTGGTATACCACTATGTGGCTTTTATTATGAAGCATGTACAGGAAATGCAAAACAGACACTGCTAGTCATAAATATTGGTCTACACAGAAAAATGTTTTGTGCTGTTGGTCAGCAGATCAGTTTTATATATTGCAAAGGATGATGGATAAAAGAGGAAACAGCCACAGTGAACTTTTACTACAGCTTGTGTGAACCACTGCACATCTAATATGTCATTAAGGGTAAACAACTTATTTTGTTCTGCTGTCCTGTTGGGAGGAAAACCATTTGCACTGTACATCACAGATATAACTGCAGCATGGGTTTTTCTGTCATATGGACGAAGGTCATTAGATTTCTGTAAACATGCACAATCCCTGCACACAATAAAAATAAGTAAATATGTTTGTTCCTTTTCAACAGTTAACAACAATTAATTGTCATTTAAAAGAGTCGGTTCTGTACTAATTTATTTAAATTTAAAAGTGTGATTTGAAAGTTTACAGCATTACATGAATAACTGTAATCTAATTTACTGCAACATGTCTGGTGCTGTAATCAAATACACAGTAACATAAAATTGCTGTATTTTATTCTACTGTTGTTTACAGCTACTGTAGCTGTAGATACAGTATCATTAGATTACAGTGTTTCATTGTTAGAATGTTGCTACTGTAGATATAAACACAGTAAACTTACTGCAATTTATTTTTACAGCAAGTTGCATGTCAATTGCTGCCAATTAGTTGCTGTAAAAATCACAGTAAGTTTCTCACAGTGTACTATTGTCCACACTCTTGAATTACCACTGTAAAAATTCCTGTCGAAATTTCCAGTAAGTTCAAGTCCAACAAGCTCTGAAGTTTCCTTTCAACCCTAAAAATGAACTGATTAAAAGTCCATTTCCAATGTTCCTGGGTGGAATCACCCTCATCACCTTCTCTGTCTCTGCTCTAAAGGTTATTCTCTTCCTTTGCCTCCATATCAGCCTCAAAGAGTTAACGTTACTCTGGATACTAGCCAAACCACAGCTCGCCATGTGGGGTTCTCATTGCAAACCATAAGCCTGAGGACAAACCTACAGCCATTGTATACATGTCAGCATCGCCATAGCTGTGTCACTGTGAGACAATGTGGGACAGTGTGTTGCCATGGTCCATCATATACCCAGCAGTTAACAGCCTCTGGCACAATCCCAGTTTCCTCCTCTCTGCTCCCAGGAAGCAGCCTTGTCCCTGGACTTCAGCCAACTAAATCCTCCTTCCGTGAACTCCTGAAAAACTAAGCAGTCTATGCTGTAAGAAAGGGAACAAGAGAGCAATGGAGAGGGAGAATAGCTAATACCAATGTTTGTTCCTCTCAATTACAGTTTTAAATGGAAATCAATGTAGCAGAGGGAATGAGCAGAGCCCTTAACGTTGGGGTGATAATCACATTATCACAGACAGGGCTTAAATCAACACCAGACCTTGGCCTCTGGAGGGAGAAGAACAACACAGAAAGAGTCGAGACTATTCAATTTTCTCTCTCTCTCTCTCTCTCTCTCTCTCTAGTAATCTATCTATCATTCTCATACAACAGTCGTCTCCAGCTCCTAAACCGCTGTCTGGTTGCTGGGATACCACCCATAAGTTTCACCATGGTAACATCTGGAATAAAGGTGGGTGGGCAGGGTGCCAGGGCAGGCCTTGAGTTTCACTGTGGCCATAAAACTAACAAAAATAAATCTTTGTTCAACTGCTCTTCCCAGTACAGCAGAACACTACACGCACGCGCACACACCCAGTCTTGCACATCTCAGGCAATTTAATCCAAGTTAAAATGTTTCTCAGCTCCTATAACAGACAGACAGTGAGAGGTTTTTGTTGCTCTGCTCTTATTGTTGCCCAAACAGAGCAGAGAACTCCAAACTAAATAAGGATTTTTGGATGCAGATTCTGTGTGACAGCTGAAGTTACAACAGCGGGGTTCTATCTTTGTGTGGGCACTGGCTAAGTGGCATATTCTGGAGGCACAATGAGGCTTTTCCCTCGCCTACGTCTGGTATTTTAGTGATTCGCCATGCATCATAGTGGGAGGAGCGGTGCAGAAGGCAGTTCAGCAGAGCGCTGAGTCCGCCTGCTCTTCACAGGTCAAAAGTGCATCATGTCAAACAAGTCTTGCCTGTTACAATTTCAGTACTCACTAAAAAACAAGTGGACATCTAAAATTACAGAAAAAAATGACTTATCTTATTTTGATTACGGCAATAATTCGAACATGGCAGAGCAACGTTTAATGTCAGAATCCTTCATTCATAACAGCTTGCATGTATTAAAAGCTCCTCTCTAAATTAATTAACTCAGTGTACAGCCATCTGAAGGTGGCAGATACAGTATGTCTTCCATCTGCACTCTCAGCTGTGTGATGGACATTGTCAAGCCATGATTATGCATGCCAGAATTGGTTACTTTGATTAAATCTTATGCAACTAGCACAAAATAGCTTGTGTACATCAAACTGGTTTGTTACTGTATATGAAAAAAAACATGGAGGATGCACTTTGATCTGACAGAAATGAAGCAAAGCATGTGATCATAATGCACAGCTAGATGGATTCCTTAATTTTTTTTTTTTTTTTTAAGTATATTTATTGTATGATTGTTGTGCTTGATTAAAATCAAGACCCAGGTCGGTTCTCAGTATTCTATGCAAAATTGTTGGTGACAATGACAAAGTACATTGGACACAAATCCAATACCAAATACATTTCTTTGGAGTTCTAAGAGGCCAAAGACACAATTCACCATTCGTACCAATTCTCCTCTTGTGAGCGAGTCCCACCCGTTTAAACTCAGGGTTACCATGCATGAGTAAAAAAATAAATAAATAAATAAAAACGCACTTGATTTACTCCATAATGCAGCTCTTGAGATATATTAAATAGCAACATTTTCATATTACAGTGTTTATTCCTTTGATTGATTACATATTGATCATTTAAGTAAACAGAAGTTTCTTTATTTTCCCAGAGCGAGTGCAGTGCTGAGCCACTACAATCACTTAAACCCTTTTCTACCTGATAAAACATTGGCATGCAATCTCTCTCTCTCCTCCTCCTCTCTCTGTGTCCCCTAATTAATGTCGTCACAATCCCAACCTCCCAATGCCCAGGCAGTGTAGCAGAATACAATACCCTGATGCTGGAAGGTAAAAAAAAACACACACACACACACACATACACACAGGTCCCACTCTTGTGCACATCCTCTATGCTTGGAGGGTGAAGATATGCAAAGCGTCACTATCATCAAAACAAAAACTGCAGGGGAATATAGGGCAATTGAGTGAATTAAAATGCATCCCCGGAGACATGTCTTTCTTTCTCTTCTCCTTGCTCTCTTCCCCTCATTTCCCCCACTGTAAGAAAGAGGCTTCTCTTTTCAATTGAGTTCAAATTACACCTCCTTGTTCTGGCCAGATGCTGGTCCAAATCATAGTAACATGTACCAGAATCTGTGGTTATTTAAACGGTGAAAGTTAAATGTCTTAGTCATTCAGCTGGCACTTTTTTCACCGACTCATTGACAAACAGTTTGGCAGGATCATGGTTCAATTGAAAACACAAAATGCACAATTCTGTAGAAAGAATAGTAGAATAAAATAGAGGACAGGAGAGGAGCACATGGTTCAGTCCTAGCTAAATTTGTGTTGTAAATCAGGTTGATATTGGTGATATTTCTGTGCATATATAAATGACCAAATGCATGTGCATAAAATCCATTGAAATCATCATGACAAAAAAATGTCTTTTTGATGATGACAATTTTTATGATAATATTGTGAATATTAGCAATATCGCCCAGCCCTTTGTAACATCCAATACCTAGCGGATAGTGATTTTGTGAATGAAAGCAGGAGTGGCTGAACAATATCGAGCATGTGTGTACTGAAAGAATTGCGGTCGATCATGGTAAATCAATATGGAAAAACTGCTATTGATTATCAACTAAAATGAAAAAATGGCAACAGAATAAACCTGCAAGGGGAGAGAAAAGTCCCAACCATGACTTGTTCAGCACAGTTAGGCAGACCTATAAGTGGCAGCTGCTCTACAGATACTGTCCCACAAAGTCTGAATAGGTGACCACACACTTTGTCCAGATATGGCCTGTTGTCCTACATCTTTAATCTACTGGATGGACATGATTGAGAGCCAAACAGCCACAATGGACATAAGAGTGAGAGTGATGGACATAACAAGGGATGGGTGAAGGATGCTGGGGGGAAGTAGAGGGACAGTAGAGGTGTGTGTCCAGCCAATGTCCAGACAGAGGCTGGTCAATAAATCAATGAAGAGGTCACAGAATCAGGTAGTTAGTGTGGAGCTAATGAGAGCTACTCTTCATCCGATCAGCTAGATTAACACTAGAATGAAAGAACATACACGCCGAGCTTCCTTTCTATTCCACTACCTGCAACCTAACCGCTAAACCAACTACAGTACGTCCTCTACACAAAGCCTTTTGTGAGATCGAGGGAATATTGAACTATTGTGGAATGAACGCTCGAAAATACTCAACAGAGGTTTTAGATGTGTTTTACAGTAGTTGGGTGTGAATGGAGATAGGATTCCCCAAGACACTTGAGTTGTTTTGAAGTAAATCGCTACAGTAAATGTTTTTGTTTGAGATATAATAGTGTCTTGATTCATCTTCACTTGGGAGAAAGCACAGCCAACCACCCGCATGTTCGGCTTTAATCCATACTACTTAATCTTTGTAGAAAAGGCTCCGCTTATCGTGTTTCCCGCATGTAAGTGTGTTTTTATCTTCTCTCTCCCTCAGACATCCACGTACACACATACAAGTGCACTTATGAAAACCCTCACACTCACACACACACACGTACATACGCAGATATACACACACACAGACACACAGTGTGTAAAAGCAGGCACATGTAATTACCTCAGTACAACGGTGCTACAAAATGCCAGACAGTGTTTGCATCAGCGTGTATGTGTTTAGAGTTTTGTAATTAGCAGAATACATTTAAATACATTTGGCTGAAACACTCCTGGGAGAGTTCCTGTTTGCTGTGTCTGCCTCAATCTCTTGCTCCCTTTATTCTTTCTGCTTATATTCTCACACTGCCTGCAGTACTCCTTGTCTTTCAAATTTACCCATCAAACTCTTCCTTCATACACTGGTGTTTTGTTCTCTCCTTTATGCTCTACCTCACCAGAAACTGGTCGATCAATAGGGCCCATTGACCCTGCTGTGTAGTTTGCATAATGGTAGACCACTATGGCTGGACATCGGCCACCATGTCTGGGCCTGCTCTCAGCCTTCTACCACAGGATAACTTAACTTCCCTGGGGATAACGTAATAAAAATCTTTGGACTCTTCGTCATACCTCCATGTGGTCTGTGAAACATCCTTTTTTGACTAAATCCATCTACACTTTTCCATCCTGTTTTAAAAGCTGATCAATCAACAAACGAGCACAAATTCATTTTTTCATGTCCAAGTAGAACATTCTCTATCACTGGACAAACTCATCTAGCAAGGAGTAACACCCAACCTCCCCCCGAGCCCCTCCCTGCTCATCAAACCAGTCTTAATTATTCAGCAGGCAGCCTGGTGTCTTTCATCTCTCTGTTAATTGCTGCGGTCGACTTCTCACTGGGACCAATGTGCCCAATGAAAACCTCCGCTTGCACTGTATTGTACCACCAGAGGATGCATGTGAAGCAGTTATGTGTGTGTGTGTGTGTGTTTGTGTGTGAGTAGGGGCAGGAGGTGTGGGGCTGGAATGGTTAAATCCAACATTACTGCTTACCTGTTTATAGTTGTAATCTGGGACAAGACCTGGAAGGTTTTGTTCAAAACGATCTTCTCTATTATTCCCTACATAAAAAAACCAGTTTACTCTATATTGAGCAGCACATTGAGATTTTAAATAGATGTCAAAATGTCATCATTTTGAAACAAGTCTCGTTTACACATCTATCAAATGTGAAGTATTGCACTATGGGATTTTTAGCGAAGTAGTGTGTATGTTATATGGACACAACAATGCTAATTTTTTTTATGGGGCTTTTCAAATGTGTAAATTTAAACTAATGATAGTTGACAGAAATAAATGGTGTAAAATAACCGCTGCAAATGGTCATTTCAGCCACAGCCCTTCTTATTTGTTCACTAATACTTTTGTCCGTTTCTCCTCAAGAGAGCCTCAAATCACCAGGAAGTAAGGATGAGGGCGTTGTGACAGGACTGGATTACTGACTATGCAAAGCGAACAGCTGCCTTGAGGCCCCAGACCTCCAGGGGCACCACAAACCCTAGATCATTTTGTGTCAGTTAGGTTGTGACAATATAAACATTTCTATCAACTGAAATAAAAAAGGATCTTTTTGTCCAAATTGAGTTTCATGGTGCAAATAACTATATAAATGTGTTAAATTTGTTGATTTGACAGGATACATAGGATAGGATACATAATGCGCAAAGCCAATAGGGGCCCATAGCTCATATTTGCTCCATGGCCCCCAAGCAGGGAGTTTGGTTATGGGCTGACAGTCTTTTGACCGTGCCAATGGCTTTTCCATTGACTTGAATTACATTTGTTTACCTTACAGTGTATATTTTCAGAAGATTACTTTTGAACATTCATTTTGAATATCTTCGATATCTGAATAAAATAACCAGAAGTGGTGGGAAAAGACTTAACTTTCGGTGGAAAAAAACACATAGCTGGTATTGTAGTTAGCAGATAAATTGCAGTTAGCCAGACACTCAGCTCCATAATCAGTAGACAGACATACTGGCGCGTGAGCACACAGAGCAGGAGTGGGAGTGATGGGGTGAAAAGTGATGGATCAAGAGGGAGAAATGGTGGGGAGCCTTGGCCACTAGAGCAGAGATGAATGGGTTATACCTTTGGTCTAAGATATACAGTTTGAAGGAAGACAGATATATGAAACATGACTGGCTTGGAGGACTGCCTGGGAGGGAGACATGCATAGAAGAAAACATGGAAACAGTAAGGACGGATGGAACTGGCTCCAGTATGTGGTTGATTCAAAAAGGACAAAAAGACATCAAGACATGAGGGAATAAAAAGCAGCGAGAGGAAGCAGTAAAGAAAAAAGAAACTAAAAAAGTTACCGCAGTGAAAGAACCATGACAAGAATCCATCATGTTTTCCCAGACAGCCACTTTAGCCCTGCGACAGTACATTCTGACTGAACCTTTGCAGCATCACACACTTGCACTTGTCCACACTCACACACACACACACACACACACACACACACACACACACACAGACCACTACATACATCAGTGGGCTGGAAACAGCACATGATAAATTCTGAACACAATACATTTCGTCCAAAAGATTTAACATCTAATTCAGGTCTGACAGCTCCCTCCATCTCAAAGCCAGACCGGTTACATTGATCTCCACTCCACGCACAGGCGGCCTTGGACTTATCAGATCATCACACACACACACACACACACACACATACACACACACACACACACACACACAAACTACACAAACCAAGCAGGTTCAGACCGCCTCACAGCCTCACAGACTCACAGATCCACACAGCCAGGACTCTTAAGTACAGAGGAACTATGAAATGAGTAAAGTGAAGCATTCCAGGTATCAACTAATAAATGAGGTTGGTTTATTTTGGTAAAGCAGCCAAATTACTTGCTCAAATTTCAGACTATTGCTTTCCCCCATTTGAACCGAAGGCTTCATTTTCTCTCACTCTGCTGTTTTCTTTCCTTAACTCCTTCAATCCTCCCTTCTGCTCCCTGGGGAGTCTTCAGGCACCTCTGCTGGGTAGACCATTTGGAGAGATGCTACAAGTAATCAATGTAATGTGTGTTTGTGTGTGCGTGTGTGTGTGCGTGTGTGTGTGTGTGTGTATGTGTTTGTGTATTGACATCTGTTGTGCTTAAAAGTGTTTGCAGTTCTGTTGACAGGTCAATAAGGAAGCTTGCATGTGCAATGACTGACAACAGGGAAAACATCGGGTACATGAGAACAGATTACGCACACATACAGACACACATGCACATATACACACAGAATGACAGTTAAAGTAAAGCAGCTGTGGACGGCTGCAGGAGAGATGTGTTTACTGTAGTGGTTCAGAGTCCTTGGTGTGATGAGCCAAAAACATGAACTTTGACTGCTGATTCTGATAGAGAGACAGACGGAGAGATGAAGCAGTGAGGATAAGGGGAATGGGGTCCATATACTCACAGAATCGGTCGTCACTGTGCTTTTTCAAACTAATGGATTGCAGTGCCTTAGATTATGAATTGGCTGGATGCCCTGTAGCCGGTTCAGCTACAGCTTCAGGAAGTATTATAGGCAGGACGCTGGTGTCTCAGCTCCCTGGACTCCAAGCTCTGGGACTAAAGCCCATTGGTGCACAGGCCAGGGCAAACACAGTCATCATTAACTCATCACTGAATGGCACAGGAGAGAGAAGAATGAGAGTGCATGTGTGTTGTAATGCAAGTTTGCTGGAAAACATTTTTAGCACATACTGGAAATGTAGCGAGAGGAAGAGCTGGGTAGGTGTCCAGAGCACAGATTATAATATCAGATGTTGACATTGAATGTTTTGTAATCTTGTTTATGTAGTTATTCTGCTTGTGTTTAGACAACAATTAAGAACTTTGCTTTATTTTTATATATATATATATATATATATATATATATATATATATATATATATATATATATATATATATATATATATATATATATATAAAAATAAAGAAAAACATGTTGATATTATTGTACTGTATTGTTATAAGGTATTGCAAAAAAGTACCAGTAGTATGAGGCTGAGGTCTTTATGGGTTCATTTGGTTCCTATTATCTGAGGCTCAACCCCAGAAATTGACTCAGGTCCAAGTGACATTCAGTGCAGCCGCTATCAGTGGTCTTCACAGGGTACTTCATACAAATTGCAGGACAAAAATGATGTTTTTAAAGCAAACGTGAACTGGAAAAATACAGAAAATATGCATGGATTGCTAATCCTATTGACTAGAGCAGCTTGTTCATTGTTGTTCACGGAAGGTACATTATGCTGCTGTCAGTGTTGGCGTTCTCCCACTGTTAAGGTCTGTTTTGGTTGCTCAAATTTTGGATTGGATTTGATTAGCTTTGAGTCTGTTTGGGTCGGGTATGACTGTCCTTGTGTCACTTTTGGATCAGGGTTTTTTGTGTGTGTGTATTAATTTTTGCTCATCAGATGTAGGCACATTTTCCATGATTTTGTTTGAGATTAGGTCCAAATTTTCAGACCTGTGAAGAAAGATATCTGACCATGTATTGCTGTCAACACTGGTGTTGAAAAATTCCAAACCAGCAAATGTAAGAAACTTATAGTCAATGCGAGGTGTTCTATACAAGCACACACGTAGATATACTCAAGCACACAAGCACAAACACAGACACACACAGACACACACACACACACACACACACGCTCCTCTCCCAGGTCTTGGGGGACCATGTCAGAACATATTAGTGACAGCACCCCAGACTCAGCTCAAGCAAGGTAACACCAGCCCAATTTGTTTCCCTAATAGCTGGTATATTATTCACTCAGTCACTCATTCACCCACACATACACACACACACACACACACACACACACACACACACACACACACACACACACACTCGGCTTATCATTATACAAGTATACCCTTGAGCAGGCCTCAAGTTCATCTGTTGGGGGTGCAGAGAGAGCCTGGTTGATATTAGGAGAGAGGTCACATTGTACTGTAAACACGCTTTGTCTGCTTATTCATTTATTTACTACGCTCTCCCATCACACCACTCAGCTTGTCAGCAGTAGGGGGCTGGGAGGAGGGGTGGTCTGAGTGCGGGCAATGTTTGTGTGTCTGCACTTTGGAAACACTTTAGGTGATGGATAACTTATGACTGACTTCATTTTTCAAAGACAAATATTCATTATGAGAGTCAATTACTTTGTTTGAATAACAGTTTGAGTTTCAGATATCTGGATATCCAGCAGAAAAAAATACATCTTTTTCTATGCATCCACTCATAACCCACCATAGCGTGTCCCTGTGTTGACTGTAGCAGCCCTGTCCTGGTATCGACCCCTTGCTGTTTAATATTCATAAAGTCTATTTCTGCAGCTTCAGTCGCTGTAGTGCTGCGTCGCTCCCGCCCTCTCGCTAAATCCATTCTCATTGATCACCATTGGCTTTCCCAAACTCGCATCGATCCCGTTCAAACTCACGCTCAAGGTCCCCTCAAAACACACTTGGCTTCACAATTCACACAAATGAAGTACTTTCCCCTCTGGCGTTTCATTGAAGAGATTATTTTTGATCTTTTTACCATTGTGCAATTACTGTTCTCCCTGAAACCAATAATAGTTGATGTCTTCTATAGAGTCCAGACATTATATAAGATGTGCCGCTTCATGATATTAGTTTTACAATCAGAAGTTAGAGATGACGTTGTTTCGATGGTCAGGAGAAAGATCTCTGGTTTGTTTTTCTTTCATCCCTTTTGTTTGGTCATTTCAGTCGTCCTCTCTCACACTCAACACATGTTTTGTCTAAGACTTAACAGCATGCATTCTGCTGATCTACCATACTTAGCTCTATTACTCCATGTTTGGGTTGTGCAATGTGGAGTTATGCATGTTTATGTGCATAAGCGTGACAACATTGTGTTTGTACTGGAGGTTATGACACTGAGCTGTCTCCAGCTGGGGGTAAATTGATTTAAAGCAGTGCATTAAAATGAACTGAAGTCTGTAGAGAGATCCAATTTAAGCACAGCACCAGATGGTAAAAGTAGAGAAAAATCTGTTTTTTTTCCTTTTTTATGTTCATCTCTTCAAGTGGTGGAAAGTAATTAAGTACATTTATTCAAGTGCAATTTTGATGTACTTGTATTTTACTTGAGTATGCTACTTTATACTTCTAATCCGCTACATTTCAGAGGAAAATAGTATGCTTTCTATTCCATTACATTTATTTGAGAGCTTTAGTTACTTTTCAGATGAATATTTGACACAATGGATAATATAATAAGCTTTTAAAATGCAACACATTGTTAAAGATGAAAACAGTGATTTCCAACCTTTTTGGCTTGTGACGTCTTACAAAAAGCAGCATGTAGTCAGGGTCACATCTCAGATGTCTATGAGTTGTTAACAACTCCACCAAGTAGTGTTTTTCCCTCTGAACCTCTCACACGGTTTCATTTCAATAAATGTTCAAATTATCCAATATTTCACTGAAAGTCAAAAGATTACAGAAAAAGTCCAAAAACTGAAAACAGATTTGTTTTATCAGAACTTTGTTTTTTCTTCTTTCCTCTCACATTAATTATCTCATGACCCCTCAGATTTATCTGGTGACCCTTTGGAGGGGCTTGACTCTTTGGTTGGGAACCTCTGGACTAAACTAGCTAACTGTATCTAAAGTAGTTGAAACTAGCTCCATCTCTAGTAGCTACAACAGTAACGTGCTGCTTACACACTGATGCCTCAGTATTAATAATCGAATGATGTCTTATATAATAATATATCAGTCAGAGGGACCAAACCACTACTTTTACTGCAATACCTTAACTACATTTTGCTGTTAATACTTATGTACTTTTACTTAAGTAGGATTTTTCATGCAGGACTTTTACTTGTAATGGAGTATTTTTACATTGCTGTATTGGTACTTTTACTTAAGTAAAGGATGTGAGTACTTCCCTCCACCACCGATCTCTTCATACTCCCTCTGTCTCTTCAGGGAGCCTGTGGCTACTCGTCTGCATGGCTAATCACACCATTGTGTTAATTATCGCTTCACAGCTAGCCCCAAGCATAGTCATACACAGCATCAAATACACACACAGACACACTCTTTCTCTCTCTCTCATAGATGCACACATTTATACACACTGACTGCATCCTCCTTGGTTGTCAACAGACCTCAGATTTATTTTGTCTGGGGGAGAAAGGATCTTTTGCTAAACTCAAACACACACTTATGTCTTACCTATCTGAGCAAGCTGGGTACACCTGATGCCAGCACTGTGAAAACATACACACACACACATGCACACACAGTCACATGCACAGGACACTGGCTGCATAATTCATTCCCCCAAATTGGGAACACCAGTTGTGTGCTCACACACAATAAACAGAGATGAATTCATCAGAAATTTCCCAAGTGCAGAAAATATGAAAAATTTAATCATTCAACAGAATAAAAATTCATAAGGAAATGTACAAAATCAATATTTTATGCTACTTACTGTACCTATTCTTTATTACAAACCTATTCAGGAACAAGCATTAAAAATTAAAGCTGCCAGAAAAGACAGGAGGGAGGAGAAACGACGGGTAGAGGGGGAGAGGGAGGAGGGTACTGCAAGGGACCTGAGAGTTCAAAAGCAATACTGTTTCATTCATGTTTAAAGGCACTTTTTTGTTTCTCTAAGAGCCACTGAAGCAGTTTTGAAACGGGCAGAAATGCTTTGATAGATTGAACGTTCTGAGCAGCCAAGGTGCTGTCAACATAAATAGCAATAAAGAAGTGGGGGAAATGTTTTCAACTGGGAGTTTTCAAGGTTATGGCCCATGGCGATGATTTGAAGGCACCACTTGCGCTGCAGCACTGCTGGTTATGCATGGACAGCTGCATGTCGGTCCACAACACGTTAATGAAAACAGTTAAGTGTGCGTATTCATGCAGCAGTACTGTAGGTTTTGCAGAAAGCTTTGTTTCATGCATTAGCACTTAAGGTGAATTGTGCAGGCACGCTCAGACCAATACAGAGCACATGATGTATCTGTTAAATCTATTCTGCACTTTTCTGCTTCATATCATTTATATTTACCCTCTTTAACAGCACTTTACACACACACACACACACACAGTCTGGCCTTTAACCTCCATTTTACTCTTTCACTGCATTCAACTCCTGCTCTTTACATATTCATAATTCACATGTATGTCACTGTAATGACAAGTTATTAAATTCTGTCTCCTTTATCTTCATTATCTATAGCTCAATCAAACATCTCGTTATTTTACAACACTTGATGTTGAATAATGGCGCAGATAAACTCAAACTCCAATGGAAGAAAGTAAAATGGTTTGATGAGTGAAGCCAAAAAAAATGCTTTCAGCCCACATTGTCTGTGGTCAGCTATTAAACCTAAGTGGTGGATCTGTAGTAGTAGGGATAGACATGTTGTTGGACTCATTATTTCTGATGATTGCTCTGTATGGTCATATGAGGATACAGCCGAGGCCAGTTTAAAGGATGAGTTTTACCATATGGTGTAAACACTGTTTCCACATGATTTGCCCGTATTCCAAGGTGATGATGCCCCTGTACACATGGCAAAACAAATTCAGGAGTGGTTTAATGAACTTGAGGATAATGCCAAAAGTCATTCATACCCTTGCCAAACACAAAAATCTACAAGTGAACTACACTATGGACAGTTGAGAAGCACAAAGTGTGAGAGAGATTTCTGCCTCTTTCATCCCTCAAAGAACTGGAGGCATCTCATTCTGAAGGCAAAGGGCTTCCCTGCTTTTTATGTGCTCTCCTTATGCATATCTGTTACATTTTATATTTTCCTCAGAGTGCTGAATTTTTAGCCATGCTAGCGGCATGGTCTTGGGCGAAATCGACCAATCTGTCCATCTGTGTGTCTTTCCATCACTTTAGTTTGAGAGAAAACTCAACAGCTACTTGGTAAATTGAAATCTTGCACATGTGGCATATTTGGCATGGAATGGTCCCCAGAGGATAAATCCTGATGACTTTTCTTCTAGACAGCAGGTTAAAATTTTCACTTGTCCAGCACGTCAGTTCATGACTGGCTATCTTTAAAACCAATTACCAGTTACTCCCTCAAGGCAGGACTGTTTTTGGTCTGAATTCCTGCTAAGTGCAGTTGTACAAAGTACAACTAAAAATCATCTCATCACACTCATCACCTCCCTTGTTGTTTGTTTCTTTTAATAAACACTTAAAAATTGGTGTCAGGCCTCTGGTTTTTGTAGATATATCAATGCTCCCCAACAACTCATTGCTCATAAATTTACAGTTGCATAATAACCTGAACATGATAAATGATGTGATATAAAAAAAATAATAGGGATGTTTTATTACTTAATATTTCTCCAAAATACTTGAATATTTCAAGGAAATAAAATCGGTCACATTTGTACACAGAGACACTTGCTTTTGGTCACTCCAAGTCTTTAAAGTCATAATGAAATGACATTTTGAGATCATCTTGCTCCCTTAATTTGATGTAATACCTGTTGAAGCAGAGCATTAGGTGAGGGCATTATCCAGAGATGGAAGTGTCAAATCAAATACACTGAACACAAATTAAGATATGAAAGGTAATTTCCATTTTTTGGGTGACTAAGTGTGATAGATTTATTGACTGTGATTAACTCTGCTCTTACCAGACAGAGCAAGGCTGCCAGCTGGTGCCTCTCAGTGTGGATGGTTTCTCCCCCGATATGATTTTCAGGAATGCATCAATGACAAGGGCAAGCGTAACATGAATCCTCCACAATGCTTTGTTACGCTTATTTTGTGATTGGACTGGGAGTTTTGCTTTGACCTGTTTACTTTAGAAGACAAGCATAAAAGAGTAAACGAGTGTGGAATTGTTTTTGTGGTTGTTGGGTGCCGAGTACTGGTGTTTCCTTGTGGTACATTCAGTGTTTTACATGAATGTTCACTGTGGGTTACATGGGCAACAACAACTGAAGCAAGACAGACACACACACACACACACACTCAAACACACACATATATACGTAGATAGATACTTGTAAAAAAGAGGAAAAAAAAGAAAAAACAGAGACAGCGAGGCAGAGATGAATCCTGTCTCTCAGCGGACTCTAATGGAAGAAAGATGTTGTGTTCCATGGAGATCATCTCCAGACTGTTAACTCATAACGGTGACTCTATCCAACTCTGTTTTTCTATGTAATCTCTCCCTGTGGATAACGATCTGTCTGGATTCATGATAGATATCAATTATCCATTAATGATGGTTCTCCAGAAAAAAGGAGACAGAAGTTATTTCTTGGTCAGCTTCTCTGTTTCTGTGTCTTGCTGACAGACCTACTATATGTACTATATGCCAACAGTTGGCTTGAGGACAATCCGAGGAGGAAATTTGTCCCTTTCCACTTTTATTTATATATATATATAAATATATTCCGCCCATTCCTCCAGTCCCTCATGGCAAAGAGACAAACATTCAGAGCTGTGCCCCTCCTTTCGTCCCTTTGGTAGCCTCATATCTTCCTTCTCTCCTCCCCTCCTTTGTCTCCCTCTCTCCCAGTGGAAGTGTAGTGCAGGGCCCAGGGCCCCTGCCTCTAATTGCTGGTGAATGGAGTGTTTTCATGGGGTGTTAGGCAGGGCCCTCCCCTGGATTAGCATGCTTACGCACACACGCACACACACACACACACAACATGTACTCAGATACACAAATGGATTAGTGTGTTCACTCATGGGGAGAGGAGGTTGATTTGAGCTGACAGCAGCAGGCCTTTGGAGAAAGCCCAGGCAAGCCTGGTGGATTTTCAAGCACACACACACGTACACATACGTGTGCACATGCATGAAAATAGAGATAGAGAATAAGAGGGAAGACACATCAAAGTTGCACTCACTCATGTGAACACACACACACACATAATCTCAGCTCCCAAGTGGAGGCCTTGTGCTGTAGAAGACATATGGGGTGAATCATGTGTTAACAGGGAGTACTGATTAACACATCTGGAGGGAGCTGGTGGGGGGGCGAGGGGTAAGGGAGGGTTGGAGGGTGAAAGAGGGAAGAAGATGAACGTTTGGAATGGGAGAGAGAGCAGAGAGGGACGGAAGTAGAAGTAACTGATTCATATAGCCTGATCAACACTAATACAAAAGAAACACCAAACAACAAAACAAAGCAACAGACATGGAGACTCCAAACACACTGGAAGGAATGAGGGGGTCTCCACTCACCCACCTCATGCCCTGTCCTATGTGTCATGTCTGAGGCAGTCAGCTCTGCCACGACATCATGCTCACCATATGCCTATCAGTCACACTGTCTGCCCCAAAACACACAGCAAACATGAGCAAAACAGTTATTTCCACATAGTGTGCAGCAATGAATTAACTGGGTTTGATGGATTTTGTGCATTCTCCATCTGACATGGGCCGGAATTGAACCAAGTTTGTAACCAACTTGGTAAGTGACTAAAATTAATGATGTCATTTTTAATAGGTTTTGTTTTAAAATGAGATATTGATTTTTGGACACCAACTACTGTATGACTAATACCACACATTTAAAAACAATTGTGTTTTTGACAGATTGTAGGCAAATTAAGACCATTGGTGCCAGAGAGAGATACCTGCTGTACTGTATTATTTGTATTTTTGAGAAGAGTGATAGAATTCAGGTTTGTATGTTTTTCTCAAAATTTATGATTTTTTTTTACAGCTATAGTAGACAACCAATAGTGTAAGAAAGTCATTCAACCTAAAGAGAATTAACTGGATCCTCTAACGTTCGATTATGCTTTGAAAACAAAAGGTACATGACTCAATTCTTGCCCTTGACCTCACTGTATCTATGCTGTGAGACAGAGTTGTGTTGTAGTTGAGGGTGTTGTCACCCTCCTCAGGGCTGGGTCAGACGGTTATGTGCTGCTCCAAGCTGATTTCTATCTATCCATTTTCCATAGCCACAATTTCTCTGAAAACACTGCCTTTACAAGGAGAAGCCTTGAATGCACCAGCAGACCTACGTGGATTTCTGTTGCCTTTCCGTGTGACTGCAAGAGGGCAATCATCTCATATCATCTTTTATCTCTCCTCCTATCTGTATCCATCTGTGGTTTCACTACCATCCAGACAGCATAGTTGTGTTTAAACCACTGTGACACAGCATAAACATAAACATATCTGCGGTCAGGATCACTTTAGAACAAAATTAAGCAATCACATTGGCGCTAAGCCAAGCGCCCACATACAAATTTAGCGCTGTCAACTTACATATAAACACGTGCACAATATGTTTTATAGCACCTGTTCAGGGCAGTATGTTTGCATTGTTGTGGCTGCTACTGTTGTTGTTTTACACATAACTAATTGAAGTTACAGACGGCAGGGTTAGGTGAAAAGGTTTGCACAAACAGCTGTCACTGTGCAAAAAAAAAAAAAGAAAAAACCCCAGCAGCTACGGACCATTTCTCCTTAACCTAGAGAGACAGAAAAGTAAGAGTTTTTATGAAACATTATGTAGATTTAATTAGGACTCTTCAACAGCTGCAATCCACCTGTATTTGTGCAGGTTTTGTATAAATATACTATGTGTGTGCAGGATTAGTCTGATAATAATTCTTTTTCAGGGGAATACAAGCACATTTTCATACAAATACAAGTAAGCATGAAAGAGATATTTCTGGTCTAGGTGTATATTTTGTAATACGGGATCTTGAGATTACTAGAAACACGCAACTGAAAGGTGTAAAGAGGTGGTTGTGGGCAAAATGAGACATAGGACATGTCTCAGTAAACATGTAACTCGTGTATAATCACTACATTAGTACGTTCCATTACATTACTCCTCTCTTTGTTATGTAACTAGACATAATGAGCTGCATTTAAGAAGATACTATTGTGTTTGGAGATAGATGGCAATCACAAGAATAAAAGAAGAAAAACACTGCTTTCTTGACAGCAACGGAATTGCCTTGATGTTATGTGGGTTGTCCATAAATTTGCTTACAATGTTGAGAGCCTTGTAGGTTGACATGTGTTGACATTTTAATAGGCCTTTTTCAAAGAAGATATTTTGACATGTCACTGTATGAAAGCACAGGTGTAAATAATAAAATGAATAATGGCTGAATTCCAGTTAGCTGCTTCAGTTTCAGGGTCTTGGTATTGTGCAAGCTGGCTCACTGTCACAATGGCTTACTGTAACACTTGAATAGAACAGAGCCAAGTCAAAATGTCTCTTTGTCTGTCAGTGCGCTTACATGCACTTAATTAATGGATTACCATAATCGGGAACAGAGAAACCTGTTTTCCCTGGGTAGATTTCTCCTGGAGAATGTAGATTTCTTGGCCTTGCACATGGGTAACCGGGTTTCTAGACAGCTTTTTACAAGTATGCATGTTTATGGCAAAGACACACAGGGAAAGTAGCAGTGGAGCGGCTGTATGAAAGAAGAGGTAATTACACGGAGTGATGCATCCTCGTATTTAAAATAATCCCATCCAAAGTCTGACTAAAATGGAAAGTGACACAAAGTAGCCTTCAGAAGTCTGAATAAGCCGGTTTCCACAACTGAAAAAAAAAAAGTCAAGAAGCAGTGTCTTCTGTCAACATATTACAGTATAAAACCAACAACTCTTAACAACTGTTAACACAACAAACAAGCCATGTTCCCAGAATAATGTTTCTCTATGTAACATGGTTACATAAGTGAACTCTTTGAGTGTGGCTTCCTGTTTACTACTCGTCCTTTTGTAAGTCAGTGTGACTAAGAAGAGTATACATAAAGTTTAATAATGAATCATTTTTTTATTTTAGTTTGGACTACGGGAACCAAACTACAGGTGTAATCACACTCATACTGACTAAATTTCCCAGCATTCCATTTTTCTACTGGTAACTAACCAAAACAAATTTGGATTATTTTCAGCTGTTTTTGATCTAAGATCTTGGAAATACCGCACAATCTGAGTTTAATAGGATCTAGTGTACTACATACTTCTACAGCAGGACAAATATTCACTACTTAATGTCTCCCTCCCGTTTGCCGTAGCACTGATTTAGACGCAGCCATCATGCCTCTCTCCCACTCAGCCTGGCCAGTCAATACCTCTACATTATTCAAACTCCTCCCCACTTAATTAGATATTTAATTGACTTCCTGTAGACAGATGACTGACCCGCCTGCTGGCATAAATTCATGCAAATGACATCCCACATAACCTCCCCCGAGTCAGATTTAAAGTGACAGTCTGGTGAGGACAGAGTTCAACAAGAGGCTGCGGAGGTCAAGCCTAGTCACTGATCACTGGTGTGTGACCTGACCAGTGGATCAGCTCTGAATACTACGCTTCTCAAATTATCTTGAAGCAGGAATATGAATTATAAATTAACACCAAAAAGGGCTTGGTTACTGCTAGGAAACATTTTTCAAAATTAGCTTTTATTTATGTGTATTAGTCTTGATTTTATAGAACGAGAGCGGCAAGCAAGGAAGAAAAGAAAAGCCACTGGTTGATTCTTTGCCTCAAATCTCATGACTCTCAGCTCTGCTCCCCAGGAAGAAAGCAATAAGGCACCAGAAATCCCATCGCAGGTGTCTGGGCCCACTGTATGCTAATGGGAAGGATCAGACGCTCTTCTCACATAATGGGGTTTGACAAAGTGAAAATTAACACAACCCCACTCCTGCTGTTACTGTTAGAGGGGGTGGTTGATATGGCTTTGTCTCAGACTATGCTACACAAACACAAACACATAGACACACACACACACACCTTCCGACAGATACCACACCAGCCGTCGTTCTCATTCTCACCCAGACATTTACGTTGTACGCCCCCCCTTCCTCCTCCTCCCACCCCCAACGCCTCCTCATCCATTCCTCTCACCCCCCCCTCCCCCCCCCCCACCTCCTACTGCACCGCTACCCGTATCTAGGTGTTTGTGTCCTCGGCATAAACATCCCTCCTCCTTCCCTCTTTTCTCTTCTTCTCCAGCGACTCTGTTTGCTTCAATGGACTTTCATGACAACTCATTCCGTAAGGGTCCTTTTTTCTCTCCCTCTCCCTCTCTTTCTCCTTCACTCTCCCCAGGTGAAATATTGATGGATTTTTTATGAATAGCTATGAAAAATTCATTCAAATTCCAAAATGAAAAAGCGTAAACATTCCGCATCTGCCTATGCCTCCCGCATTCATTATCCTTCACAACATCCTCACTCCCTCTCTCTCACCCTCTTTTTCCCACTCCCCCCCCACCATCACCTCCTCCTCCTCCTCCTCCTCCTCCTCCTCCTCCTCCTCACCCCCTGTCTACCTGAAAAAGACATGCCGCTCTGTCTCTTTTTCCGCCACTTGGCCTAATTGCTTAATTTGACCTGCTCTCTCATCAATTAAAAGTCTGTCAGTGGTAGACAGATGGAGGATGGATCAGAGGGCCAGTCGATGGACAGATCAATGATAGAACAGCTCAATAAGTAAATGGAGATGGCCAGTGATGGAAAAAGGAAATGAGGGAAGGGAAGAAGTAGAAGAAGAAGAGAACAAATTGAACAGGCGGTCATGACAAAAAGGTGCAGCGCCAACGTGCCTCACTCAGATGCTCTGACTCTCCCCCCTTTCTTTCTTTCTTTCTATGAACCTTTAACTCGCTCCAACATTCCCAACCACACATTTTCTCTCTTTTTCTCTAATCTGAATGTGTTAATGTAAAACTGAATCAACAAAGCATCTGCACAAATCAAGTAACAAATGTTAGATTTAATTAAATTTTTTTTAAAAAGTAGGGCACAGAGATTTTAAACACAAATGAAGCTACTCTAACTTTAAATAACAGCAACCACATCAAAACAAGAATAAAATGCTGTGAGTGTAGAAAGGAAACTAAAAACAGACAGAAATGAGGTGAAAGGGAAAATGTAAGGGCAGGGACAGAGAACTGAAACACTGAAGATTTACCTCACGTGTGTCTGGATACACTCTTATCTCAGGCAGAAAATGCAACTCCATAAAAGGCAGATTTCAATCAGTGTGTCATACAGCGGCAGTAAATCTGCTTCACTCCAACTCATTCACTCACCCCCACTCACCCACAAACATGCATACATTGACGTGCGTGTATAACATATATGGAAAAACACTGCACAGTTGCAAATACAGCAATGATGTAAATTAACAATACTTAACATGCAATGCTCAAAGAGATGCTGTCACACTCATGTCTATGAAATACATTATTCACTCACAAGCCATCCACAAGTCATGTTTTTGTAAAAAAATATGGCTTCACTGAAAGATGGCCACACATCTACAGATATTGATATGAGTGCACACACACACACACACACACACACATCCACAATTATTTTGTTATTTTACCCTTCAACACCTTGTTTTAATTAGCTTCCTCATGAGACTGCGACTCAGACCAATTAGGGAAGATTATCAAAGAAGGTCTGGACTAGGGTGCATGCCCACTATGACTCCTGTCCCCAGGGATAGACCGGGATGAAAGAGACCTCACCAGTACACACACACACACACACGGACCTCCACACACACACACACACACACGAACATGCATTATTCTCTACAACGAAAATATGAAGATGCACCCTATGCAGGATCTTGCAGGCGTGAGTGTTATTGTACCTTAAGACATAACGATACAACCCTGCACAACACAGCCTCGTGTATATACAGCATACATAGTCGGTGAATCATTCTGTATTGACCAGTCGCAGATGGATCACTGAGGAGATACAGAATGGGGTCCTTCCACTCTGTCCCTCAAGGGGAACTAAAACCACTCCATTGATGCAATCACTAATGGAGACACTTCAGAACATTGAGAGAGATTACCGACTCAGAATTAGGCTATAAAAACACACATTAGGTGTTTAGGATGAACACAGAAATGAAAGAAATTACATTGGCAATGCCAACACTTGAGTTGCCTTGCTCTTATCTTATGACAAATCAATGAAAGCTCTTTTGGAGTTATGTTCTGCTGAGCGATTGTGATGCATGATAAAGGGGTTTAACCCTAAGGAAGGTGTACCTGTATAATTGGTAAGTGTCATCGTTTATCTCTCTTTGCCCCCTGCCTTTGTTTCTCCTCCGAAACAGGAGAAATATCTACCTAACTGCAGACTTAATAGCGTGTTTATATTTATCTCAGTGTGATATGTCAGTACAATACTGTGTGCGTGTGTGTTGTCATAAGCTAGTCCATAACCTGATGGTAAGTTAATAGCACTCAGTGGTATTATGTGCAACAGTGATTAGATTGGGAGAGGCTGATGGCGCATATTGGTTTGTTCCCTGAGGGCCAGCTAGAAGAGTCAGAGATCAGAGGTCAATTACCATGGGATCAATGTCACTCAAATGGGCTGTGTTACATTCAAAGACACACTATATGGCTTGCATTGAGTTGATCTAATGTATAACTGTAGAACTTGTATAGGCTGATGTTTTAAGAAGCCCAACAAGAGTCTTTCGTCCAGCTACAGAGCCACCATCCTGGGAAGCAGAATGTGCAGAGTGGAGGTGCGGAGAGGGGAAAGTGACTTCCCTGGGACTTCATTAAGCTAATCTGGCCACCAATACTAACAGAGTTTAGGAGAGGAGGTGAGGAGAAAGCTCAGAAATGAGATGAACACTTATTAGATCAGACCCAGCAATTGTCTTTCACGGCTCATAGCAGAATTCACACTCAAACACACACACACACACACACACACAAACACACACAGTTACACAAACCTGGACAAAGAAAGCCACACAGCTTGGGTTTGACAAACACAATCATACGCTCAATATACATGATTGTGTACATACGTCTAAACATACGATGTAAACAAACATGCAAACAAAATTAATGATCAAATAAGGACAAATGTGTGTAAAAGATATATATTGTCTTCATGAGAGGCCAAAAGTGACTCCCTGACCTCGCCAAGCATTGGCAGTACACATTGAAGCAGGAATACAGCTGGAACCTGTTTACACTTGGTTTTAAAATGCTTCTTGGGTTCACAAGTGGACACCGCTAAATACAAGCCACCAAGATGCAATGTGATCTGATCACTCAAACCACTTGCCGAGGTAGTCTGGGATGCATTTGACCACATATCTTTTGTAGCATAAATGCTGATGCATCCTGCTGTGTCCCCAACAAGGACTTACCAGGAAAATACATGATCAATGCAGGACATAGTGGTTGTTTTGGTGACAATGTGCCAACACAAATAACTTTGTCCTGCCAGTCTCAACAGTTTGAAAAGCGCCTGTGCAAAACAAATCTGGTGCTTCTCTGGTGATAGACTGATGTAATAACTGCGATTTGGACCTTCTAGCAGAGGAGACGTAGGTAGTAACAAAATCTGAACACAAATGGTCAGCTGGACACCGTGGAGACAGATGACAGACACCGGTGTGAACGGCGACGTGTCTCGGCTGAAGCCAAAACGCATTTTAAAACCAAGTGTTAACGACCTCAAAGAAACCAGTCAAAGTCGCTTGCCAAACGTCAGCATTAATGGGATTGTAACATGTAACAGGGAGAGCAGCCACTTGTTTGGGGCAGCCCCAGTTTTTCTAAGCTAGAGCGTCAGAGCTGCTTTCTCACAGGCAGACGGTCTGCAGACAAACACAGATTCTATGTCCACCAACCTACAAGTCCTCCTGCTCACCCTCTTCCACAATATATCCCACACACCGGTGTCTAAGGTCAGTGGAAGATAAGAGAATGACACAGCAAGAGTTTCAGTTCATCTTGTTCTTGGACCTCATCCATTGGTGAGGCACCAACAGGTGGTAATTCCAGCCTTCCTCCATCTGACCGCTAGGGCATGAGGAAGGGGACAACAAGAGTGTGAGAAGTAAAAACGTTTGATTCTGAAATATTTTCACTGTCATAACATTTTCAGAGAGAGGATGTGAAAGAGCAGTAATGCTGCCAGTATGGCACAGCTAGGGCTGCTAATAGGTCATCACATCCTGTGTCAGATTTTCCCAGAAGAAGTCACCTCTGCCAGGCTGGCAGTGGCCACAGTGCTGTTCACGCTCCACCTCAAGTCAAAGGAGGAGAGGAACCACAGGCACATTGATGGCAATAAATATTAATTAGCCATCGGAGGCACCAACTTGCCTTTCCAAAAAATTGTCTCCAATATGTCTACATGCGCTTAACCTTAAGGTCTGAGTGGTACTCCACCTAACTATCATCACACTGAGGTTAGAAGATTGGATGATATTGCTGGCTGGTTTAAGGCCCATTGCTGCTGACAAATACTCTCCGACTGGTTCTTGAATCTGGCAGTGGCGCATTGCATACCAAAACTATAAGTGTGGGTCAATTGTGACAATCAGGCCAGTTCAAGAAGAGCAAAAACCTGCATATCTAAGCCTGCTGTTGCTGAACAAAGCTCAAAGAGATGCAGTGATGGTCCTGCAGCCCCCATACATCGAGTAGGCTCATCAAGAATGACTAGCACCCATGGTTGAACATGTATGCAAATATGAGTAAAGTTCAGCTGTAGAATTTTGCTAGTGGGAAAAGTCTGTCTAAAAAACAACAGTATACTCAAAGACAACAAGAGCAAAGAGGAATGAAGGAGGGAGAACAGAGTAGACTGAGAGGAACAGAGGGTAGACGGAGAAAGGGAGGGAGTGCCACGTCGTTCTTAATCTAGTTTGTCTGTCGTAATCGTGTCAATGTCACTCTCAATCAGGCAGCCACAACTAGGGCTATACAACTTCAGTTTGATTGGCCCAAACGTTGTCTTTAAAATGACCTCTACAGGGAAGGTGTGTGTGTATAGATAGAGAGATGGAGAAAGAAAAAAAAATAGAAAGAGGGAGGCGAGATGAAGGGGAGGGAGTCTTCTATCGAGATAATATGAGAAAGAAGGAGAGAGGGAGCACAAATTAACTTTAAACCTGTTACTCCCCCACCTGTCTGTCAATTTCACTTTGGTCTCTTTCTTTGTTCTGATTTTTCTATGTGACAGTATCGATTGCCCTCTCTTATTACACAAGAGGATACAGAGATGTCTGTGTGAGTGGGTGGTGTACAGGTGCTTGTGTAAATTTCAGTCATATTCCTGCCTGCTGGCATTCAAAACATTCGGTCTTGGCTAGCGCTTATATGTTTGAAGCAAAGATACCAATTTAAAATGTCAGTATATTGTCAAGTTTGACCAATAACAGTGCATTTCTATGTTGGAGCACAAAGACGTACATAACCAAGCCGTTTTTTACATTTGCATGTATGTATGTATGTGGGTGTGTTGTTGTAAATAGGGACATCCACGGCAGCCAGCCACAACATTGTGGTTATAAACAGGGTGGATTTCACCAGTCTGCAAGTGTCAGCAGATCCACTTCCCTAAAACTAGGGTATAAGCACATAAACATCTGTGATCCCCACTTACAGTCATAAAAGCATCAAATATGTACATATAGTTCACAAAATTCTTTAAATATATAGTTTTTTGATAGGTTTCGGTTTAACATTCTGCTAATCGCTATAGGACATCTGATTTTATAGGAGATTATTATTTTTGATGCTCTCCCGAAACCCTCTTTTCCAGCTATGATCATGAGAGATTAGTCTTTCACCACAGAATATTTACTGAGACCCACTAATACCACTGTGGCGTCAAGTTTGTTTTATTGTATTTGTCTCCGTGTTTGAGCATGCTGCATTCAGCCACACGCAAATTAGCAAGAAAATGTTTGTTCACTGTTGGCGTTTGCTTTTTGTCTCCTCTGTGTGTATTTTTTTGGTCCCACGTTAGAGTCCAAATGCCTCAGCGCTGGTTTTGATTATGTAAATTCTGTTGGACTGAAATCAGTATTTCTCTCTTAAATTGTTTCAGTCAGTTTTTGGTACATGGCAGTGCATGATAGTACATGAATTTTAAATCTGAGTTTTAGAAGTATTTGTGAAAATTAAATGGTAAGTTTATGTTTTTATTGTTCGTAACCACAGTGGGGAAACTGAGTTGTAATATGAGCTTCAGCGTGAGTGGAAAGTTTCAGGATTAGTGGTTTTTCTACCCTATCATCGGTCTTCTCCTTCAAGAATCTATGAACACATGCTGTAATTGATACATTCGAAATAAATCCCAGATAAGGGTTTTAAATTGTTAGCTTGATATCCAAACCCCATTTCATGATACTGGTCTGTGTGGTTTGGAAGGCAGAAGGGCTTCTGAACAACAGGAGGGTTCATTGTTCAAGGTTAAAGATTGGTTTCTGTTTGCTCTATTGAGCCAGCAGGCTGGTGAGCAAACATTACAATTACTCATGAATGAAATAAAATTAATTTAATTTTACCATATTAATTCCAAAGTATAAATTGGCCCTTGATGCTTAGTATTTTTAGATGAGTCTTCTTAGAGAACCATGCTTTTGTTTAAGAAGTCTGACTGTCAGAAAGATAGGATTTCATTCCTCATTTCCCCTTTTTGTGAGCATATTTGATAACATTTTAAGGAGACACATCCCTGTTTTATGATCTGTTCCTGTTAATTTACTGTCTTTGCTCTTTACCCTTAATGTAAACACAATCACTTCTTCTGTTTCACATTAGTTTAGGCTTTAGCACTTTAGTTTTCCCTCTCCTCCGGGCTTATTTTTGGTGTAATATCTGCAGAAATTGAGTTCCATTCCAGCAGCTTAAAAGGGAAAAGAATAGAAACATGATTGAAATTAATAAGTGACTGAGAACAGTACGTGTTGAAACAAATAACTCAGCAATACATCAGTGAAAATTGTTGTACTGATGAAATTAATGAAAACAAAGATTGCTGAATTTACTATGTACGACTATGAGGCAGTACAGTACAAGAAAACCAGACATGAAATTCATCATGCTGGTGAGCTTCTCCCAGTTCAACGCTCCCAACAAAGTAGTCACTGGACATGCTGAAGGGTTGTCAGCTACCTGCAGAAAGACCAGTTCCCTGTGCATGATGGTGCCACTGCTAACTTTCACTGCTGTACTGAGGAGGAAGTAGATAGCGTGTGCACTCTGATACACACCGGTTGCTTCTTTTCAACAAACAGGAACATCACCAGAAGAGAATAACACACAGAGGTTCATGCCACAAAAAAAACAAAAAAACAGAACGTACAGTGGCTACAAAAGACAGCTACTCGCTAACTTGGCAACATGAAACAACAAAGTTGTTGCCAATGCAAGTGCAGACCATTACAGTGGTCGCCCCAAAAATTCCTTGACAGAGCTGTGGTATAAATCTTTCAGCATATTACTAAAATATTTTGTGCAGTGTATGTTAAAGTAAACATTTTACACCATGTTTTGGAAAACCAATGACAGTACTACAGTAGAGTGTGATGGTGCAATGAAATTGTTCAGTTCCTTAAGAAAAGATCCTGATTGGTTAAAGCATAACAGAGGACTGAGTGGGTCAATAGCACAGCAGAGCAATGTAGAAAAGCAAAGATACAGGCTTAAAGCCAGTGAGAAGCAGTAAGGCGAAAACTTTTTTTTTTTTTTTTTCAAATGGCCCAATTTGGCGACTAACTAACCAGGAAACGGGTCCAAGTGAACCTCCAACTGGCCCCCGGCCATTGGGCAATCCTTATTGTTGAACTCCAGCAACAGTGCTGTCTGTTGTGGCCTACTGCTGCATAACATATGGTCCTAGGCTTTTCATCTCTCCAGGGATGAAACACCCACACAAACACATGCACAGACTCATTCACACACACACATACACGAGAATCAATGCAGAGAGAAAGAGAAGAGAGAGAGAGCAAAGCATGAGAGAGGAGGAAATGCAGACAGACACACCAAAATAGCAACTAAACACATGCACACGCCGGTCTTCAGAAGAAACATTAAACAAAAACCAAAACAAGTCACCTCGAGTGACAGGTGGGATGAATAAAACATGCTTTCAGGGCGACCTTTCTCTGGCGAGCCCAACTCCTCAGAAATATTGTACACTGGGAAATTTTCACAGAAGGACCCAGCAACAGGGCCCACGTAAATAATGACCAGCTCTGGTAGACTTGAGATTTGTTGCACAAGTGAAGCTGTCTGGCAGAGGTTTATCTTGACTGTATAGGGAAAAGAGAAGTACAGGACATGATATTTTCTTTCACTCTCCTCTAGTGAGGAATCTCCCTAATCTAATTTCTGATCTATCAAATGAAGTAAACATTTAAATATTTGTTTTGTCTGAACAATAATACTCATGAATAAACCTGCAAAAACTCATACATATGTGTGAAATTACTCAAACCTGAAAACATATGAATGGCACAAACACAAAATACAGGCAATCACAGAAACACACTCACGGTCCTATCCTCCACACTCAATTCCACTCTGCTCTAAATCAAGGCTCAGCCGGGCTAATGCATGGATCCATACTGTTCTGGGTGAATTAACGTTAGTAATAAGATATCATGGCTCTGATTGATCCTCTATTTCCATGTCCACACCATAAAATGACCCAAGCACAGCCACAGCACACCATCACTCTAATGCTGCATTGATTCCACTCTGGACTGCTGGGGATTTAACTTGGGCTACAGAAGAGGGTCTGGCTGGAAGTGGGCATGAGACGGGAGCCACTGATACATGACTGTCAAATGAGGCTAGAGTTGGTGATATATTGTGATGCTACAGCTATAGAAAAGTAGATGACTGTCTGAAATAAGAGTATCTAGGCTCAAATCTCAAGAAAATGTCTCTACCAAGATGAAATAATTATTATAGTTGTTCACAATATTAAACATGAACAGCTCTGACACGTAGATGTGTCTTTCCTAGTTATGGGCAATGTGACAAATTACTTTTTCAACTGCAGTAATGATTAGTTAATTACTACAAATCCAATAATCTACAAATAATTCACTATTTTTTATTATCACCATCTCTGAATATAAGATTGAAGTTAAAAGTAGCCAATAATCTAATGTCAATCCTATTATCTGATTTGTTTTCTTCATATGCAATAACCTTCCAATTGTCTTTCATTTTTTCCAAATTCCCATTATAATTCAAATTTTTTGAGAAAAAAAAAAGAAAGAAAGTTTGTTATTCTAAATTAGTTCAATGCAATTTCATTTTATGTATGAATTCAATAGAAGTAGAGTAGGAGTTTCTGGCACAACCTCACCTACTTGCAAGGTGAACAGAAAAGGGAAAAAAAAAGTCTAAAGAGGTCAAAGCTCAAGCAACACTTGTAGTATATAGAACAACTTTACTGTTACACCAGCGTGTTGTTGTGACCCTGATCAAGGCCACAAGCGAAAACGTGTTGGTCTTACAGTACAGTTGATCTATGTATTACAAGTGTTGCTGTGGTTTTGACCTGTATGTATGAATTCAATGAAATTCTAAACAATATTCTAAAAATTGGATCCATAAAGACCTAATTACATGTACTAATCAGGTTCAACTTGCAAAGGCTATAACCTTAATGGCAAAAAGAAGGAAGATGAGAAGGACTCCGTCTTTTCTGTAGATGGACAAACTTGTGCTTACATTTCTTAACATTTTATATTGAAACTATAAATAAAAGTTTAATTGGCAACTTGTCATGATTGTGAGGTTGCCAAGCAACCAGTGAGACTCCAGCCGTCATCATCAGTCAGGTCAACATACCTGGCCAAGAAATAGTTACGCACATACACCCCCGCAAAACCAAAACCTTTTACACACACTAATCAGAACATGCCATTTTTACACTTTTTACACACACACGGAACGGTTGTAATATTACTAATTAAGATATTACATCTTAATTAAGATTTAAGAATTAAGATAACTAATTAAGATATTACATCTTAATTAGGGAGCTTTGGAGATGCTGGTAGCCAGATTTTTTTTAGCTTTGGACAGAGCCAGGCAAACTGTTTCCCAATGCCTCCCATCTTTATGCTAAGCTAAGCTAACCATCTCCTGGCTCCAGCATCATATTTAATGGGCAGATATAAGAGTGTTATTGATTGTCTCATCTAACTCATAAAATCTACAACCATTCCCTTAACACATTTTGCAAATCATTCATTCTTAAGTCCAAACTGCTGTAGTGCAAAAAAATTATCTCAATTTTTAAAAGGTAAGAAAATTGTGGTGAGTCAACAGAGGAGAAATATAAAACACAGTGATGCTGTTAAATAATGAGTTATGTAATAATACTGGCTTTGAAATAAGTGAATAATATATGTATAACAAGCCAGAAAGTGATTATTATGAGCCTGAGCTAAAGGACAAGATACAGCAGTAACATAGTAAGACTGAGGTTGAGACTAGAGGTTGGTGCTGGTGCCCAATGTTGGTTTGAACAAAATCTTCAGCAAGGATCTGTCCATCAACCACTAATAAGCCTCCTAAACTGCCAGCTTATACCGAATACAACAACATGGAGCCAAAAGGAAAGATGAGGAAACTGAATGACCCATATTATTTTGCCCAAACAGCCTTGGGCGGACGGATTCACCCAATATCGTCACACGCCAACTTGCCTGATGACACAGCAGTCATTGAAACCATGTGAGGTTATTTAAGGGGAGCAGATTGTTCCAGGAAACTGGTAGTCACTGTCAGAGTTTTGGTCTGAGTCTGAGGACCTGTGATTGATTTGCAAACCACCAGAGGGATAGTTACAATCACGCCAGTCCCCACTGGACTAAGGACACTCTTAAGACTGGCTGGATGCAAACCAACTGACAAACGCACCTACACACAAAAGCACACACGCTGACACACATGCACCAAACGGTCCAAATGCATTCCTGCCTGTCTGGATTACATGCTGGACAATATCCCACAGTCATTAAAACCAGATTGCTTTGAAGACACAGACACCACGCAAACACACACATGATCTCTCTCACAAGCGCACACACAGAGGCACATGTGCACACATACCTATTGCTTCGAGGCAAACTGTTTGTTTCCACTGTATAGTCTGACTGTCTGTTCACATGGTACACAGACTTATCAGACAAGTCAACTCGCTGCTGTTAGTATACAGGAAAAACAAACCAATTGGCAGCTGTGATAGACAGACGGAGATGCAGACAGACACAAACACAGACAGACACGTTCACATGGCAGCAGACATGAAGTGAGTAATACAATATAATATCAAACAGGTGAAAGACCAAATCTCAACTGGTGGGAACAATGCTGTATAAGCAACTCAACAGGCCAGACAAAAGCAATAATACAAAGCATACACACATACAAATGCATAAACACGGTGGTACCTTTGAGACTAAACCAGGTGTAAACTCTCTCTCTCTCTCTCCCTCTCATACATTTTTCTGCCTATAGCTACAGACAATAGCATTCAGAACAAAAGGCATCACCATGTTCACATTAATGAGCCAACAGGACTATTTTTATATTTTACTGAGTCACAAAGAGTCTTCTCCCAGCAGCATGTCACTATTCTCATATCAAAGCTACGTTTATAGCAGACAAAGCTTTGAAAGTGGGCCATGGCTCATAAAATGCCTTTATGTCCCTCGCCGGTACACTAAAAAAAACCCAGGAACAATGCATTTTAAGTCTGCAATTGGACTAGTGCGTGTGTTACTGAGCTTATTATGTGTGTGTAAAGAGTGTCTACGGTCTACATCTTTGCATACGTGAGTGTGCGGGTGTACCCACTTCCCCCCACAGTTGTGTGTTTAGATGTGTGTAGGTGTTGTTGATTTAATTCCCTCCACTGACATTGTTCTTTTCCGATCTTTTTTTTTTTCCAGCTGACAGAATGTGCAGCCTTAACACTCAGCTAACAACCCTGGCTTCCTGAATCGCATGTAACCTAATCACTAACACCATCTGTTAATTATGTTAATACAAAAATGCCTTGGCTGCTATTCACATCCATTCTCTGAATTAGCACCCCACTTCCCCACCAAGCACCCTCTCTCCATGCTTGCTCCTCTTTCTCTTGTCCAATCCTTTCCGTCATCTCAGGCTCCCATTTTCCTTTCTTTCAAATCTTGTCTTTCTTATCCTTTGTAATTCTATCTCCTCACTTCTCCTGTATTTTTTTTATCATCCTTGCTAATCCTTCACATCCTTGCTTTTCTCCATCATCCATTCTCTTATTCATGCCATCAGCCTCATTCCAAATGTCTTCCTTTTTCCAACTCTTCCAAGCAGCACTACTGTGTCAAAAAATCTCAAACTCTTAATTCCTCCTCCTCACAATCCCATTCCTTACACCTCTCAGCCTGCTATCCTCCCTGCTAGCTGTTGTTGCTCCCAGCAGTGAGTCAGAGGCTAAGCTGGCTGGAAATCCCCAGAGGCTTTGTCTGAATCCAACTTATTTTGGTGAGTGATATCGATCTAGTCTTCCTCTTAATTGTTATTCACTATGCTAATCTCTATTTATAAATCTAAGTTTCTATTGATCTGTAGGAGACATAATAAACTTTGTCTTGCGCCCATGCACAGAATAAGCAGTTTTGTAATTCAGGGAAAACATCATTTAATAGTCATACACAATGTTGGCCATTATATTAACACAATCGAACAGCAGACCTAGTGACGCATAATCAGAGGTATAAGTAGGGCTGATGGCATTGTGTCCATCCCCAGGGAGCTCATGTTTAAGCCTGAGGATGAAATGGGCAGTTTGCCCAGGAGAAGCAATGCATACAGAGGCAGAAAGGCCAAAGTTAGCCATCTGCTAACATGAAGAATAAACAGCGATATGAGGTGGTCAAGGTAAGTTCATAATACACTTATGCGTGACTGGGGGATGTTGTACGGTAAGGAGGTAAAGCTACACTCAGGGTAAGGTGATTTCACACCACAATCTTCACAATAATAAATAACATACAGTGAATATCAATCAATCAAGTTCATTTGTCGCATATGATTATATCAGGTACTATCACAGTAAAATGTAATCCTGTCAGTTCTTTCAATTTGTGCCTTAAAAAGAGTTTAAATAGAATATTTATAGTAATAAATATGTGTGTATAATTGGAGGGGAGGGGGGCTCTTAGCGCTGGCCTGGTGTATCCAGATCCTTCTACCCGACCACAGCAGGAAGGCTGTTACCCGGGTGGCTGGGATCCTTAATGATTCTCCATGCTTTATTCTTGCAGAGCCTGGTGTAAATATCCTTTAGGCAGGGTAGAGTACTGCCTATTGTAGGCTCAGCCAAACAAACCACTCTTTGTAGGACCTTGTGGTCCTGTTCAGTGCCGTTTCCGTACCAAGCAGTGATGTTTCCTGTCAGAATGTTCTCAATGGTCCAGTAGAAGTAGAAATTTTTCAGTATTTGAGGGGGTACACAGAATTTGCTCAAGCATCTGATGTGAAACTGACTCTGCCTTGCCTTTCTCACCACTGAGACAGTATACGGCACCCAGCTCAGGCCCTTGATGATGTGGATACCAAGGTACTTGAAGCTGTCCACCATCTCCATCGAGGACCCGATGAGATTAAGAGGGGCGTAGTTCCTACCCTGCTTCTTCCCAAAGTCTACCATCAACTCCTTAGTCTTTCTGACATTCAGGAGTAGGTTGTTGTCTTGACGCCAGCGGATCAAGTCCTCTGTTTCCTTTAGATAGGCCTTTTCATTGTTATCTCTGATCAGGCCCACCGCAGCAGTGTTGTCAACAAACTTGATGAGGTTGTTGGAGTCAAAAGTGGCTATATAGTCGTGTGTGTACAGCGAGTACAACAGGAGGATCAAAATGCAGGCCTGGCATGCTCCAGTGTTCTGGGTACAGTTGCTCCTGTTGTTTCACAAATCAAATTCACCACAGACTCAGTGTATCCACTGAATGACTGATTGGTTGACTTTGGTTGTCCACCTCAGTGGAAATACGTCTCCACTGATGCCATCGGTGACATCGTCAGTGGTGTCCTGGGACATGCTCCAGACTGCATCATGCAGTGCAGACTGTTGGGTGGCCTCTGATTGGCCTTACCATTTCCTGGTGCCACCGGGGTCATACAGCCTCTTCAGTTCCCAGTCCCAAATCCAGCCGCACACACACAAAAGCAATAATTTCCATTGCTTTCACACACCCACACATACAGTACAAGCAGCCACCCCTTATACACACTAGCAACCACATATGCAAACACACACCACCCCACACCCTGATGCCCTGGCCTCCCACAGCTGGTTGAGCGAGGCCACAGTTTGGGTGAAACCCAGAGTTTCTTACACTTGGTTGTGAATGTTATTTATTCTGCGAGTGCTGTGTGGTGTGAGGTGCACGGTGGGAGGTCGGAGCCGCTAAGTGCATGATCACGCTGCAGAAGTACGATATTGACGAGGCAGAAACTGGCCGACACTGTAGTTATGTCCACTCTCCACTTCAGGTGCATAATGGATTTACTGATATTGTATATTAATGCACACACACATGCAATGTACACACAAACTCAATCTTTTGTCCTCCGTGTCCTTTACTTTAGGTATTGTTGTGTTTCAACTGAGACTGGCTTGTCCTTCACAGCACCACTGTTTAATGTGGCCTGCGGGTGAGTAAAGTGAGCACTTTATTGATGGCACTGAAGAGCAGTTCAAGAAGGGAGTCTGATCCCTGTGTCCCTCCCTCAGGTGGGAGGTGATGAGAAAGCAGGGTTATAGAGGGGACGGCTCCTAAAAACAGCTGCCAGCCTGTAGGATGCCACGGTGCCCCTCTGGGCGTGGTGAAGCGGGTAGGAGATTGGTAGGAGAGGGGGCCAAGGTTGTGCCCACATGAGGAGCCTCTCAAGGAGGCTGTGTCGCTTTCACCACTGGGCCTCCATCTGTCTGATCATCCTCCTTAACCTTTCTTACATTAAGGGAATCACTAACTTTCCTCATTTATCCTTACAAACAGATACATACTGTACAGTAAACTATAGTACATATAGGTTCTAATTATCTCATCTGCTATGACACAAACTGTTGCCATAAAGCATCAAAGAAGCATCTAAATATGCCTCTACCTTCCGTATGTCCCATCTGATGGATCAAAAGATGGTAAGACATGAATTTGGTGTTGAAACAAAATAACAAATCGATCAAGAGAAAATTATTAGCCATCTACTATGATAAACAATTCACTGTTCAAGTCATTTATCTAGGAAAAATGTCACAAAAATGTAAATAGGAGCATTTGCTACATTCGTTTTTATCATATTATTGAATTGATTATCTTTTGGCCTTTGAACTGTTGGTGGGGCAATACAAGCAATTTGAAGAGGTGGCTTTGGGCTCTGTGAAATTGTGATGGCCATTCTCTGTATTTTGTGAGATTTTATAGACTAAAAGATGAATTGAAAAAATAATCACGAGATTGATCCATAATGAAATAAAGGTTTAGCTGCAGTCCCATTTGAATTATAAACGATTACTGTTGGAGGCACAACAAAAGTGAACAGATTGGAGCCAAACTTTACTGCAACGCATGCAGTAAAATGTGCCTTTTCTCTGACTCTCATAGAAATACTAGAAACAATATGGATATGGAATTTTCTGCCCTGTAACAGGGGGATATATGATATTTTGTGGTCCATCCATGCAGTCTTGGAAACTGTAGTTACCCTCGTTAGATGTGAGCATATGTTACAGGTGGTGTGGAAAGCAGTAGAGAGTTGGCAGGGAAGAGTGTGTGGAATCTGCTGCCAGGGTGAGAGCATTGGTGCCAAGGTGAAACCTGAGTGGGCCATACAGCTGAGCTCTTCAGCTCAGCACTCACACACACACACAGAAAGTATGACTGAATGAGTATATGTGCACACACAGCACAGTGGAAAAAATGAGAAAATATGAATGAGAAACAAACAATGCACGACAGATTTTGGCACGCACAAAGAATGTGAGTCACTATCAATTACAGTATAGCCGGAACAACAACAGCAACAACAGTGTGGCAGATTCACACACACTTTTACTGTAACTCACCATCTCGTGAGAAAAAAAATCTATTAGGTTATAAATATCCTTCAGTCTGTTTTCACAGAATGGGCTAATGTGGACCATATTTGTATGTGCGTGTGTGTGATGTGGTTATACAGCAGCTGTATCCTCTGGTGTGTGTGTGTGTGTGTGCGCATGTGTGTGTGCCTGCGCGTGCATGCCTGTGCATGCGTTTGTGTTTGTGTGTGCATGTGTGTGTGTAGGTTTTCGTGCCTGTATGATAAATGGCAGCCAGACATTGGGTTAAGAGGCAGGGCAGCCCAGATGGACTACTGTTTGTGCCCATTTTTTGCCAACATAACACATAAGACACACAGACACAAGCAACACATACACCACAACACTCAATCCCTCTTACACTCATTCTGCACAGCCAATAGAGATCAAGACATGTTTTAGTAAACAAATTAATCTGTGGCTATTAACCCTCTGTTATTACAGCAACGACTCCTATAATTTTTGGCTTTTGGGCATTTTTTTATGCCCCTCCTCCTCCGCTCCCTCACCACTTCTCTCTCGTCATTTTCATCCCGTTTCCCCTCATCTGTTGTCCTGACTGAGTACCTTTTACTGGAAGGGTAATTTTCGCGCTCTTTACCTCTAAAAATTGGCTGTGGGGGTGAGGTACTGTGTGGGTTTGGGTGGTAGGGGGTGATGGAGCTTTTTAAAAGGGTGAGTTGAGGAGTGTCTTCTGTCTACCACATCCTCCTTCCTGATCCAGGAAAACATACACGATTCCAGGACTCCAGCCCCCCCAGCCTGCCAGCCCCATCCTCAGCCAGGGACTTTCCAGAACTGCCCTGCCCAGTTAAGGAGAGTGCTACTCAGCCACGATCAGGCTACTGCACCCTGTGTGGGACTCAAGGCACCATAGTGTGAAAGAGTGGGGTATGTGAAGTCATATGGCCGTGGAATCAAGTCTTTAATCAAGACTATCAAAGAAAGTTCAACTAAAAGCATGGAGAGAATAGAAGTAGTAGAAAGTAGGTAATAACATATGAGTCAAGAAGTTAATAATCACATGATCTGCCACCCAGAAACCATTTCCTGGATCAAAAGTATTGAGTTACCTTCTGAACTGGTCCCCTAATAAAACCTTAAGTGGGTGGTGTGATTCAGCAATACAGGTGCGATCACAGATCTACAGTATATCAAAACACATGGACCCTTCGTGATAAACCTCCATCATAAATACTGTAAAATCCTCACACATCTGACCTCCCAGCTTCCAGCCATTACAGCACTTGGGTGATCTCACATTCACTCACACAGCTGAAAATCAAATCACTGTTGTGAGTGGTGAAGTAGTGGCAGTAGTTCTACACACTGTCAAATTTAAATTGTGCTTCAATCAGCAGACTATTCAGTATGAACCAGTGTGTTTCAAAGTGGACTTTTGAATAAAAACAGAACCATCTGATCAATTTCGGCTGGTTAATTTTGAGATTTACAAAACCTCAGATGTCTTTCATTCAAATATGAATCTCATTTGAAAAATCAGCTTCATGACTGTATGAGCACTAAACAAACATTTGCACACTAAAAAAAAACAACAGTTTTACAATGCTAACAATGATGTAAGCAAGGTTTTACCGCACTTAAGACCACTATTGACTTTGATTATTCAAAATATAAAATGTGTAAGGACCTACCACACACACGCCACCCTGTGATATATTACCTGATGCCAAAAACAGCTACATGGGAAAGTACCTATTTCTTAAAGGAGCTGTGACTAAAATGAAGTTGGCCACAATGTAAACACATGTCAGAACGATGACTGACCATTTCCCATTATAACTCTCTGTCCACTCATCCTGGTAGTGCTAGCTCTTGTGCTCGCTACTCCCAGAAAGTAAGCGAGATTAGTTTGTCTGAATATAGCACGCAGAGCCCAAACAAAACCCACAGACCATGGGCTTCCCGCTCAGGAGCAGGTGAAGGGGGCGGCTTGCGTTTCCCAGCCCCGGTAGAAGGGGCCTGAGTCTGGGAGAAGATATGGAGTCAGCCTCCCTTACACTGCCCTGACCCGACAGGGACATGGGGAGGCTTTGTTTGGAGAAAGAGATGAGAACATTCAGCCCCCAGGCAGCACTGACACATCACTCTTATCTCAGACAGTTCAGAACACTGACTGACAAACACCTGAAAAACATACCAAAAACATCTAACACAACAGGAATACCGAGTAACCGTTACGGAAGAGAGCGATTTGACCACTTTGATATGACATTTTAGTACATAGCATTGTACATAGTGTTAGAAGGGCCCAGAGGGAGGAGATGTAGTGGAGGACTGTGCCGCACATATCATTACAGCACTTCCAGTAGTGTGTGACAGGACAGAGAAGGAGGTCAGCATGATAGCAGCATCCTGGAAGAACCAAACCAAAATACCACAATGAAGGACACAATCTGTAAACAATACGCACCCACGCTGGCATATAAGCTTTCAGTGGGCTACCGACTGTCAGTGACGTGCACGCGTACACACGTGCACACTTTCTTCTCAAACAAATCAGGGTTTCTTTCCTCCCTCACTCCTTTCTGGCTGTCTCACACACACACACACACATACACACACACACACACACACACACACACAATACATTATACAATTGACTATGAAAGGACATCGGGCTCATAACTCTGTTCCCCTGGGGCAGAAGAGACCCAGTCACTGTCAGGCGAAAAACAAAACAAAGAGATGGAAAAATAGAGCAAAATAAAGGCTGGAGAGGAGACAGCTGCAGTGTGATTAGAATAAACGGGGGAGAGATGAAGGGAAGCTGGGACAGAGGCTACTACCTCTCCTTTAATATAGCTGGAAAATCTTCCCCTTTCTTCCATGACTGAGGGGACGACAGGTTTGGGTGATTTTCTAATAACCAGAGGCCTGAAGTTATTGTGTTGCTGTGCTGTGTGTATGTGCTTATATGTGCTTTATGTGTGTATGTGCCTGTATGTCGTCTGTACAGAAAGTATACAGTCCCACATAATAGCAAAGAGATATTGTGAGAGATTGTGAGGTGCTGATCTGCAATGAGACAATGCAGAAACACACGTTTTTATATCTACTTTGTAGTCTTTCTGTAAATAACTATGCGCCACCTGTACTGACAAACATTATTACACGTTGAATATAATAAAGTTTTAAACTGGATTGAGTCATTTTTCGGATGTCAGGGAGTAAAACTCACCCACTTATATTCTGCATATATATATGCAGTATAAATACATAGAATATATGTTAGGGGAATGGCGATTGGAGCACATCCAAGGTTTTTGCATGAAATTCTTCCATTTGAATCATCAGAACAAATTACGATTCTTCAATAAAAAGGCACTTTACGTACATAAAAACAAGGAGAAACGTTAACTATGTTTCTCAAGGTGTATTAAAACATCCAATCATCAAGCTTTAAGTTCTGCTTTATGTACAGCTAACAGCAGATGGAAGTTAAAGATGCTTTGTAGAAACCAGACAAATCAACTAGGACAATATAACGGTTGATATTCGCTTATTGTAAATACATCGTATGAGTAAAATTAGTTTGTTTGGCTTTTTTAAGTTACAAATGTCTGTGAAAGATATGTTTGAGGTAATTTAGAAACAGTGACAGCATTACATAGCTTTTCACCCACAGAGCACTAACAAGTGTATGATTCAAATGTAAAATGTCCCAGTCAGAACATATTTCTTTAACAACCAAATTCAATCTTAGCTCTTTATATCCACAAACATTTATTTAATGTGTTTAAAAGAAGTTCAGCTCATATATCTTTATTGTATTATTTAAAGTAACATATCCAAAAATCCAGCATTGATTAAAATTGGAAGAAAACCCAACAATACAATTATCAATTTAAATCTTTTAGATTCTGGGCCAATGTAAGATGAACTGAACAACTGTGGTGTAGTGTTTTGTTAAACAGCAATAGCGACATCCGCTGAGACTCCAATTATTGGAGTATTTAGAGCCATTTGCCATGGTACGATGGAAAATGTTTTTTTAATGTTTAAAACCGATGGCCACAATACAAACCTATCCCACTGTTTAAGTATCCAAGAGACTCCAGTGTTTCTATGTTAAGGAAGAAAATGAGAATATCATTAAAAGAAAACTTTCAAATGGGAATTTACAGTGGTTAAAAAAATACTTTCAGAACCAGCAGCCCATCCCAGTTTGCAGTGGAGCCCTGAGACCTATTACAGCTTTTTGGATGGCCTTCTTTCTCCGCAATGTTCTAACATGGCTTTGACACAAACTAAGGTCTCAAGTGTATTCATCTGGAGACAGCAGGTCAAACTACATCTCCTGTGTGTGTTTATGTGTTCGTATGCAAGTGTTTTCAGGTTTCTGACAAGAGGGAAAGGGCAGCAGCTGAAAAACCTTGTGCTGTGAGGTGAAGCCTACATAGCGCAGCTGTAAGGACACGCACACACACACACACACACGTATCGTATGTGTGTTTGTGTGTATTATGGACATGCACCAGCAGGCGAATAAAAAGACCACAACAAAACAAGCACAAGGTCTGTGATCTCCCAGAACGAAATGGCTCAAACACGGCGAGTGTGTGATTCAGTGATTGAAGTGTGTATATGAGTGTGTATGTGTATGTCAGTATGCCCTTAATGCACTCTTGTGGATCTTTTTACACAGTGTGCACAGACACACACAAACAGTGCGCAGCCATATGGTCAGATCATGAGCATAATGAGAAACACTTCTGGAGGTACTAATAGTGTGGTGGAGAGAGGGGGGAGGAGGAGGAGGAGGAGTGGGAGAAAGGATGCTACAAGACAGAAGGAGAGAAGAAGAAAAAACAAATTGCTAAGTTAGACTGAAAAGATGTGCAAGAGTGAGGGGGAGAGAGAAGAACTGTAAAAGAGAAAGACATTCTTACTCAGATAGAAAATGAGTGCAAACTGAACAAATAAACTGCGACCCAAGAGAAGATCAGATTTCTCACACTTACTCCTCTGGCTCAACTCTACATGTGAAGAAAATTACCCTGCACTTATTGTCAACCTGAGCTCCTTCTCAATAGCTTGATGTCACAAAGATGTCAGAATTGAGTTCATCATTTTACAGAATAGGAGTTATTGTTACTGAAATGAAAAAAAAATCAGGGCAAATATGTACAAATGAAGGACAGAAATCCCTGAAGTGAGAGGTAATCATGTTGTAAATTTACACCGGGATGAACTAAACCAGATGTTACACTTGAATCATTTTTCTTCTGAATCTGAATCATCTTTTTCTGTCTCTGTGTGATATGTGTCCAATCTTTTTTTTTTCAGATTACACAGTAAGCATGTAAAATCACTCTTTATCAATGGTCTTACAGTACTTCTATGTTCCATACCCAATTTTTAAAATAAAAATGGGTTTGCTCATCTAAAATTATGACCAAACAAGTTTTCTCCGTAATAAAAAAAAACAGAATAGCCTATTAAGGCATCAAAATATCATAATGTTGTTATATACACCAAAAAACGACAATAATATTGAATTATTGAACCCGTGTCTTGCACATGGCCAGGGGCTATGGTGGAATTTTCTCTGAACTGTGGTGGATGTTTTGTCTGGGCACTGAAAAATAAAGTTTGTTTATGGAAAGTGCCACAGCAGAGGGGAAATTTCGAGTGGTGTAACATGTTTTTGTCCACATTCAGTGGTATGTCAAAGGACCCCCATCAATACACACATACACACACACAGGCGCACACATACTCCTCCCTGTCTCTCCACCTTCCCCAACTGTGTCTCTGTCTCTCTCTTACACATACACACACACACACACACACACTATCAGTAGTGTTTATGACACTGTGAATTATAACATAACTACCACAGCTCTTACACCCATTTACAGGAATGTAGACTTGGAAAGACACCAAAGAGAGAAACAAACAGCCTGCAACCTTCAACTCCAACTGAACCTTTAAGTTACACACCAGCAAAACATAAATAAAAACAATAAAAACATTTTAATAAACAGAAATGTCAGTTTAACATTGTGAACGTAAAATCAAGATGTGCTGGCACAGGCCGGGGCCACTTCTCAGTGAAACGCAGATGTGATGGCTTCAGCCTTGGTCACATGGAACTTCCCGGCTTGTCATGAGCGGAGAACGCCGACTCAGCTGGACCCTGCAGCACCTACCTGTTGACTCACGCTGATGACATCATCATGACTATTCTTGGTCACATCAAACCAGTCACCAGGGCTCATAGAGGGAGAAAGAGAGAAGGTGGGAGGCTGAGGGATGGACAAACACAGGGAGAAGTGAGTGAGGGAAAGGAGGGAACGATGGCAGTGGTGGCGGCGAGTTAGGGGATCAGATGACCATTAGGTCATAGCCTGCAGGTCCTGTGGGACTGGGCGGACAGCCGGGTCAGCAGATCCCACACCTGCATGAGTGAGATCTACTGCTGAGTAGGAGGACTGATGATTCCATCATGGTGCCTGAGAATTAAGTTCACTGAGCATGGAGAACTGGGTCCTTTTTGGAGCAAGAACAACATCAAAGACAAGAGAAAGAGAAAGAGAGAGAGAGAGAGAGAGAGAGAGAGAGAGAGAGAGAGAGAGAGAGAGAGAGAGAGAGACGAGAGGAGGAAGAGGAGGAGGGTATTGCTGAGTGTGTTAGTCTGTGGTGTGTATTCTGTAGCATACACACACACACACACACACACACACACACACACACACACACACACACAGACACACACAGACACACACAGACACACACAGACACACACACGCTGAGCCTGCCTGAGTTGAGCTGAGCATCTGCGTATGAGTAAGCCTGTACAGTACACTATGTAATCGAGACAGAATACTGTGTATGCGTGTGTTTTTTGTGAAGATCATAACCAGAACTAAGTGCTGCTGAGTCAGTCATATCTGTTCATTTCCTCAGTAGCACCACTGATGTGGTCATAACAGGCTGGTACAGACCAAACCGAGCCCAACCATACCAAACCAGACCATGAAAAACAACACACAGCTCGCCAGCTGCCTCCCGCCAACTCAGACCAGCATGTATGAGTCCGCCGGTCCAATCAAAGCTTCCACTTAGGGGAAGACAGCAGCTTTCCAGGCAGAGCCGCAGCCCAGTCCAGGAAGCAGCTTTCTGCACCTGGATTAAGACACTGGGGTTAACATGCATGTATGGTTACACTTAAGACTACAACTAGACAGAGACAAACAAGCAGTGAGTCTTCAGGCAGAACGAAACTGAATTTACACACTCCTTTATGTCAAATCAAATTTAGTTTCAAATTGGAATTTGCATAACAATAGATGAGTCCAAGGCTGACAATGTAAACATGCCATGAGTAAATGGTGAGTGGTCTCCAATAGCACATATGACTATTCCCAGTGAATCACCCTCTAGTGCTACATCCTTTCATCAAACTGATGATCCAACATTTATTTTCAGATAGCGCTCAGAAGCAAAAAAGCAATCACATGTTTCTAATTTAGACTCGATGAGTTTCACCCCGCTGGTCTCTTTAAACTACACCCACACATGCTCATCTTGTCCAAATAATTAACCCCTGCACTGACACACATACACAGACATACACACAAAGGCTAAAATATTATCTGTTTGATCTAATATGCTGTACACTATGTTTACATTTGTGATGTTTTTATCGTTTTTAGGAATCAGCTGTTTGTCTGGCTTATGCATATATCAGCACATACTCCCACACCTCAAGTGTCTGCAGACAGCTGCAGCCTCTTTTGAGTTGGCATAATTTTGCCCCTGGTCAAAAAGCCCCAACATAACATGAAATTTACTCCTCCACCTGCCAGTTTCCCCCGGCAACCACAAGAGCACCACAGCAACCAAACACAACAGAGGGCAAAGGAATGGAGGGAACCGGGCAGTAGTTTATGTTCCTTTCTCAACAAGTATCTGTGTATGTGTGTGTGTGTGTGTGTGTGTGTCTTCACATTTCTATATATACACGCATAGGTAGACAAACATATTTTTTGAAGGGATATGCAAAATGGAAATGAGAAGGACTGGAATCTGCTTCCTTACAGACAGTTGTACACTATCAGAAAACATTCCCAGACTTTCATAAAGTGCTGACATACATAGGAACACTTGACAGCAAAACATTTTGTACTGAAAACAGTACCTTAACTCAAAGCACTTCTCATAGTTTGTAAGTTTCTCTTTTCCATATGTAACAATCTTTGTTTTATATTATTGTAAATTTAATTTCTTTCAGTTTTGGACTTTTGGCATGTGACATGGGCTTCTGAGAACTTTTAATGGGTATTTTTCACAATTTTCTGACATTTTATAAACTAACCAGCTGACTAATTAATCAAAAAACTAAACAGATTAATCAGAAGTGAAAATATTAATTAGTTGCAGCTCTTCTTGGCACTTACTTTATATTCAGGCGAGGGAGAAAGAAGGGTGAAAATAGTGACAGGAGTTCCATTTTGTATTTAAAGGTAATAGAAATACAATATTGTCCAGTAAGAATAATGGAACTATTTGTACGAAAAATATCGGCCAAGGTGATGAAGTGAGAGACAAAAAGAGACAGGGGCGAGAGAGAAAGTGGGGGAGAGGCGTCCTAAGATGACACACAGAGTGAAAAGAGCTTTTTGTGTAAATGAGGCAGTTTCTTCCGTACACTTGCTGCCACACAGCCCGCATGGAGAATGAGACACACAAACATAAGACTAGATACCACATAGAGGGAAGGAGAAAGATGCAAAAAAAAAAAGTCTTTGATGTTAGTGCATCTTTGTCCATGTCTTCCTCCCGTGCAACCTTTCACATATTCTCCCTTTTTCTTGGTTAGGCAGTAAATCACACATCCCTGTTGTCCCAGCCTTCATCACCTGCCTCCCCCCACCCTTCCCGTCTGCCTCTAACTCTCTCTAATTGCCTCTTTTACCCTCTAGCCTGCCCCGGTCCCAGAGAGTGCTGGATACAGAAGCTCTCTGTAGACTGCTGGGAATCCACGTGGACAGGATAAGAAAGCTCATCCCTTATCAGCTAAGGGTCCCCAATGCATTGAGGCCAGTGTGCCGTGGTTCCTAGATGACACAATCTCCCTGGGATATGAGACACTTCCTGGTGGACTGGATTGAATAGATTAATCCTGGAGGAACTGGGAAGCTGAATCGAGATACTCACTTAGGAATTTTATTTTGCATAGAGTTGTATTGTGATCATTATGATGGGTGTCTTTTATGTTGCCATAAATTTTATGCTAATCAGTTCAGAGTAGCCCATTTGGGATTTGGGTCATAATAGTGACTTTCACTGTTCACATGCGCGAAGGAACCAGAGTCGAGGTAGAAACCAGGTTAAGGCGGAAATTTAATCGAAGAATGTGTTTACATGCTCCGCCATAACCTGGTTATCAAAAGCCCTGTGTCTACATGCGCTTTGCCATAATCACATTTTTCTCCGGCCGTGTATTTAAACCAATGATGGCTGCTGTGATATATATTAGGCTGCAGCTTCTGTCACCTTTTTGTTAGAGCTTTTGGACAACGCAGTGAGACGACAGGCTCTGTATTCGGAAAAGCAAAACTGTTCTTCCTTACAACCAAGTCCCTTAAGATTATAAATAGATTCAAATGCCAAATTGGCAAACAGAGACCGATAAGGACTAACTTGTACAAATGGTCCAAAACACAACACAAAAAAACTATCAGCGATGGTTAGTCACAGACCTTCTGCACAGCCAACTGTCAGTGTTGGTGTGAAAGTGCCCTAAGAAATCAGGTTAATGCAGAAAACACACAATAATCCGGCTACTTCAGTGCTTGTAAATACACTAACTGTGAATAAAGGCTGGTTAAGTAAAGGATGCTGAGAGCATCCGTGCTGTATCTGTAACAGGTGCAGACAGAGTGAGAGCAGTTATGGTGTGTGTGATCTGCTCGTCAGGCAAAAGCAGACCTGCTGTTTGCCCTCCCCTCAGGCCTCCTTCTGTGTCTCTCACCCTCTCTCTCTCTTTCATTTCCTCCTCTCAGCAGCAGCAACAGCGTATGTGATGTCTCTGTACATTTCTGTATGTGTTTGTTTGTTTGTCTGTGTTTACTTCACAACAGCTGGATACGGTTTGTACTCTTAAACCAGGCTATGGGATTCTTATCATCATGGCTGTGAAGACACATACAGAGAGAGAGAGAGAGAGAGAGAGAGAGAGAGAGAGGAAGAGAGAGGTGTTGACACTGCTGTGTTTTGCAGTTATGCGACATAGAACATAAGGTTGAGCATGAACTCACATATGTTGATATTTATCTTTTACATGATACTGTTATTTACTACAGGAGTGGTGCACATCTCGATATCCCCCAAGTGTATATGGTGTGGACAACGGCATGCTAATAATAATATGGTTAATTAGTGTCCTGCTTATGTATTTACATGCATGACAGTGTCCACTTGTGTGTGCACCTGAGTTTATTTGTGTGTGAGATAGAGAGAGAGTGAGAAACAGAGCGAAAGAGAGAGAGAGAGAGAGAGAGAGAGAGAGCACACCACGCTGTGATCCTTAATAAGTGCACTCAGTGTACGATACAAATTCCTACAAGGTGGAGATAAATACACAGTCGTCCCCGGCCCCATCCACATCCCTCGTTCTTTCTTTCTCCTGTCCTCCTACACATCCTGGCCCTTTCATGTGCAAAGCAGATGGAGTCAATTGACATGCTAATGAGACAAGGGCTGCTTCACAGCAGTCCTGGAGCCACATCACCACACATGTACACACACGTGTATATACAATGACTTGGGTATCGGCAGGCAGATTTGCGCAGGTGCCCCACACATAGATACTCAACCAACCAGCCATCTACTTACTCACACACAAACAAGCATGTGTATGTATCATTTGATTCAAACTGCGTGCTACTTTTTAATTAATGATGAAACAACAGTCTTTTGTGGTGGGTTTGTAGGAGAAGCAAGGAGCTATTTATGTTGTAAAGTACACATGAGATCACCAGTTTCAAGAACAAAAGAGAAATGAATGCTGATTAATACCTGCCAATCAAAGCTAAACGTTTAAATTTTGTCATTATGTCCAAAGACTGTCAGTTGTAGATATACATATGATAATAAGTTCAGATATCTGTAATGTTAAGAGGGAAATACATATATTTTTCCATTCCTAAAAATCCAATCAGGAATTTATGGGATCTGGAGATCATATCTGCAGTTTAACAAAATCAAATATAATATTTGTTCAAGGGTTACATTAAAAGATTACTATATTTATTGTAGTTCACTGAGTGTCTTTCCTGTTTGACATAAATCTGTAAAAAAATGGCAAAGTTATCGCTGTTAGTAATTCGTTTCACATGTGAACTTTATAGTAGAAGGCTAAAATTGGTTTGAAACTGTTTTTCCCTCAATGAAGGAAGTCCAAGTGAAGGAGGTGAGAGGCAAAGCAAATATTTGGGTTTGCATGGTGACTTGAGCTGGCCAATATCACTCACCAATTGGGTCAGCGCTTGTGTACAGAAACGACCCAAATTCTGCACGAAATTTGGAAAAAAACATCTGTCAAAAAACTGTCTTTTTATGTAAAGAGGCAGATGGGTTTGGAAACCCCCTTCCCTCTCATCTTTTCAACGTCAGATTAGGGGACCTGTGTTTGGCCATTTCTGTAGCTTTCCAAAACCAAACACTGAAAGAAATGTTGGAATATCGTGTATGCTATTTGACATTTACACTAAACTAGCAGTTTTTAAGGAAGGCAACATGTGTGCTGACAATGAAGTTACTGAGAGGAGCAGCATTTAACACCAGCCGAGTAACTCTAGCTTTAGCAGCTGCTATTACCAAATCAGCCCCTAGCTGCTCCTGGTTGAGGGCAAAACTTTTACTGAAGCCATGTGCTGTTTTATTTACACGGACAATAAAAATACCAAATTAAGGATGATGCAGATCTGGGAAGTGAGGTAAACAATACCCTGTCAGGAGCAATTTCCTAGCGACTGGCTAAGAGGACACAAATTTTTTGGAGCATTTCCGCTCCAGTATTAGAAATAAAATATGAGGAAATTATTTGTTTTAGCCACACCTATGAAATCGTTACTAATTTATCTTTTTTGTATCTTATTGTGGATTGTGTGTATTAAGTACATAGATGCCAGAGAGGGCTAAAAAGCTGCTATCTCAGCTGTCACTTCCAGCCTGGTTGTCTGACCTATGACCTCAACTGTAGAAGCTTGAATTATTTTCATTCTGGGTTTCACAGTTAAGATGAGTGTGTGTGTGTGTGTGTGTTAATAATGTACCTTCAGTATTTTAGAGCATATGTGTGGGTTTGTACAGTTAGTGTTTTTCTGACACATTTTCTCTCATTTAGCTGGAGCTCTTGATGCCTCAGAGCATCACTCTGGAAAGCTCAGGTTGTTGATGGGTGAGTGCACTGAGCAGCACTTGAGGCCAGATTAACAGGTGACATTTACGAGGGTGTGAGTATGGGAGCGTGTGTGCGAGACTGGCAGGGCCAGGGACTGAGTGATATAGGGTTCCCTATCAGCAGACAGGAGTCAACTACTCCCACTACTCCCCACCCTAAAGGGCAGGCTTTATAGCCACATCCTGATATATGCCCTTGCACGCAGCACCTTTTATTTAGGAGCCCCGTGTTGAACCCCCGTCTCTTCTGGCTCACTATTTATGAACTTATTAAAAGGACCGGTTTGGTGTTATTCACTGGTTAGTTACATTTTATTGGCAATGTAATGAACTAACTAAATTTGACCTGTTCCCACATTTCTCTTGTTTTCTAGCCCTTTTTCTTAGACTCTAAGCCCTGATGTTCTTATTTTATTTTGACTAGTAATTGACTTTAAAATGAAAGACTAAAGAAAACATGAATCTCTTTTGAACCCCATTCTCTGTATTACTGTTTGTTTAACCGAACAGGTACAATATTTGTACTCATGAAAATCACACATGCGGACATGTAAGTAGGGTTTGGTGGGTTAATAGGATCACTTACCAACTTTAAGTGCAATTGTATCGTTATGATATAAATATATCAGGTTATCATCAAAATTCTTTTGTCCAAATTCATTATTGTGAGCAAATTTGTAATCATAAACTAGGAAAATGTGTTATTTAACTTGTTGTACATATGTGTGAACAGATATGTCTCCCATAATGCATAAATGCTATGCACTACAATAAAAATAAATAAATACAATTATGATTTTGCATACATAGTATTTAAATATTGAGAAAATACTAAGCATGTAAATATGTAAGTCCTACATGTAAGGAAATACCATCATAACTATCAAATATGGGCTCCTAACAGGCACTGATTTACTAATGCCTGTCTTATTACTCCGACAGTAATCAGGAGGCCTCTTTAAATATTCATTGTAAATACTGATAGTGCTGTGCAGTGATCTCTTTCCAGGAACAGGTGGGGTAGGAGGGCCACACTCCTCCCATCCTCTGACCCCGGAGACAGTTAACCGTGCCTGGGCAGGGCCTTTACACACTGCCCCCCGGGCCCCAACACATGGCCAAGACTGGGACTTTCCTATTAGCAGAGATCAATGCTGTTTTATTTATTCATTTCAGCAGCCTTTAATGCAGCCCCCCCAGGCTCTGGTCCACTCTGAACCTATTGTTTTAATGACTGTAGATTCTCTGATCAACTCCGATGGCTCAGTGGACAGCTGGGGTCAGAACTATTTCCCTGCAGTTGTTATACTTCAATCACTTTTGTCATATTCTAGCTTCTACTTTTTCTCGTCTTTTTCAACTGCTAGATGTAGTAGTTGCCAAAATCATCATCATCATCATCTCAGCTGCCAACATCTTGCTGGTTCCAACTGCATACACTCATAGGTTTCTCTTTGGACTACTTTATTACATACACTTTCCTTACTGAGTCAAAAAGAGCATAGTATAACTGAAGCTGAATGAGTCATAGCTCAGGTCAAGCACTAGTGTAGTGTGTGTGTGTGTGTGTGTGTGTGTGTGTGTGTGTGTGTGTGTGTGTGTGTGTGTGTGTGTGTGTGTAGTCTAGTGATTGGATGAGCCAGATGAGAATACAGTCAGGCGTAGGTGGAGAGCAGAGGGGTGTTAATTTATGACTAACACTTAGACACAGGATCAATTGCCAGTAAATGTCCATAGGCTCAGAGTGGAGAACACTTTAAAGTAGGGAATGCTTTGGACATAAACGCCTTAGAGATACTTCTATACAATCTCCTATCTCTGCCATCATGCACAATGCATTTTTATTGTTCATTTTGGTTTTCATTTCCCTTTTGTATTACTGTATCTTAATTTTACAGTTTTCTAAGAGAATGAAAAATGTAATTGGTGTTATAAAAATGTACAAAAAATGTTTTACTTTATGTTTGTTTACTATCCATCCTGCCTCATGGCCTTCCTTTGCTGATCTTAAAACACTTACAAAGGTAAATGCTAGTTTTATAACCTTGGGCTTTTGTTTGGTAACCTGTCACTGTGAATGCACAGTCTTGCTCTTCCAGCTGTGATGAAACACACTTCAGTGTGCAGATTGTTGACTCTCAATGAAACCTTTGGGAATCTGGGTTGGAAACATTATCCAGCAAAGGAGCAGGCAATGAGTGCCTCATCAAGACTTTCTATCAGCTTTCATTAGCTTCATCATCAATTCAAACCATGCTTGGGACACTTGCATACACTTACATGTACAACTGGAGCACTTGAAGTAGGTTCAGATAGAAACTGCAATAACAGTAGTTACAACAGAAGATATGGTAAAATAACATCTTATTGTTTGGTAACAATCATTGCAACAGTATTTAGTCCCATAGATGTAACACAGCAGTCCACATAATTTAAATGCAAGTGGGAAAAGTGTCATTGTTGCACTGATCTCTTAAAGGAAATACATAGATAATTGGATCAAAGACTTAACTAAATAACCATTGTGGTGCCAAAGAAGGATATATTATGTTGTATTCCTATTATAGCATTACTTCTCACACCATTATGTACCGTCACATCCCTGCTGCTCTAAAAACTGCCCCCCTTGAAATAACTGACTCAATCTTTTGGACGAACACACCTGTTTGGACACAGATTATTTCAAGCACTGTTAAGTTGTCTCATGCTGTGTTGAAAACTTACACAACAAAGGACTCGTACTTTATGTAGCTGACAAATGGTGCTCACTGGCACTCAACCAAATATGACCCTACTTTGAAGTTCTTTGACCCTCCTCTGTGGTGTTCACATTAGTTCGTCCACCCCCTGTAGACAACTAAAGCTATTACAATTTGGGTTGCCCCAGTTCAGATGCATTGCACATCTGAAATGTAAAATGTGGTTTGATTTCAGTCGTGGACCTTTGTTACATGTTATTCCTCCCTGTCTACCACTATGCCCGGTCTCTCAGTACTTTCAATCAGTCAAATAAAGACAAAAACTAATACAATTTACTACTCAAGAGAAGAATATGTGATAAATGCACATCTAATTGCAGGAGATAATTGTACTGTTAAGTGAACAAATGTGTCATATTCTAAAGTAATATTTAAAATACTGTTATTTACATTACCAGTGAAGTTCAGCTGGTTGACTCATGCTTGTGAGATTTGACTGCTTATCAGCTCATTTGAAGACATTAAGAATGTTGGGGAACAATAAAAAAAAACTCTTGGCAAGCATGATGTTTCTTCCTGCTCTGTTGAATGACCTAAATACACTGCAATATATCACAAAGGGGCAGTTATAGTGTTGGCTGCATGCATAAAAAGCTGTGGTAAATTAATCAGTGAATTAACTAATCTCTAGACAACACAGGGACCTGCTATCGTAGTGTATTTATCATTATTTGCAATACTCTTTATCTTTTGAATGTACTTATTAGAGCTCATATGATGGTCACCTGTGGAATAACGGTGTTTCTCTCTTCTCAGACCACAGTGGCACTGCCGCTCTCAGTCTGCAGAACTTCCTTGAGCTGAATAAGCTTTGCATTTTCCTGGGAAAATCTTTTTTTCTTCTCCCCTGGGCTCAGTGAGAACTCAGAGCCATTCCAAACCATACTGGAGATTGTGAGTGTATGTGAGCATGATTGCGTGTGTGTGTGTGTGTGTGTGTGTGCGTACGAATGTATGTCTGAGTGTTTATATGCTTCCCAGAGGGGCGAAGGTCTGTGTTTTGACAGTATCAGGTGTACAGGCTTTAATCTCCCCCTTCTTCGACTCTCTCTCCAAGTCATGCATCGCTCATATGAAAAATGAACAGAAACAGAGAGACAGAAAAAAGAGAGAGAGAAAAACATTTCTGAATAATATGGGACAACCTGTCCGTTTTCCAAAGCTCAAGGACCCTGCCCTTAACATAAATAATCTGTGTCAGGTATCTGTGTCTCTTATCTGACTAATGCATGCTATTGTAAACAATCACACAGTGGGCCCCGAAAGGCTCGGGAAACTGCAAGTGTTGAACAGAGGGAGCAAAGGAGACTGAAAAAATGTGTGTCTGAGCAAAAAATGCTGCTGTGAACAGGGTCAGTGTTGTATGTTGGTTGGGTGTAGGAGGGTGGAGGGTTGGAAACATCAAACAGTCAGCCTTGCCCTCTAGGCCACCTCTGACCTGGGCCCTTTAGGGGTCAGGAGTCTTAGTAGATACTTAAACCTTTCTGCAGGATTTTGACCTGTCCTTCTCTCCCGGCCCGCCCTTCCGCAGCCTCGCCTCACCCTCCCCATCCCGCTATGCAGCCCACCAATAATCCTCAGCCAATCAATAGTAACTGTTCTCTCGATAATTCATAACATTAACATACACTCAATGGCCCAGCGGATGGATGGGGAAGACATAGGAGGGCCATCATTCCAGTATCGATCCCCCTTAGAGGGAGTCGATAGGCGGGGAGGTGATGGAGTTATAGCCTCCTGCCTCCTAGAGGTAGAGGCACAGTAGAGCCATAGCCTCAAATAGACAGACAACACACACACACACACACACACACACACACAGCTATCTTCTCATGCCCACAGACATATGGACAGATACCGACACAAGCTTTCAGTGTGCAGGATGTTCACATGTACGTGTGTCCTTTGTACATGGGGATGCTGTGCCAGAGTGTCACTAACGGAGATAAGAAGAAACACTTTTAATTACCCCCCCAGAGCAGGGACCTGCTTTTCTATCACCACTCCGTCTCAGCTATCGCATTTATCTGACTCCCTCTTCCCCTGTCTCCACATCTTTCCATCTTTTTTCCCATTGCTCCTCTCTTCCGCTCCACAGGGTCCCCTGTCCCCTTAGATTTCTTAACTACCACTTTCCCCTTTTGATTTCATGTCCCCATTGCTTCATGCCTCCCCTGTTCTCGTATACCACACATCCCCCTCGTGCCTGTTTTTACCTCTCCTCCTCTCACAGAATCAGCTAGCAGCAAATCCTCAAAACATTTTGTCTTAGATGTGGCAAAGTAATCTAAAAGTAACTTTGAGTACTCAGAACACATGCGTAAAAATTGAAATTGGAAAAAAAAATGACTAGAGCTGGACAATATGGCAGAGATAAATATCACAATATTAATATGAATATTTTTCCAATATTTTTTCCCCAATAATATATAATGATGCAAAATTACACCTAAATATTACATACATATAAAATAATTGGAATGGTTGTACTATATGAGACATTACTCTTCATAGAAAACAAAAATGTCAGCTAATCTGCAATTTGCTTAGAATCCAACTTTTTCTAAAATGCATGCTATGAACATTTTCTCATAATTCAAAGTCATATCAAATTATTTACCAGCCCTGCATATGACTACAGTTTTATTTGAATATCTAGCAACGGTAATGCAATACCTTTTAAAAGGAAACTGCCCACTCTGAGTGCAGATAAACCAGTACTGTGTCAGCTAAAGCCACAATCAAGTCCACAATCCTCCCAAAGTGCCTGTGCCAGCTCTTTCATTCCAGTCAGACAAATAGTACCGCCAGTAGACTTGCCACCTTTTCCCTTCACTGTTCCTTTCTCCCTAGCGGGACATAAAGCACCCATCACCCATTTCCTCCAGCCTCTCATCTTCACATCGTCACCATTCCCAAAGCCCCACGAGGGCTCTACACACAGCACCCTGAAATATAGACTGGCGTAATGGCCCACTAAATTAACTCCTTGTAAGCGTGGTTTAGGAATGGCTGTAATTAGCATATAATAGGTGTGGGAGAGGAGGTAAAGGGCCAGGCCTGCCCTGCGGGCCCCAAGGCTGGAGCTGCGGCCCTCTCTCGTCTCCATCTCTTATAGTGCCGCAAAGTTCAGCCTTATAAACATGTCAGCGAGACGCGTGATTAAACGGCACAGTCATTAGATAATGGATCCTGTCCCTCTGGGCTGCCTATCACTTCCACGTCAGGCCGGCTCAGCGCTAACTTGGCTCAGACGGAAACACAGACACACACATATGACTTCACTGTGTCTTCTTTTATTCTGGCATCTCCCAACCAAAGAAAAAATACACATGCAAGAGAAAATCAGTAAGAGTGAGAAAGAGGGAGAGAGACGGAGAGAAAGAGAGAACAACCCCAGTGCAGAGCAGCACCCTGACTGATGTAGTTCCAATAATTGCAAGGCCCTGCTTCCTCATCCAAGTGCCTTTTACTTATTTAAACTGTTTGCTTTAAGCGCCACTGAAGACAATTAGGGGAGGCATAATTCAATGGGGCAGGGAATGAAGAGTGTAGGAGGGCTTGGGGAAGGAGGAGGGTAGCGGAAAGGGGAGAGCTTTTCAGCAGGCCCTTCATCATTTTTCCTGCTCTGTCCTCTTTTGCTCTTTCATTCAGACGGCCAGATTTACTAGACCTTTAGCACCTTGATGGACTCTGTGGTTAGAGTCATGTGTCTTATTTATCAAATAGGTGTAACAGGCTGAAGTGCAGTTTGTCTGCCATCTGAAGTGGACTCTGGTGTTAACAGTGAGAACTGCCTCTCTCCTTCATGTGTTTGATGGATAATTGTGCAAAGAGAGATAAGTGTGACTGTAGTTTCTACTAAATCTACTAAGACTAATGTAAATTGTGTGATCCTCAGTAAATCCTAAAAGGTATTTATGGTCAAAGTAGGGTTATTTTTTTGGAGAGGACTATAATGATAAAGGAAGAGAACCTTAAATTTGTCTTTTAGTTTATAAACTCAGTGAAAATATCAGTAGAACAAGAACGAACCCACCAAATAGACATATGAGAAATCTATCTAGGGAGACACACTGATTTTACTTAACTTATGTAACTGATACAAAAAATAATTCATGACTAAACACAGATTATAATGGGAGAAGGAGTCTTGGTTTTGTGCTTATAAAAACTGAAATCAAATTTGATGTTCAGTGAGCTGCAAAATCACTATAACCTGGATATTCTTTTGTTAACTGCTTTAATCTCAGTTTCCAATACTGTATTTGTACCCTGGTTTTTATTTACATGGATTAGTTTACTACTCTGCTCTTCCTCTGTTTTAATGTCTGGATGAATACTTGGCCGGTGAACGTAGCCCTTGTTTTTCTGTCAAGGCACTTACAGGAGAAGACCTGCTACACTTGCACAAACAACAAAGCTTTACAAATGCCTGTAAAAATAATGGCACTGCTCATGTTAACGAGCCATCAGTTATACATCACGCTAACTCACACGCTAACTCACACGCTTAGACACGAGCCTATATCCTAATAAAATGAACCTCTGTTGCAGCCAAAAAGTTATTATGCAACACTATTTATACTAACACCGCTGGGATATAGTCAGCAAAACAGTTATGAGTCCATGCACATTTATATAAACACGCGAGAGTCATATTTCAATTTGGAAACCTAAGTTAGACAATTGAGAACAGAGAGAGAATAACAACAATAAAAGTACTTCAAGTTCAAGTTAGAGGAACTCGTGGATAAACTATTGGTTACGATGCAACAGTGAAGATCTAAGTGGGACAGAAAGTGAGAAACCGCATTTAATCACTCCATCACATACTTCTTCTTTATCTATCTCCTTCAGACATTTATCCGTTCTTTGGCGGCTTTCAGATTAATAAGAGCCAAAGCTGGTGGCGCAACATGGGCTGGCCCAGACCTTCATTCTAACCGTTTAATAAATGTGATTGCAAATGGAACTTGTCACTTGCACTGGGGAGAGCTGGCCAGTCAATACCTCAGCTGGCAGGTGCCTGGGGTCACATATAAGTCAGCAAGTGATGGATATGTATCCAATAATTGATGTAGGGCAGCAGTTATTGTCAGTTTGGCTCCTGCCTCTATTGCTTATTAAAAGCTGTTGGTCTTAAGTACCAGCCAGCCAATTACTGAGGAAGCGAGGTGACTGTTTAGGAGCCTAGACCCCTTAGGCTCCCTGTAAAGAAAAGAAATGAAGTACTCTATTGTTTTAGTGTGTGTGTGTGCTTCTCTGTATGTGCTCATGTGTATGTGCTCATGAGTGTGTTTCATCTGAAATCCTGAGAGTTTATTTTTTCAGTGAACTTCCTCTATTTTTTGTGAGGCTCTGTTTCATTGTTCTACCAAAGTGGTTTCCTCAAATGTACATTTACAGTAATACAGCACACATTAATCTGATGTGTGAACTCCTGCCTCTCATCAGGTCAAAATACAGCCATACTCCTTCTCTATTGTTGTCGTTGACCTTACAGGTTATGTCAGACCATGAGAAAAGTAGAGCGGAGCAAACAGTGCTGCTCCACATTGACCTTTTGACCTCTCGTTGCACTGCTTAGTTATTAATGAACTGGCAGGTTTCACCACTTCCTTTATCTTGGTTCAAGGTTAACTCATCCACAGATCAACTTGTTTGTACTATTGTCCATAACTCAGTGCAGAGCAGGAATCTTCACAATAAGACGCTGACAGGACACTATGGGAGTCGTGTGTGTGTGTGTGTGTGGGCGACAGCGTGACACTCTGGTCAAAGGAGCACAGTCCAGCACTGAATGAAGGACGAGCGCTACAGCAGCCAACTTACCACAGCAGCGTATCTCCCAAACACAATCTGCCCGCTCTGCGCTCAGCGGGGAGACAGCAGAATGAGCCGTATAATGCTCATCGCCGCAGGCCCTAACCCTAAGACTGTGGGGAGAGAGGGAGGGGAAACTTTGGATGTGACCGTGGCGTGTAGTAATTGTAAAACTCAGAAAGAGCTGCTGAAGCAGAATTCTGACATGTAGCGCTGCTTTTCAGTTCTGATCAAAGGGTCCACCAGAGCAGCAGCTGATAACCCAATCAATTCACTCCTTTTGTTTTTCGCTGAATGATGCACGTTTAGTGCTAACCTCCAGGCAAAGAATGAAGGAAAGAAAAGAGGTGATGTGGGGGGAGGGAGGGAGAAAAAAAATGGGTTGTGGGGAAAGAAGGTAAGAAGGGGGGAGATTGAGGTATGAAGAAGAGAATGTAAAAAGCTGCATTTGAATTCCAAGAAAAGTCAAAAAAGCTAAAGAGAGGGAGGGAAAAAAATTAAATAAACTTAGCAAGATTGTTGGTGAGTTTGATGGATCTATTTAAAGGCAGTAAGAGCTGCTGCAGGGGAATGTGACGCGCATAGGAGCCGATTAGAATATGAAATGTTTTAGCAGAGAATAGAGTAAAAAGGCAGGGAGATGGAGGGGAGATTAAAATATTACCTGTCTACTGTTCACATCCTTCAGAAGCCAAGTGACTGTGTGGGAGACTGAGAGCCCCCTGCCAGGAGAAGACAATCAGTAACGGACCAAGAGAAGGGAGAAAGTGGGTGTTTGTGTAGATGAGAAATAGACAGAAAAAGACACAAGGAGAGAAATACAGGTGAATCTGTAAAAGGTAGGTGGTCATAGAGATGGAATGAGAATGAGAAGCTAATCATTAAAGTTCGCAATGAAAAAGAGGCTTCTTAGATGCAAATCAATCAACTGGTCAGACAATCAATCAGTCTGTGAAGACTCACCATGACATTGACAACAATCAGAGGCAGCAGCCAATGATAGTAAACTCAAGAGTTAAGGAAAAAAGCAGATACACTAGAAGTCTTTTTAAAGCAGCACTGAGCAATATATTTTAAATTAACAATGGATTAAATTGCTGTAATGTGAAAGGGATCGCTCATAGTGACAAACACACAGAGAATTATCGACCATCTCTGGAGTTCCCCTTAGATCAATGGGCCACTTTAGCACCTTTTAGCTCATTGTTTTGGTTTTACGGTCTGCAACTTGACTACTGATTGCTCTCATCAACCTCGTTTCCAGCTACAACAGGCAGCTGTTTTCAGGTTTTGATGAATCGATTGTACGTCACCCAGACAGACAAAGTTGGCGACTGGCTGGAGAAGATTAGCAAAGTTTCCATCGAAATTTAGCACAGATTTTAACTGAATATCCAGAAAATCGGCAAAAGAAATTTCAAATGAATACGTTTTCATCCACTGTCGCTAGGTAAATATTTGTAGTTGGGTCGTTGAGATAAAGAGGTGGTGGTGGTAATTTCCAGGCAGCGCCCATTAAACCACTGCAGAGGAAGAGGGTAGAAGAAAATGATGTAATTACAAGAGCGCCAGTCAAACCTCAAAGTGAAAAACAATCGAGAAAACATGATGGAAATTTGTTGTGCTTATTTGAGCAGTGTTACAGCCTCATCATCACTCCACACAGATCTGGTGTTCAGATCTGGTATGTTTTGTCTCTTCAGCGGAGTTTCAGCAGATGTTTAAGTCACAATATTTATTGTTTTATTCACCTCTGTTTCCATTGCACTTTGTCAAATTTTGCTTTTATCGATATCCTCAACAAAGTGTAAAATTTTATTTCATTTATTTTCTGTGGTACCACTCAAGTTTTTTAATGCACAAATTATAAAAACAGGCAAATGGAAATGCACTTTCTGTAGAGCATTTAGCAGCTTCAGAGCCAGACATTTCCCTCAGGAGTTATTAGAGACCAAAACAAAGCTAAAAAAGAAAGTGAATACTGGCCTTACATAATATTTGCCAGGTCACCAGAAGCACACAAGAAAAGCTAATGTTTCTCCATGTCTGCTGGATGCTTGAATAAGCATCTGTTTGCTAACACTTTTGCCACAATAACTTTATTAAGGTGATAATTTGTCAATGTTTACTGCTGCCAAGCGGCCAAAAAATAAGTTAATGTTACTTTAAAAATATTAACTTTCTGCCAACATTAGTCTCTGGGAGATGGCATATTCACAATATACTTCCCTACTTTATATTTGTCTCGTGAAGGTAATTATTTACTCATTAAATCAAAAAACATGCCAAAACACTTGCCTTTTTGAAGATGAACAACTAGATAACTCAGCCGTGTGTGCAATGTAGACTGTCCGGGTGTAGCACTGTCCTCACAGTCACCTTTAGCATTCCGTCAACATCACGTTAATTTAGAAATTTGATTTTTGGCATTTCTGAATCAATTTAGAATCATAGAAGAAAATTGCGATTCTTATGTGAATCGATTTTTTTCACCCACCACTTCCCAGCAGTATTACACTCTATGGTTTATAAGTTCTGTGGTGGCTCTTTAAAAATCAGGCTTCCATAACAATTACATCATTCTTACTGAAGTCGAAACATTACGTATTTGGCATCACATCTGCAGAGGGTGACAATGCGCATAAAGTTACAGATGTTAGCTTTAATGTTCAATTTGTGAAGAAAGACAAACTGTGAAAAGAGAGCAACGACGTGAGTGTGCTGATTGTTTCAGTCCTCGGCTGCTGCTGTGGTGTGTAAACTGTATGAGTTCTGTGTGTATGTTCTGACCGCAGACAGTTATGAGCACAGTTGGAACAGAGGACGTGATGAGGGTACAGGAATCACAGAAGCTGTGTGTATTCATATCCCTCCACTCTCCACAAAGTCTCCTCCTCCGTGTATTCCTCCACCTTCCTGTTTGGTGCTGGCCTGCCCTGACGGATGGGGATTAAAAGACGCTAATGTGCATGCGGGGGCCGCTGACCTTCCACAGAGATTGACTTTACACCACTGGAAATGGAAGCCAGTAAATCAGCAGGCTGCTGTGGCGCTCATCCCAACGCATCACTCCCTCTGACACTGTCAGCTAGGACAGGATCACATTAATCACAAACATAGGCCCCCAACACTGTGCGGTAGGTTCAGCAGTGTCCCATCCATTCATCCATTTAGCACTGACTTTAACACAGACAAGGTATATACAAATGATGAGATGTACATGCACAGAAAAGTGTTCATGGATGTCCACACATACACAATCTTACACATGCAGGAGAAACAAACGTCTCATAAGCCATACTTCATTAACAAAAAATGTTTTAGGTACTTTCTTCTGTTTTCTTTTCTGTTTTTTACTCTATTTTGTACTTTTACAACATGTACAGTACTCTGATTTTAATCTAAATGTCTTGCTAATGGTGTATTATCTCAGCAAACAGAGTACTGCAATCTGTTAGTTTCTGCTTTTTGTTTTTTTTTTATCTGTGTGCAGAGTCTTTTGTTTGTAGTCTCTGGCAGCCAGGCCTGGTTAGGGAAGAGGAACATCTGTGATAAATTTCACATTGAACCAAATGAGCTCTGGCACAGCAGAGGGCCCATGACAAACTTCCTGCATGTGCTAATATGAGGATGGATTTGGAGCCAGTCAATCGCAAGCTGGCAACCACACATAAGCATCTATACGCCTAAACACACATGCAAGCAAACACCCGACTGCATGCACTTATGTTTGACAAATATAACTCTTATGCTAGGCAGGTCTCAAAAGAATATGTTAAATAAAGGTGAATTTAATTTGTAAATGGACAGAGAAGAGAGGAATATAAAAGCAACGTTTTTCTTGAATAAAAGAAGAAAAAAAAGAAAAAAAAAGCAAAGCGTATTTAGTGCATTGCTCTCTTGGCAGTGTTAGGAGTATTATCAGTGTTAGGAGCAGTTTCACAGTGGTAGTTGATGGAACTCATTCAGTCTTATTGACCAGTAAAGGGCCCCACAGAGACTGGAGTCCCTTTATGGACTGACCCTCAACATTTCACCATGCACAGGCCAGAGGCTAGTGAGGGCCAGGGGGGCATTAACCCTCCCCACAGGTCAGGGCCCTGACCCACTACAGCCTGCTAGAGCCCACTCCCAAGCCCAAGTGTGGCCCACTCCACTCAATACCCTTTTAATTGCATTGGGATGGTTTGCGACCTATCGATTAATACGTGTATTTATGTCGTCTCAGGCCCAGAGGCTACATTGTATTTCTGTGTGGCATATTCATTTATTTACCTATCTGTCCCGCCCCTCATGCATCATCCATATATCTATCCATCTCTCCTCCGAGAGCACTTCAATTCAAGGGCTCCCATAATTACTGCAGCCCTATAATTGAGTGCTTTGATTTAGGATTTTTCTGTTCCCTCTCCCCTGCCACTGCCATCACTCGCTCCACGCCTCTCCCAATGAAAGACAGAGGGATGAGATATGGAAATAGAAAAATGGGAGATGGAGACTAGAAGATACCCCCCACCCTTACACATACACACACACACGCACACACACACTCTCACTCTCTCTTATCAGAATCTACTGTTTCTGTCATCCGTGAGGGGAGGGGTAAGTTGATAATTACTGAGGGAGATTCATGCAAATCGATGCCAAATTAAAGCATTATAAAGGCTTTTATCAGCTTTTCTTTCCCAAATTGAAGACGATAAAAACCCATTTGAGAGGCAGGAGAAATGGCCCCAGTCCCTTCATTTAAAAAAGGAGAATTGTAATTATGTTAACACCAATAGAATCCAAAACCCCTTTTCTTAACTTACTTACTCATTCATAATTAATTAATTTCTCACAAAACTGGGCAGGAAGAACAATGCCGTCCAGCTTCTCCTCTCCTCTCCCCTCTCTCTATTTCCCGGAGAATAAGAGGGAGTGCATGAGATATTGTTGAGTATTGTGACAGAGGGCTCATTTCCATACCTAGCCTTACACTAGGATTCTCTGTTTCCTTAGCTTAGCTCTATCTGCCTCGGGGCAGCAATAAAAGTGGCTCTGTTTTAGAAACAAAGGTGGGTGGACAAGGACGGGATGGTGCATCTGGAGCTTTGCAAGGCCTACAGAGACACAGAGAGCGAGACGAGAGAGAGAGAGAGAGAGAAAGGAAGACGGCGAGAGAAGCGGAGACAGACAAAATTAGAAGCAATGCCCTTGACCACAGATATTTCCTTACACCAAACAGAAAAAAAATGTTATTTTTCCATTCACACAGTGAACAGATCTCAACTCGGGGTCCGTTACCAAAACACGGAGTTGCCAGTATGTATGTCATGGACAGTTCGTCCATAACAGTTGTATAGTTCAAGGCTATGAGTTTAAGAAGAAACAGCTCTTCAGAGTACAAGAAACAGACAGATACAACAACAGAGACACAACAGAGATAAGGCCTCACAATGAGAGAACGACTGCCTGACAGTCACCACAGGGCTGTCTCGTCTGATCTATTAGACATTCAACACTTCAGTTACAGTACACCCAATGCCAACAGCGCTGCTCCCGCTCACCTCCCCCCACCTGAATGCTGTGACGGGACAGACCAAACACACATGGTGGAGGCGTAGACGGGGTGTGTGGGGGTGAAGAGAGATAACCTGTCACTCCACAGGGTCTTTACACGTAACACATGGTCGACACATGTACATACATCAACCTTTGCACCGTAGCCAGCCTGATGTGTGTGATGTGTGAATGCCTGATATCTTAACTATCTCACCCCGTGTCACTCACATGACACCACAAACACGCACACGTGTAATTTTCAGATGATTGACAAGTAATGACAAAATATTTAATTCCTCAAAAAAATGTTTTTCTACCTGCCTATATATTCCTATGTGAGAACACTGCCATTCACACTGACACACACACACACACACGAAAGACTTCAAGGTTTGGCCGAGCCGCCACTGTTTGTCTTTTTTACTGTTTATGACCTTATTTGGCCTGTGTTTGGTAGGGTCAGTGGTGCCAGCCAGAAGTCGCTACGCTGCTAATCCAGGCTAATGTGCTGTTGACAACAGCCCAATTACACAGGACTCCAGCTGAGAGAGGAGAGAGGAGGGGGAGGAGGGGCTGAGGACGAAGGGTAGGAGCAATGAGGAGCAAAGAGAAAGCGAACGGAGAACAAAAAAGGAGGATGCAAAGACAGTGTATGAGACAGAGTCATGAAAAAAAAAGAGAAATACAATAAACATTTTAAAGGAACGTAAGGGTAGATTCTACTTGTGTGTATGTGTGTACATGTGGTTTAGTGGCGAGGCATGGTGCTTTGCAAACACAAGCCTGCTGGGCTGAGAGACAGAGGGAGACTTGGTGAGGCAGTGTAGAGCTGCAGGGAGCCTCATTACACCCAGCAGGAGCTGCACTCTGCCTCATCACTTCAGGCTGTATTGGGGGAACAGCCACTGCTTACTACTATACGCACACACACACACACCACAGCACCAGACACTATAAGCACAAGGAAGATGACCATGTCGCAGTTGAGCATTTGTTACCCAAACTGCTTATGTGACAGACAAAGACACTTAAAACTCACATTCTGGATGAATAATCATCATTCATATCCTTAAAAATATGAAATGCAAAGGAAAACATATTCCAAGCCTTTTTTTGTACCATATTGAGCTACAGATTGGTGGCAAATTACATCAAAAACATGAATTGGTGGAGAAACATAACAAATGTAGACGCCTCCATACAGGACATGTCATTTACATTTTTAAAAACTACACTTTCTTGCTGAGAGTGAGCAAAGATTGACACCACCCTCTCTTTGTTTAATATTAAGCTACAACCAGCAGCCTGTTAGCTTAGCTTAGCATAAAGATTAGACACGGGAAAACCGTTAGCCTGGCTCTGTGCTAAAATAAATAAATCCACCCAACGGCGCCTCTGATGCTCAGTAATTAACACACCATATCTTGTTTGCTGCTGTACAAAAGCAAATATTATAAACAATAAGTAGCTTTTTTTATTGTTATTACTATTGCGCAGCACTTTTTATGACTATTTCAAAGCAAAGGACACACACTAGGGAAGTTGCAGTTCCCTGTGCACTCCAAACTACTGTTTAATGCTGGAGGTTGTGTGCCAGACTATTTCTCTGCTGTTTTTAGTTTATTCTTAACAATTCGCTATTTGCTAACGTACCATCTCTAGTTTGGACAACACCTTAAAGCTGGATTCATAGTTGATGCAAGGAGTTAACATGAGTCCTTTCGCAGATACCTTTAGTTTTGATTTATAGTTGAGTGTTGGATTTAAGCTGCAATGCTAGACGCGTGTATCGTACATGATCAGGTTGTAGCTTGCTTTCATTATATTCACCACAATAACTGTGTCCAGTGTTTCCCCTATAATTGTACAGGCCTGGCGGGCCACCAGGCCAACAAGAACCCCCGCCAGGCCAAAAAAATCTTCTTTTAATGCCAAAAATAATACCAAATATGCATTCATTTGGAAATCAATAGCGTTTAGGAGCCTCTGTGTGGCACTGTTCCAGAACATGAGTCAACCTCTGTGTCATTGCATGGGAAACTCTTAGTGTAGCTCCTTTAAGGAATAAAGCAATGCGTAATGTGTGTGTGTGTCTAGCCAGTGTTTGGTTGAGTGAGTGTGAGAGAGTGAGCGGAAGAAAAGTGACAGTGAATGTGAGCGGAGGAAAAGGTTAGCAGTAAGTTGTCAATCTGGTAGTAATTGTACAGTAGAGGCTACAGTGTGTCAGTTAATAAATACTGCAGCTTCTCAAGACCAAGAAAAGTGTCATCTTGTCTTTTCCCAACTACTGGAAAAGTGAAGGGGGTTAGCCCAGACATTAGTGACAATGGGTTAGCCTAACTTGATCAGGCTGACTTGAGGTGGATTGACCTGTAAGGTGGACCAGCTACTCTTATTTATTCCGACCTCTGTCGCCGCTACTCCAAAGCAGTCAAACTAGGGGAAATGCTGGTGTTAACATTCTTTCATTTGCGATACAGAGACAGGGATACACACACTTATTGAACTGGAGTTACATCTAGGTAACATATCATTATTTGGCCTTGTCATTTTTGAGGATGCACACGCACACGCAGCGTAACCTCAGTGGTCACACGTGTACAGCATATAAATCCAGTTTAAAGACACCTAATGGTGTTTTTTTTCCTTTAAATTGTCATCCATCTGTATCTGTAATAGAAAAAGCTGTAATAAGTTGTGTAAGCTACTGTAAAGCAACACTGTACTATAAATTAGCCAATGACATTTGCTTAAACTGATGACGCTCTAATGTAACTGATGCTGTCTAACACACATCCCCATACAGGAAGGAAGAGTTTGCTAAAGAGCAAGAGATTGGGAGAGATAACTTAATGAATTGAGAGCTACTGACTAATATCTCAGGTGATAAATGAAACAAATGCATTTTTATCAAACTCGCACATGACCACACATAAGTGTGCACACGCAGACACACAGAGGCAAACACACACAAATCCAAAACAAAGCTCATCAGCCCACCAACAACAGCTCTACTCAGGGCCACAAATCCAGGAACATAAATCAGGACTGGCAGGAAAATGAGGCTTGAGGAAATGGAGAGAATGAAAGACAGAGAAGAGAGAAAGGGAAGGAGGGGAGGACACTTTAAAAAGAGAGAGATGTGGTGGGGGTGGGGACGGGGGTGGGGACGGGGGTGGGGGGGACAGGCAGGAAATACAGAGAGGAAGTAGGATAAGCATCAGGAAGGAAAGAAGAGGTGAAAGGATGGAGTTGTGAAACTGAGGTACAGGCAAAGAGGAGCAAGTGAGCTTCTGAGAGAGGGAAAGAATTAAATAAAAATGCAATAAAGCAGCCGGTGTGAAATCAATCTGCTTAGAGTTTTGTTTAATAAAAATTCATGAAGGGCTGGTGGCCGAGAGCTCATGAGAAATATTGGTGGCAATGTGGGGGACGCCAGACTTTGGGGGAGGAGGACAGAGAGGGGAGTAGGGGGGGTGCTCATGTCTCTGTTTATCGTGTGTGTGAGTGCACTTGTGTGTGTTTGCTTTTGCCTGTTTATCTGTGTGTTTGTTTTGACATCAGTATGAGTTACAGGGCTGCAGTGAGTCCGTGAGAGAGGGGACAAAGAAGAAAAGGATTGAAGGTCTTCATAATAAAAGCCTTCCTACAGTGGAGAGAAGGTAAGGAACGGGGCTGTAAGTCATGGTGTCTGCCTCCATGTCTGTGTGTGTTTGTGCGTCCGCACACATCTTTGTCTCCCTCTTGCTCTCTCTCTCTTTCTCTCTCTCTCTCCCCTACTTTCTCGTCAAGGCCTCAGAGTGTGAGGTATGGCAGGGTTATACTAACGTGGTGTAAATCTCTGTCTCACACTGCAGACAAGTCCAGGTTGGTCAGTAGTTTATGTGCTGTCCTGGAGGCTGAAGCCAGCTGTCTGTATGCCACAAGCGCACAAGTGAACTGTCCATCTACTGGCTGGGCCCAGGCTGGCAGCATTGTGATAGGACCTGTACTTCTTCCTTCATTACCACAAATTATTAATGGGTATATTTGCAATACAAATACAGCTGGATTAAGTTTATGTCTTAAAACAAGCAGACTTCTGCATACATACACCAACACCTATACTGCACAAAGAAGTGCCTCGAAAATGTTTTCAGGGTGCTTTAATACCCTTTGTGTTATTTCAAGAGAAATTTAGGTAAAGGACACAAGTTTATCAATCCACAAAAGAGTATGGTATTCTTATTATTTGACATGTTATGCTTGTATAAGTAGGGATGCGGTGCCAATACTGACACTATAAAACAAACTGCTTATAAGCCAGATGTCACAGATCCACAATATACAGTACATAGTTCATTTTCTGCATGCTATTCTGCATGTATTTCACAATATGGACACAGTGGTGGACTTTAACTGTGAAACCAGTGCCAAGTGACATATGTTTATACACCCCCCCAAAATACATCAGAAAAATATGCACAAGCCTAAAAAGACAAATGTTGCCTCACACAAAGAATAATAATCTTAATCAGTTCTATTTTGAATTTGGAAAACGGAAGCGCTGGTATCTGATAAGTACTTGGTATTTGCAGTTAGGATATTGGTATCAGGAGAGAAAAATGTTGCATCAGTGCATCCCTGCACAAGTATGCAACCCCTTTGCCTCCTAGTCTAACCACATACAGCATCTTATATTTATCCTATTGAGCAAAAAAGTAACACATTTTAATGTGAAACTTTCAACATCCATTAAATGTGTGTGTGGCAATAAAGCAAATGTGTTCAATACATTATACTGTTACTTTTTTTGTCATTATTATCTTTGATAGAACAGTTTGTTTTGCACTGAACTCTGAGTATCCTGAATAAATGTGTTATGAAATAACTTGATAGCACAACAAAATGTGCCAAAGGTCAAGAGGGGAGAATACTTCTGCAAAGCACTGTAGACAGGATCCAGCTGCAAGGAAGTTCTTGATCCCCCTCATCCTCTAAAAGGTCTTTCACTCTGAAATAAACACACACTCTGCATGCATTGTTTCGTCATCCTTTGCACCAATTCAATACCCAGCCGCCATTAGAGGCTGATGATAGCTGCTGTTAACTTTTAACATGTCAAAACACTGTCTAAATCTCTGCAGTCTAATGTGATGTTACACATTTTGTAGAACTTCCACGTGCATTTACCAGTAGAAGCTGATCGCTGGCAGGTCTGAAGGTCAGATAGCAGGGGTCAGAGGTCAGGATACAGTAGTGATTTAGTATCTACAGTCATGAAATGTAAGGGTGAGGGCCAAGACAATTTAGATAAGAACTCTTTATCTGTGTCCCTTTCCTTCCTTTCTTTCCTCTTTTCTGCCTCTTTTCAAGCACGGAAGGTAGAGTCAAAGGTTAGAAAGTAAAAGCCATTAAAGGAACTTCCTGTTCTAAACCGCTGCTTTTAGGCAAAGAATGTCAAGTCAATTGTGTTTTTTTTTAACCAGTATGATTTTACATTTTATGTTAAATTGTAGTTTTCTTTATGTTTATACATAATATTATATATAACACCTCACCTCCATCAGGTTTTTGTTTCTAAACAGTGAAGCATAATCGGTGGACTCTTCTGGAAACTCGAGCAGATCATCCTCCTCAAAGCTAAAATGTTGTTGACACTCTTTATCTGCACAATGAGTCATGTTACGGTAAGACATGATAGATAGACACTTGAGCTAGCATCCAACTGCGTCCAAAGAGAAAGTAAAAGGTTTGTGGTGCATAATGAGGGTCCCACCAATTATCTTGGAGAAAAGCTCAAGGTCAAACCAGAAGCTGACTACTAAGATTTGATTTCTGGGAAAAACACCAGAGCTCTGGGAAATTACAGTATACCTTTCTTCTATAGTTTTATAGTCCAAGAGATGCAGGAAGACACATATTGTCAAACCAAACAGTAAAAAAAAAAAAATTTTGGTAACTGCTCACAAACACAAACACATCCGCCATCCTGGTTATGCAAGAAGTCAGATTATATTTACTCAATAAAACTCACTTTTCTATATCACAGACAGGTTTGCTTGTCAAGTAAAAAGTTTAGACAAACAACAACAGTTTTGGTTGGATTTAGAGGGACTGAAAGAACTTGTTTGAGTTTTAGCAATAGTTGAATAGAGAAAAATAAATAAATGAAATTGTTGCATAAATCGGGAGCTAATCCAAGGTCACAAAAGTTGAAGTCAAATGCGTCATCCACCTCCCATTATATTTGATTGAATAGGCGTCATCATCACACATCTGTCCCACATATATGGGCTCATAGGGGCCTACTGATTTTCCACTGTGCTATTTCAATGTGAGGCATTTCTAGTGGTGAGGCATGACTAACACAGAGTTAAGCCCATATTTTTCATCTTAGACCTTTTAATTTGATTTTAGTCTACAGTCTGAAGACCATGACCTTTACTAGGGCTGCCAGTAATGATTATTTTCATAATTAACTAATCGGACAATTAATTTCTTGTTTAATTGATTGATCATTTGGTCTATAAAACATCAGAAAACTGTGAAAAATGTCCATCACCTTATCCTAGAGCACAAGATTCAGTCATTAGATATCTTATTTTGTCCAATAATCAGCCCAAAACACCAAACAATTTACTTTAATGCAAGACCAAGAAAAGCAGCACATTCAATAACCTGGAACCATTGATGTTTTTACTTAAAAATTCATCTTAACAATTAATCGATTATCACAAAGTTGACAAATCTTTTGCTAATCGACTAATCATTGCAGCTCGGACCTTTACAGACCGCTTCAGCCCATAAGGACAGTTTGTCACAGTGGTTCAGGACACTGGAGATGCAGTGCTTTTTGGCATGAATACACATTTTGCATTTTGCATGCTGTAGTTCCACACACTTCTTGTGTGTAGGTGTTTTTATTTGATTTTTTTTTCCATTTGATTTGACTTTTGTTTGGTCTTGACTATGTATGTGGGTGTTCAGGGATGGGCGGGTTGTGCCCTGTGACGTTTGTGTTTTTGTATTTACTCGTTTAAAATGTTCAAAATAAAAGTATTTTGTAGGCATGTTTACAGGGGATATGTGCAGTGTTTGTTCCAATATCAGCAGTACACACACCCTGCATTTTGGAGGCTTTATTACCTGAGTTGCTGCTCTTCCTTTTCTCTCCCTACAACACCCCCCCCCCTCCTCCCAATCCCACGTATATCTCCCATGTAACTCTGTCCTGTCTCCCTTTACCGCCTGGCCCAGTCCTGCAGCCTGCACACTCCTTCCTTCCTGTCCTATTGTCAGAGAAAGCTGGGGGAATCCCTGCACTCGGATATGAGGCCCTCTGAATCCCCGTGATCTCTGATGTCCTCACCCCTCCTCACCCTGTCCGACATTCATACAGCTAAGGAGCCTGCAGGTGAAGGACAGGACACGCTTTCCTGCCCCTGTCAGACACTAAATTTAATGGTGCATGCACACACACACACACAGATGCTTAATGGATGTTAATCTGTGAGTATAGGTGGAAGAAGACAGAAAATAGGAGACTCAGAGAAATAAAAGTTAGGAGCAAGGAAAGGGGGAGAAACACAAACAAAATATTATCAGGGCCACACAGAAAATCCTCTTCTGCTTCAATCCCAAAGGAACTCGGGGAGTTTCAGAGAGAAACTAGAAATACCACCTCACAGTTGTATGCCTGCGCCAACCATTCAAGTTTCAGTTTACATACCTGTCTGTCCAGACTCATATAATATTTGTAGTGAGGACTTGGAAGGAATTTCATTAAAAGGTATCAAGTGTATTTTCCTTGTATGTGTTCACTTGCTTGGCCAATAAAGCTGATTCTGATAAAGCACAAAGTTCTAGACATGACAGTAAACAATGCTTCAGCAATGGATGTTGCTGCAAAGAAGCTGCAAATTCTTAAATGTGGAGGCTTCACACAAATCTTCAACCTGGCAGCACAAAAGATCTATACAATCACCACAGTTTCAAGCTGGCTACCCAAGATCAGTGTCAGCAATTCAGTATCTGACCAAATGTGAAATATAGTCACAATCTCCCCTTCTGTTCCAGAGTTATAGTGTTGAATAACGGCCAGAAAAGTGTTTTTGCAGAGCATTATGATGTCACAGTGACCTCTGACCTTTCGGATACAAAATGTCATCACTTCATCTTTTTATCCTATTTGACATTTGTGTGAAACTTTGTCAAAATTAATGTATCAATTCTTGAGTTATTGCCAAAAACATGTTTTGTGAGGTCAGTGACCTTGACCTTTGACCACCAACTTCTAATCAGTTCATCCTTGAGTCCAAGTGGATGTTTGTGCCAGATGTAATGACATTCCCTCTCCAGGCGTTCCTGAGATATCGTGTTCACCAGTTTGGGACGGACGTGAGGTCAGAGTGACCGTGACCTTTGATCTTTGACCACCAAAATCTAATCAGTTCATCCTTGAGTCCAAGTGGACGTTTGTGCCAAAACTGAAGAAATTCTCTCAAGGCGTTCCTGAAATATCACGTTCACGAGAATGCGGACAGGCGGACAACACGAAAACATAACGCCTACAACCACAACAGTCACCACAAGGAGGCATAAAAACCAAAGAAAGAGAGAGGTGTAGATAGAGAGAGAGAGAGAGAGAGAGAGAGAGAGAGAGAGAGAGGTGTAGAAGCCTAATGAAGGCAGGAGGTTGCTCCTTGACAGCTGTAATGAATAACACTCAATACCATTAATTGGTACAATCGCTGTTCATTTAGCGAAATCACTAGCAGAGGTACATGAGAGTGAAGCTGAGCATCGTGATCACATTTAACTGAACACATTGCTGCACTTTTACTTCATCTCTTTTTTTTTTTACCCTTTTCTCCACTGTATTCTTCATTTTCTCTTCTGTCACCACGGAGGAAAAACACTTCAGTCAGTGTGCTGCTTTTTCCTTTCCTCCTCCTGTTTCAGTCATTAACCAACTCACTGTCCCATCTCCATCTCAATTTCTTTGTCTCCACCAGCTGTTCAGGACAGTGTGTAGGCCATTGGTAAGCAATGTACTAATAGCAGGAGGGTAATTGTCTCAGGCCGTAATGTGCGTTGCCTTAAAATCCAACAGGACTGCTTGGTTTCCCCTGCTGCTTCCCGACTCCACCTGAGACAACAGTCATGGTTTGCACATATACTAGCAAGTAAGAAATACAGAAAAAATAAATATAAACCGATTTAACTTTATTTGTGTGAGGGGAGATATTTATGTAATCACCAAGATTAAGATTATTTTAACACTGCAGTGTCTTTTTAAACACCCATCCTACCACACATCCCATCTTAAACTCATTTTGGCAGGGCTAACTTTAAGAGCATAAGGAGAAGGAAAAGACCCCCTCCTTCCACCTGGGCAATTAAAGTGGGAGCCAATTAAAATGAGTGTAATAGTCCCTGCCGGGTGAGTTGTTAAACAAGATGGGGGTTATTGTCCTTGGAGGAAATGGCCCAGAACTCAAGACATTTTTCCACTTCTGTTCGATATACCTTCTCCTCCTGCACCAGGCTTCCTCCTGTCCAAACTTTGCTGCGGCACAAAGATGGCGCTCTTTTTCTGAGATCTTTCAGAGACTTCTTTAGGGAAACTTAATGGGATACAGAAACTAGAGAAGAGAAACTACTTTTAGAAGCTGACCCATTTGCCAAGTTTGGCCAATAGTAAATGAAAACAGACAGAAGAGGAAGAGGGTCTACACTGACTGAATGGATAGCTAGGATGGATTTCACCCCCAACACAGACCACTGTCACCCATCTGTGTGTGCATGAGTGTGCATAGAAATTACAGGAAGGCCCATCCCTGGCTTCCTCTGCTGCCCAGTTCCAGCGCTCCAACCAGCTTTTACTTAATGACCCTTACCATATGTGAGCAGGAATTGTGGTAAACACATCTGCACTATAAGACCTGGTTTACAGTTGAAATGTGCTACAGAATAGAAAGAGGATATGAGCAATAAAAAACAACCACCTTCATACATAGTGAATACGTTTTGGCTGTTTCAGAATAAACATGGCACCGCTGCAGCAGATGACTTTTCTCTGGCTAGGTGTGACAGTGTGTGAGCATGTGTGAATTCATCACTCCCGTGCTTTAATGTCTCAATCTCAGGAGATTAAGGGCCTAATCAAGCCAGCGTCTGCCCTAATAGGGGGAAATTGAAAGATAGATATGGTGCTTTACACAGCTGATTAACCAGAAGATTGTGTGTGCGTGTGTGTGTGTGTGTGTGTGTGTGTGTGTGTGTATGTGCGTGTCAAAGCCCAGTCCTAATGAGGTAAAATGTCACTCCTGAGGTCCTGGTTATGGTGTAAGGTGTGAATTTGAGGTTAGGTTAGGGTTTCGGGTTAGGCTGTCCACAATGAGTGGAAGTCAATGCAATGTCCTAACAAGGATAGCTATACAAACTTATGTGTGTGTGTGTGTGTGTGTGTGCGTATGCAAGATTGTAAGAGTCTTTCACTACAAGCTCATTAAGCTAATTCTTGTACTCATAAACACATTGGACTATGCATATTGTCAGCATGCGTTAGTGCCAAATGTACACTGGTAATGTAGCACCATCACTGTGAAACGGTTTGTCGTTCTGCTTCTGCACTGATGCTTCCAGAGCCTGGTGTCAGCTGATAAGTAACAAAAAATTACTTTGCAGAAATGCCAAAGATATGATTGTAATAATCTAAAAACAGTGTGGCCATTATATAGTTTGCCCACCAGAGAGCACTTACAAGTTTATTTTTAAGCTGTTATATGTCCCACTCAGTATGTATCTTGATTACAATTATTAAATAACCCAATTTAAGGGATCCTTTTCAAAAATGTTTGTTTGTAAAATATATTTTACAAGACAAACAGGAGACAATATTATTGGTGTTAATACAATATATTGTTATCTGATTTTTAAACTCCAACAAATCAATATCGGAATTGTTGTTCACTCTGCTGGAATGAACTGCTGGACACATGCCGAATAAAATCTTACAATGCCACTTGTAGAATCCCACTGAAAAGCAGCTTAACATTAATCCGCAGAAAAGCATTTGATATCTCTGCCTGAAAATGAGATTTCACTGAGTGCATGTTGGCAAAGTTGTTGTTCCATTCCTCTGCATGTACAGTGTAGATACAACTGGAAATCCACAGATGAATTTGTTCATTGTGTGACTTAAACTGAACTTCTACTGTGAAACACTTGCACTTCTCCTCCAATCATTTCCTGTTACAAATCTGATGTCCCCTGAAGTACACCCCAACCGGGCCACCAAGACCCTTTTGTTGTCTCTATTATGCTCTTCTCCTCTCTTTAGCTTTCTGACCTCCACCATGTAGCCTGCTTGGAGCAGACACACCAAACTCTTCCTTTACAGCAACAACACAAGAGCCTGCCTAAGTTAGATTCCTGGTTAGTACCAGCAAGTAATCAGGTTTATTTATCCAGCAGCTATAGCACAAAGTCTGCCAGCTAACTTTACAAGAGCAACACAGCAAGTCAGTGCTGAGTTGCTAACTCTGCAAAAGGAACAAAGGAGTAACCGGTTTCCTCCGACCTGCACCATCAGGACAACAGAACTACAATTCTTCCCAGTCTGGCTCATCCACAACTGAGGAACGCCAGCTGCCTTTGTGGCCTGGTAAGTTTAACTGGGCATAGCATAGCGCAAGGACTGCTCAACTTTTGTCAATGTACATGTATTGATTTGGTTTATCATTACTCACTGAGCTTTATTGCTGTGATGTTTTGTTCATAGTGGGCACTGAATTAATCAATTTGCTATCAATTTTGCCTTTTTGAAGGGTGGTGCCTCAAGGTGAATTTAATGTAAGTTAAATTGTATTATTTAATATAAACATTGATTATTTCCGATAGCCTTTTTAGCTGTTGCACCTGCACATCTATCTATCCACAACCTTACAAGAAGGAATAATGTCTCTAAACCAAATATGGCCTTAAGCACAGAAATCTTTATAAATGTGACATTTAACACACCTCAGAGAAAATTCTCCAAAACTAATGTTTTTAATGGATATATTAGACTTTTTCTCAGTCCACTTAGCCATTAATAACTTTCTTCAGAGCACAGTGTAAACAATCAGGCCTAATGGCTTTCTGGCAATATCTGAATAATGCATTGAATGTTTGATTGATGGGAGTGGGCTCCAAAATTCCATCATGATTGAGCGATAACTGCTGTGTCAATAACAAGTGTTTGATAGATTGCTAATAAGTGCTACTGAGCCTGTAACAAGTGAGCAGTGGCTGTGTGTGTGTGTGTGTGTGTGTGTGTCTCCGCAGGGACCTGTCAACCCATCAGCCTTATCAGCTGGGTGAGAGGTCTGCATAGCGTCGCTGAATATCTCTTCACCTCCTGCGCAAACACAGTGGTGTCACAGCATATCTCCTCCCCAGGGGAACGCGGAGGGGCTAAAGAGGGGGCTGCACACTTTATGAGGCGAAAGAAAGAAACATATGGAAAGAGGACAGGCGAGGAAAGTGTGTGTGTATATGTGTACGAATGTGAGGGTGGGAGTGTGGAAGGGTGAGCGCTAAAGTAGCAGAATGTGCATATAGGTGCGAGGGGGTGCAAAAATAAAGTGTTTTGTGTCAATAGGTGCTGAAAAATGTGGCTAACGGAGTGGGATAGCAAGAGTACATGTGAAAGAAAGGAAAGCTGGTGTGTGTGTGTGTGTGTGTGTGTGTGTGTGTGCGCATGACTGTTTGTGTCTATGTGACTGTTTGGAGGAGACACACACACACACACACACATACACACACACATACACACACACATACACACACACACACACACAGAGCAGCGGCCTATGCAGTGTGGTGGAACTTCTCTCATCTCAGCGCATTTGGTTTGCTCCCATTCTTCATTAACTCCATTAACAGATGAGCCGCGGCGATTAGCGAAGCTTCCCGCTGATTCAGCTCTCACACCCCCACCCTCTGCACCCCTCTCCCTCTTCTCTACCCCTCTGTCGCTCTGTCACTACCTCGTTCCAACACTCCTCCTCCTCCTCCACCACCACCACCACCACCTCACGTCTGGGGGGCTGTAAGACCATTCAGCCCAAAGTCACAAGGACTCATACACGCTTACACTCAAAGAGACATACTGTACGTGCGTGCACATACAAACTTGCACACGTGATAAAAAAACATCATGCAAAAAAATATTGGACACTTTCTAAGATTTTAACAGGACACTACATAGTTTGCCACTTAAGCCACAATAAGTTAAACACCTGCACAGAGGGCCATAAAGCCAGTATATCCCACCCTGCAGTGCCTCTTTATTCAGCTAACAATTTTTACAGCTCTGTGCCATCTTAAAGCCCTCTGCTCCTCCAGCAGGGCAGTGCCAAGGGGGCAGTCTGCCTGCCGTACACTGTGCCATTAGCCACGGCTGGCTCTTTAGCCAAGAGGAAAAGGGAAAACAGGCACTGATTGCCAAAAGGTACTTTAGAAAAGAGAGAAGGGAAAGCAGAAATAAACAAAGAGACAGACAGGCGAAGGAGATTGTCTTTTATTCCCCAGCATCTGTTCTATAATAGCCCCAATTAACAGATTAATTGGACTCACATTCCTCTATTATCCCTCCCCCCCCCCCCCCTTGCCTTCTCCCTCACTCATTGTACAAATGTTTACGAGGAGCTAAAAAAAAAAAAAAATTAGGATGTATCATGTTGCAATTGATTCTCCTGGCCCAGAAGTGATTTGGATCCTCGTGACAGCTGTTAAAGGCGCCTAGACATACAGACCTGTCACATTCAGATGGCAACCTCTCTGACAGAAAAAATGACAGCATTTGTCCATCTGAGAGTCAGGGTAGACCGAGGCCTCACTTCTGACTTTTGATCGGTAATAAATCATACAACAAAGAAGCTGCCACTCAGAAATCTCTCTTCCATCTGAGATCTGAGAGGTCGTCGCAACGGTTCCAGCGCTTCGGAAACAACAATAACAACCACAACAACAAAAAGACTTTAGAATGCATAAACGCGGGTTCTTAAGGGGCTTGCTACATGCCTCTTGGATGGATCAGGATACACACGGTTACACACACCGTTATTTTTTTTTTCTCTCCATCTTCATCTCTAGAGTTCTGGTTTTGCATCATGAAATTAATGACCTGCCAGTTGACTGAAGTGAGGCTGTTTTTTTTTTGTTGGTGGTGTGCATGTTTGTGACTGTGTGTCTGGATATCAGTGCACACGGATGAGTATCTGTGAATGTGTGCGCGTGCATGCGCAACTGCTCATTTACATATGTCTTTGGTTGTCTATGTCTGCATCTGTGTGTGTGTGTGTGTATGGGATGTGCATTTTTGTGTTAACGAGAGCCTGTGCTCCAAGCGTCGCAGTGGCCTGAGGATCCCAGAGTTGTTTTTTGCCCTTTCTGACACGAGGCACTCGCTATAAATTATTGACACTCCCCACCTATCTTCTCATTTCCCTCCTATCTATCTCTCTCTGCCCCCCGCTCTCCACACACCGACACACAAACACTTAAAAGAGGGGGGAAATCAACCTATGTTCCCTTCCACAGAGCCATGTGAGAGCAGAGGAAACAGGAGGCGAGAGGCCTGCTGATTGAAGCCTTACACTTTACTCCTGTCTTGTTACTCTTCCCGCAACATCACAGCGCTGACTCCGAGCACCTATAACGTCGGAAGCTTGCAACATACGTACTCCCGACAAATTAATTTTACCTCTCTTGCGAGCCTCCGTCGTCTCTCCGTCAACCTCTCCCTGTTTCACCCTCCTCTCTCCATCACTCTTCAACGCTTGAAGACGAGAGTAGCCGTTGCCATCTGGCTGCGTGTCAAAATAATATCATTTAATTTGTTACGTGATTAAATGGCTTCTTTTCACTGGGAAGATCTGACTCCCAAAATCTACTTCCCGGCTCTGTTTAACTACGTCTCTCTCTCTCTCTCTCTCTCTCGCTGTGTTTTCTACACCATACCAGGAGTTTTTCTTTTGTCCTGCCGTACACGACAAAACGATCGCTCTTTGTCTCGCTCTTCTTTGTATTGTTCCGACTTGTCTTGTCTAAGGCCATTTTCAGACACTAGCAGTCTAACCTTCTCCTTTCACACAGGCTCACATTATTAGGATCCTAAATACAACAAAAGGCCCATACAATAGAGAGAGACACATTGGACAATGTAAGAAAATGGAGCAGGCTTCCATTCTCCCAGTGACTCTTGCCTGTCTCCTACATGAATAAGAGGCATGGCTAAACGTGCTGCATAATTTGTACTTTTAATGGCAGAGCCTTCCATTCCTGTGACATGACTTAATCAATAACCAGGCCTGTCGCAGTCTCAGCCCAGACTCGGCTGGCGTTTTATTAATTTTGAACAGGCACACTAACTAGGCGTCTGCTAGCGAGAGGCATTTCACACGGGATAATAGGCACCCTGGATTGATAGGTTCATTCCATGTACGCTCAAACCCTCATCCCTCTCTTTTTCCCCTCTCTATCTCTCAACCCCCTTTTATCTCTCTCTCTATCTGCCTTTCTTTCCCTCTTTCTGTCAAAGAGTGATTTAGGGAGGACTCGGGGACGTCTGCATGTGCGTCAGCTGGGGGAGGAGGGAGAGATGGATAAATAAGAAGGGAAGAATGGATAAATAAAGAAGTGGGGAAGAAAGAGTGAGACCGAGGTTGTGACAGAGTCCTTGTTTAGATAATAGAGAGTCGTGTGACCTGAGAGTGTCCACGATACCGCTACATCTGTCTCTCAGGTGGACCAGAAACTCACTCTCTCTCTCTCTCTCTCTGTCTCACTCTCTCTCTCTCACACACACACACACACTCATACCTGCAACTCAGGGTCAAACCTCTCTGTAATCTACATGGTTTTAAACAAAAAAATGGGATAAAATGCATTGCATATTCAGAAAGCACACACAAGCTCACACACATATGAAATATGCACAGAGAATACATTAGCCAGCCAGACACCTCGATCTGTCACCCTTTGACACCGATCAATTCGACAGTGTGCACGCCCAGAATGACATCACTTGAAAGAGAAAAGCACAAACAGGAAGACAATCCAGACAGCAAAATATGTAAGCATGAGGATTTTTTTTTTTTTTTTTTAAAGGAAACTTTATAAATACTTGACAAAAATATTCTGAGTAGATATCTCTGGTCTAATACTTTGGTCTTTTTGAAATGCAGTGTTAACGTCTATGATCTATTTGATTCTCAGATGGTCTCAGTGTGTGTGTGTGTGTGTGTGTGTGTGTGTGTGGGCTGGAGACAGATCAGAGGCACAAGCACTCAACACTCAACCATCTGAAGAAACTAGTTAATGATGAATGAGTACAAGAACTAAAATTGAACCAATTCTCCAGTGAGTCTTTTCGTTGGGGCTTCAGTCATAAGTCAGAATTTCTTCACAAGATGACAACATGTCTTGTTGACAAACGTGACCTAATTCGCTGCCAGAACTCACGTCTGCTCAGCGCTGTTCAAGCTGGCCTGGACAGTGTCTCCAAACGAGTAGTAATGGGGAAGCTATGCTGATTTGTAAATAATATTACAGATTTTGGAATTTTGGCCCCAAACGTGCGTAGTTATTCATCTCAAGTGTGATATTTTTTTTTTTTTTAAACAAAACAATTATATTTATGTCTCTTAAGCTTATTTGATAGGAACAATAAAGCAAAGCTAGTGGGAGTCTAATTATCAAATTGTGCTTCTTTTTTTTTTAGCCAAACTAATCTTTGAAATCATCAACCACATGGTCGACAAGACAACTCCATCCCCCTATTTCCTGCTTAACGTCATTTGGTTGCTCTTATCGCGACATGTGGCCTTGAGGATCATCACATCCACAATAAGCACAAAATGTCTCCAGTGTGTTGTTGACACCGTGTTTATCTCTGACCAAAATACAGCATGGGACTGCTCACGATGCGGGTGGAAAGTTCCAGCATCATCATGTTTGGCCAGTTCGGAGTGCTTTTTGTCGTGTATTTGTGCTTGGAGGGTTAAAAGCAAAGCACTAAACATTTAGCCCCTGACACGGGCAGGCCTGTGACTCATCTTGTTGATAGGCCCAGGGACAGAGGGAAAGACAGATGGATGGAAAACAGCAAGGCGGGTGGGGGGGTGTGCGATAGATACTGTAGGTTTTGGAGGGAGGGAGGAAGAGAAAACAAGGATCATGTGTTTACCAGAGAGGCCAGAGAAAGAAGGAATGCATCTCTCGAGATGAGTCAATATTGTTGACAGCCTCCTCATTCTCTTCTTTCCATCATGACCAAACAACAGACAATGAACAGCTTCTTATATTGGCACTACACAGTAATAACACATAATCAGAGTAGTCAATAAGTCTGCAAGCAGTAAACCGTCTCTTACCTTGGCAAACAGATTATTGGAGTCAATATTTGGGGTTTTGGCATAATACAGGTTGTACTCTGCTGTGCTGTTTTGGTAAGTTGTATCTGGAGAAGAGGTTGCGCAAAAGATTACCGTTATGAAAGTGCATTAGTTCACTGTCCAAGAATTCCTATCATTCCTCTGCCCATATGAGATGTTTGTGACCTTTGTGTTCTGGTATGTACCACAAAAACACCCACAAACCTGCCAACGCAGACAACCGTACACACAGTGGACATGACTCTGGTTGTTTTGTGCTAGTATGAGTCATATTCAGCTTGTCCTCGTGTCTGCTCCCTCTCTGGAATGAAATGTCTTGAGCCTGACTGGTCCAATTATTGTACTTTTAATTGGTACAAAGTCAAGGTTTGTGTTGCTCAGAAAGTACAGTCCATTCTCGTTGATAAAGGAGGTTTGTGTCTTTCTCTTTCCCTCTCTGTCATACACATGAGTTATGTTTCCATGAAAATGTGGTTTTCAGATATTAAGCAGATTTCTGAAATTTTGGCAAAATAAAATGTGTCAGTCGGTGCTTTTCATTGTTTATGCAAATATATTCAAAAGTAACTGATATATCACAACATCTAATTACTTCTTTCCAGTGAGATGGCATTTGTGCTTTTTTTATGAATGAATTTGTCTCTCCTGATCCACATGTACCCTGATGTGTATTCATCTGCTACTACAGTGATAGAGTGCGGATCTGTGGGTTGTGGACAACAACCCCAACACTTCTGCTCTTTGTAATTCTTTTTGGGGAGTTTGTGTTGGAGGAGAGACATGTTATATGACAGAAGAGGATACAGAGTACCGCAACATCTTTTTTTTTTTAAGAATTGTTTTTATCAGGCGTTACCGCATCAGCTCTTTTTTAATATGCCAACTATTTAAGTTTTCTTATGTACATATTGGAATTGTGCCTCGAGAAAGGTGTAACATACAGATAAATATACCTATTCAGCTATAACAAAACTAAAGCAGAAGCAAAATAAATAATGAAAATTACACTTCAGGGAGACATTACTACTATGATACAGTACAGTTGTTTAAATTTATCAGGGAGGACCCAAAAAATCCCAGGAGGCCATTGATAGCACGGGAGTAGGGTTTAGGTAGCGTACACCTACAGTTTAGTGAAACTAAGAGTGGGACTGAAAGGGAGGAGATTCACGACTGAGGAAGAAATCCAGAAAGAATGACTAGAGGCTCTGGACAAAGTGACAAAAGACAAGTACAGAAAATGTTTCCAGGAATGGGAGAAGTGTATTGCATCTCAAGGAAACTACTTTAAAGAGGATTAGAAAGGTAGTACTGAAAGATTTATAATGACAGTTTTAACAATTGCAGGAATTTTTGTGTCCCTCTCGTCTTGTTCGCTTTTCCAGTGACCCGTGGTTTGGCTTGCATCTTTGTGGCTGTCTGAAGTTTTGATGTATGTGAACCTCGCTAATATCTGAACTCCCTCTGCCTCCCAGCAGCCCTGAGACTTCATGTCTTTATTTAAGCCTTACCTGCCCCCCCTCCCCCCCCCCCAACCATTCACACTTGGCCCCTTCCTTCCTTCGCCGTCCGAACCTTTTGATCTGTCCCTAAGCAACCCTTTCGCTCCCCATCTCCCTCTCTCCCACCATCAATATTTCATAAACGTACAGTGACAAATTTATTTGAATGCGGTCTCCGGCGCGGACGCAGAGATGGATGGGCCGATCGGGGTGGTGGTGGGCTGGTGAGCGGCGTGGTAGCGAGCAGCTTTACCGCATACATTAGTCACACGCTCGCAGACTGCTGGTGGAAGAGAGAGAGAGGGCCTAGGAGAGATAGTGTATGGGGGGGGGTGGAGAGGAGGAGGGCGCATTGTGTGTGAACTGCATGCATGTCTATCACAATGTGTTAGCAAGAGAGAGAGAGACAGAGAGAGGAGGGGGCTACTCGGAGAATTGAAGGAGTAAATTTATCATAGTTATGGCTTTCTCAGGCATCCATTTTCCTGTGGTCTGTTGACAGCTAGTAGTATCTGCATACCACCGCCTCACCCCCCTCCCCGTGTGATTGACGGCACTGGGCTTCAACCTAACAGGCCTGGTTACACACCTCAGTGCCGGACACTCAAGCGCACACGCATGAACACAAACATACACACACGCACATACACACATAGAACCTGAGATTTCTACTTACTGACAATATTCTGTGATTCAGTGTACTGAGCTAGTCATTCTTCCTCTTCCTTCCAGGCACTACTGAGTCAAACATTCAGTTTGCAATAGTAAAACTCCCATCACCTTTGATTGACCTTAACTGGATGACAAAGTAAAATGTGTTCCTGTACTTATTTATGTTTTTAAATTTTCACAGTCAAGGAATATCACTACCTCAGATTGTCACCCCGGATGGTGAACAATACTTGATGGCAGAAAAAAACACAACAAGAGAGGAAAAGATAAAACATTTATATGCATTCAGGCAATTGTATTGACTGAATATCCAGAACAAGATCATTATCGATTATGACCATTGAATCATACACAGAGGGCTGACTGTCCCAATAACACATTTTTGCTAATTTTTAGTTGTTGATATTTGAGATAATGTCAAGAAGTGATGGGTAACAAGTTTTATCAATTACCATGACTGAGTATATAGATCACAATCAGCCCTGCATCTAAACAACAGATAGCACTGCATTAGTGGAGGCGTGTTGCTTCATGTATTGGTAAGACCTGAAATCCAGAAGTCCAATATGATTAATAGATTTCTGAATTTAAAGGCACTAAAACACTGCACAGTGATTTATAATACTCAGAGACAAGGTTTTACACCTTTGGAAAGTTGTCATGGTGGCAACTACTTTATCTTTGTCATAACAATTGTAAGATAAACAGTAGAAATATGAATTCTCAGCAGAGTAAATTATCGAGCAAACGTTGCTAGCATGGCTAGCATTGGCATTTTGGAATTACTCAAAAAAAAAAAAAACTTTCTTTCTTCCTTTCCTCCAAATTTTCTCCCCATGTTCTCTGCACAGCAGTCCAAGCACTTAAGAAACTGGGTTTCAGTCAGCTTCAATCTGATTTCGTAAACATCATTTATTCCAGAAACCCAGTTTTCCGTAATCATAATATGTTTTTTCCACTACTGAGCATTTGTAAAATTCAGACACATTCATGCTGTGAGAAAAACACAACGCTCTCACAACCGTGGCTGTCCACTCGCTGCGCTGTTAACCCTTCAACATACCTACACATACAAAAAGAAGCAGTGTCTTATACCGGATACTGGTAGGATTTTTTTTTTTTTTTTTTTAAATGGCAGTTACTGGAATGTATATAACACAAGCACTCCACTTGCCTCGATGTAGCCATACTAGCAGCATGGCTCTAGTGATGGTTGATCAGTCCACCGCAAAAACTGAGTGGATTGCTATGAAATTTTGTACAAACACCCCCAGAGGATGAAGCCTACTAACTTTGGTGATCCACTGACTTTTCCTCTAGGTAGACATCCATGGTTCAGTGAAATATCTTGATAACTATTGAATGGATTGCCATGAAATTTACTAGAGATATTCAAGGACCCTTGAGTATAAATTCTTACAACTTAGTGATCCCCTGACTTTTCCTCTAACAGCACCAACAGGTCAAAGTTTTGACCTATTCAGTGAAATATCTCAATACATGATGGATGGATAGAATGAACTTTGAACTTTCATCTGCGTCCATCATCCAGTCAAAATGTAAGTTTGTACGAAAATATCTGGTTTACGACCAAAAAACTTGCAAAATGAATGATAATCCCATCAGCCTCAGCTGTATTTTGAGTTAGCATGCTAAAATGCTAAACAAAGTTGATGAACAAGGTAGAGATTAGATGTTCACAGCAACATCAACATGTTATTACAGCCTCACAGAGCTGCATGACTGTAGACTCTTAGGGACAGATTTACTGGAATTCGCACATGTTTTTCAAGCACAGATGACGCATTCTGCCCCAAACACATGAAGTGGATTTATCATACAGATGCACCAGATGCGTGTCATTTGTGTGACTATTTGCAAAGTGTGCCTCTCCCCACATTGCATATGCATTTAACGGGGGTCTGTGCAAATAATAGGAAGAGACATGTTAACAGATGTTGATTATGTATCACGTTTTTGTTTTTTTTGTTTTGTTTTTTTAACTAAGGTCACACAATCTGTGACTGTAAGGTTTTCCAAAGAAAATTTTGTGCCTCTGAAGATCAGGTGTAAAGATATCGCAGATGGGATTTACAAGAGCGCCACAAGGAAGTTTGTACTCAGTCAATTAAGCTACAATTAATGAACACAGTATCTGATTACTATAACAATAGTGAACAGTGTACACAGTGGAATTAAGCTTTCCATGCGTCAAAACTTGGATTTTTACCATCAATGAACTTTAAAATCAATTATGAAGGCATTTAAGTGTGTGTTTGGATACTTTTACCTCATTATTAACATCAATATCAACATCATCTCCACCTGCTCTGCTCTGAACTGCTGCATCTCTGTCTCTTTGTCTCTCTCTCTCAATTTGGTCATAATTTGGTATATGCTAAAGATTATAATATCATTTTATGACTTATACTTTAATTAATAGCATCAGTGTTTCCAAGGTGGAGTTAAACTGCAGCCAAAGGGATTTGTAATTGAAGTTTTTTGTTGTTTTTTTAAACACTCAACATTACCAATGTTTTCTTCTTCAATACACCTCACCTTACTTACGATTATGAGAAATGTATTACTCACCCCACTGTTGCTGAGAGCATCAAAAGAATAGGAAGTCATTCTGCACTGCATTGCAATGCTCAGCATAGCTTCCTTTGTTTCCATTTAACCTCCTCTGTTTCCATTAGTTAAGTCTAAAGTTATGTGATTTTGACTAAGGTTTGTAAAGGTGTTTAGGCTGCCATACTGTTGACAGTAAAATTGAAGGAAAGAAAAATAATGTCCTTGAATAAATGAATAAAGGCATTCAGGACAAAAAAGAAGGCATTTGGTGTAAGCCTTTCTTAAAGCTGCTTTAAAACTACTAACCCTCTAACCCTAAAACAGCTAGTAACGTACTCAGGCCATGTTCAAACCAACATTAGCACTGGCACAGCCTTTCATTTATTTTAAAGGGGCCACTGCATTGATGCAGCAGGTTGCTAACGCAGGGAGTTCCAGCCAAACAAGTAGCAAAAAAGTTGAAGCTGGCTGTAACTGCTGCTGTAACACAATGCAACACCATGCGCCAAGTCACTGTGTTCGCCAATCAGATATGTGTAAACACTTTCCTGCTAGATAACAATGCAACATGAATGGTTTATTTCCAAAGTTTACTCATGATAACCATGTTTTGGTATTTGATAAGCCTTTTATGATTAAAACTGTTATATCTATTACTAGGGATGCACGCTATTGGATTTTTTGCCAATATCCGATATTTCCAACTCTTTGTGGCCTATTGCCGATACCGATATATACACATATTTTTTTCCAGCTGGCTGAGGAGACTATTATGCATGCAAGCATAGATTGTACTGTGTACGATTAAGAAAGACAATATGAAGGAAGAACTTAGGAAGACTGGACTTCAGGAGCTCAGCATTAAAATTTTAATGAACTGCCAAGTGGGTGGAGAAGTAGAGTTTTATTTGAGTTTATTAGACAGACAGGATTAATGTGTAGGATTTCATCTCACTCCGGGACCTAATGCACCTAATATGCAGGTTGCCAACCGCCATTATAAACCAAACCCAAACAGAATGGTACATCCTGTCAGCCGAAGTTTTTCCTATCTGTGCAGACGAACACAGACACTCCTGCACGGACTGTTTCTCCCTGTCGGCCCCGGTGCTTCCTCCGCAGGCTTCATTTCACTCAAGCTGCCCGTCCGACCCGCTGCTTCTTCCCACTTTATCCCGAATTACAAGCTGGGGCTCAGTGCTCTTTTTGGATCCACATGGAGAGCCAGGGCTAACGTTAGCTGAGAGGCTAGCGGAGCGTTAGCCACAGTATGCGCGGAGAGAAGCACAGCCAGCTAGCCTCTGTTAGCCTCTCAGCTAACGTTAGCCCCGACTCTCCATGTGGAGCACTGAGCTCCGGTTTGTTATTCAGGTTAAAATTGGAAGAGGCAGCGGGTCTGAGAAGCAGCTGAGTGAAGTGGAGCCTGCAGAGGAAACACCGGGACCATCAGGGTGAAACAGTCCGTCAAGGGAAGAACAGTCAGGCGGCAGAGGAGATGGAAACATATTGGCTGCTCAGAATCGGCAGAAAATGTTCATTTCAGCCGATGCTGGTATTTCCATTTATAGCTTATGTCGGCCGATACCGATGACGTGTCAATAATATCATGCATCCCTATTACTCAAAGTGGTCTTCCTGTATCATACATTTCATTGTCTCACTGATCCCTAAAACAACAAGCCTCCAACAATACAGCTCCTAGCATCTTTTTTAATGCAAAACTGTTCAGACTGAACACCCATTAAAATAGTAACTCTGATAGGTTGAAATAATAGAGACAAACACCTGGCTGAGGAGAGGCTGGATGGGGACTGGACAAGGTAGGAACAGTGTAGCCCAAGCAGCAGTGGGACAGTTTACTGTGGCAGAGATGACACTAATTGTTAAAATAATTACCATGACTACTGGGAGAGAGCGGAAACTGATTATACCCAAAGAGAGAGGGTGAGAGAGAGATTACCTGTCTGTGAGTAGACTGTCATTAACCTCACTTTCCCTCCCATCACACACTCTCCATCTTGTGCAGTCTCTCTTGTCCGTTGGAGTGCCAATCTCCATCCCCATTGTTCCCCTCGTTCTCTCCTGGACCACACTAATTGAAGGCAATCCCAACATGCTTCTAACATACTCTTATCTCACCTCTCCCTCATCCTGAGCATGTACCCACACAGACACACCAGAACACCTGTGCAAACACACACACACAACTGCAGTCTGCTCTTACACTGTAGAGTGCATAATATGTGCAACTGTTATGCATACAGAAATAAGATAAGAGTTGACCACAAATTGAAAAAAACAGCGTTAGTGGCACAGACACTGGTAAAAGTCTCCTGGTGCTGTAGGAGATGACAATTTCACAGCTTTGTCGTCATAAAAATACACCTGCCAACATAAGACTTAAAATACCTGCCCCCCTATGTACAATGTGAAGCTATATGTAGATACAAGAGATACTAAATTCTATAGCTGAAGACCTGCTTGTTATGGAGATATATCAGTCTACCATATTTAATATAAACACCAGTGTCTGGGGTCCAATGAGGGCTAGTTAATACACTTTCATAAAGGCATAATAAAGGTGTGGTGTGATCACAATAAGGGTAATATTATCAAAGTCTGACAATTACACAACAAGTAAAACCTAGTACTCTGGCAACTCAATGTCAACAAACACACACACTGTGCGGCACACACACCAGCAAAACAAAAGCGTTCCTTTTATCATCAAACTGAGTACAAAGTGTCTCACGGCTAAATACAGGGCAACAATAGAAAATGAATCAGAGGTGTAACTCAGTGGGTGAATACTTGGAAACAAGGCATTAATAAAAAAGATGAAAAGACAATGAATATAACTTTCACTTCAAGTGTTCTGTAGTGTTTTGTTTTTTTTAAACATGGGATTTAACACTAATTCACAGAGATAAAGTTGTCATTTCTAAGACAATAAACTTCTGTTTTTTGTTTTCGATTAATTCAAGGAATTATCTTTGAGATTCATGTTATAGATGACATGCCTATCTAGTTATGAAACTAAACTATAAAATTATTTGTTCTACAAACATTTCAGGCTCAAATTATATCCCTTTTAAAAAGGAAGAAATTCATTTTAGATTCAGTTCACAGCATGTAATGTGAAAGCAGGTTCTGCAGTGGAGCTAATTACTCAGTACGCCTCAGTTTAAGACACCTCGTACTCTCTGGTGTTCGTCTGCAGAGCTACTGTATGAAGCAACACATTTCAATGATGCACTAATAGAAAACAGAGAGTGAACTGTGAAGAAGCAACAGATGATTTCTGGTCTCTCAAATCAGATCTAATTATCACACCAAAAAGAATCGGTAATACACCTTTGTGAAACTTACAGTACCTGTCTACATTTGAATATTCATAGGTTTCTAGGTTTAATGCACTTAATATAGAAATGTAATTGTACTACTGTAACAACCGGGAGCAAAATGTTTGTAAGTAAGTGTTCTACCATCATGCATTTGATGTTATCTGAGATATAAAATAAGGCCTTGCATCCATGTATATGTGCTGGATACATATCCTTAGTCAGATGTTCAGCTCAAGCCGAAAACTACTCTAGACGCTAGAAATGCTGAAGCCCTTTCTCTTTACGAGCGAGCTACTGAGGATATTGCAGATAAAATGAACGTTTAGTCAGCTCATCTAACATCTATAGAGGAAAAACTTGATCACATCACAGAAAACATTGGAATTCTGTCACAAAACAAAAGATTGTTGTTTTCTTGTCAATTATTTATATCTTAAGTTATTTAATTAAAGCTGTAATTACTAAGTGAGGCTAAAGGAAGGGGTACACTCAGATAGGCCACAATCATGCCCAAATAATGGTTTATCCCAACTGATCATTTTAGTCTTTTAGGTATGTAATTGAGAGAGAGTTAAATGAAAATAAAGAGAACAGAAGGAACAGAGAGAATAACAGAGAGAGAGAAAGAGGAGAGGTAGTCTGTGTGCATTGGTGTAATTAGAGCACAAGAAAACAACCACTGTGCTGGGAAATTAACTAAACACACAGACACAAACACACTCTCACACACACACCGACACACACATCAGTTGGACCACTGAGGATAGACCGCCCTCTACTGACGGACCAGAAAAGGTCAGCAGCACGTCTGCTCAACCTTCAACTCTTTTCTAGGCCAAAAACACATATGAAGCTTGCAACAAATGGATGAGATAATGAAGAAATGGTAACTCTCTTTGTAAGAAAAAATATTTTTCTTAGACTTTTGCAAATACAAAATCTGGACACGGGATGAATAGAAACTCTTGACCTGAAATTCTTTTTTAAAGTCATTTCACTCTGGATTCTAGTTAGTTTCTGAAGCAGAAATGTTGCTTTATTTTACTTTTGATCTAAAGTAAGTGAAATTGTTTGAATATCAACTAGTTAAATGATCAAACAAACAAACTGATTGATTCTTTTATCATTTTTCCATAGTGATCACATCACACAGTCTCTAATAACTGTCTTTTGTTAAGTTCCTATTTGCTATGCACAGAGTAGCTGCGTCTCTCAAATAACCTCATTGTGGGACACGGCGGGGACGGCCAAGCGTCATAGACTGCCAACTGTTGACTGTGAGAGTGAGACTGAGAGGATGGATGCATGTGTTCTTCCTGGACATATTGCTGCATCCCTTCACACCTCTGCTTGTGATGATGAGGCGATGGTGCGACCGCTCGGGTGCCAGAAGATGCAGAGAGCGTTGGGAGCGTTGTGTGATGGTGGAACGGGGTTGTTTTAGAGTAAGAAGGGGGGGGGGGGGGCGTGGGGGGTCTGGAAAGGGAAGCCATGTTGAGCGAAGCAAGAGAAGATGATGTGAGGGTGAGAAACAGAGCTCACATGATAAGTTATTACTGACACATGGGCTTTTAGCATTAGAACATATGTTGGTGTGTGTAAGAGTACTTCAGACTGCACTTTTTTTGTTTTGTTTACACTTGGTAAATGCACAGATTCAATACCAGGGTCCTGGTGGGTGGGTGTGTGCGCGCGTGTGTATGCGCAGGCATGCATGTGTCATGTTTGTGTGTGCACATCGATATGAGGCGTCATCGCAGGTTCTCTGCTCGTCTGAGAAAATCACACTTCGTGCTCGCTTCCAACCCCCTGCCAGGGACAAGACCTGCTGACAGCCCCGCATTGTTATTTTTTCATGTTTGTCAAATGTGGCGTCTCGATGCACATGCACACATACACACACACACACACACACGCAGAGACAGATGTTGTCAGCAGTTCCCATCTTTTCAGACACCTCTCACTCCCAAGTGAGACAGAGTTTGTCAACTCGTAGCAGACAACCCCCCTGGAATCCACACACTCTGTTTCACAGTCCAATCTCAAAACCATCGACTTTCTTTCCAATTAATTTCTTAAAACGACTCGTCGCCTTCTTTAACTTTTCTTGTCTGAGAGTGAGGGTTTGCATTCAGCAACCTTAAAAAGAGGCCTTGCACCGCGGGAGCACTATAAGCATAAAAGCTTTGCAAAAGAAACACACACACATACACACACACACACTCTCTCGCAGGGTGCAGAAGTATCGTCAGTCCACCTGCGTTCAGACAGGCTACCTCCTGTTCCTCCTGCCTGCAGCAGGCTGGCCCACCGCTTGTGTCTCCGTCTGCAAGCAGCCCCCTTTTCCAGCTCAGCAGCTGAGAAAGTGCCAATCCCACAGTTTAAAGGCCCCACTGGCCCTGCCAGCATGATAGATAGTTTAGAAATGAGGACGCGTGTTTAAAAGAGAGGAGAGGAGAGGGAGAAGGGAGGGAGGGAGAGAGAAAAAAGGTACGCAGCAGCAGCAGCTGTCAGACAACACAGAACCCAAGCTTCCATGACCAGGCTCTTAACAGAGAGAGAAACAGGGAGGGAAAGAACAGAGAGGTGAGGCCTAAGCTGACAGGTATGCAAGTAAGACAAGGCTCAAATGGATAAGAAGATAAATATATGCAAATACAAACTGCAGATGAAGAGATAAGATTATAGAGAGTTCATGACAGAAAGGGTGGGGGGGCAGCATATCTCTACAAGCAGTGTGCTGTGTAGCAGCCTTATTACTGAAGTTATAAAATAGATTAATATTAACCAGCAGTTCAGCAGTGCTTCAAAAGTTATTTTTGATCTGGTCCATGTGTAGACGGTTGTGTATTAGGCTACAAAAAAAAAAATAACAGCACTGCAACACAGTTTTATATTACATGACTCTAAAAGTCATGTAATATAAAATCTGTTGTTACTACCCAGTTGTTTTCTCCCACCACTCAAACATCATGATGCATCCATTTGAACTTATCGCCTTTGTTTCTCAAGCACAAGAGCAGAAACACAATAGTTCAATGGAGTTGCGCTTACTCTAATTATAATATCAATTAGCAGTGAGATAAAGACATGACATCTGCGTTAATCTGGTTACAATCGAAATATTAGCGTGTATGTATGGAAATGTACTGACATGAATGCGTCAATGCCATATGTACAGTACACAGATACTAGCAGCTTGTCTGAGATGTCACCTCTGTCTCTGTAATCTTGACAACCTGTCGAGTTGACTCCTAATGTTCACACCTCTGACACCTTCAACCCCTCCTGGCTAAATCATGCACACACACACACACAGATTCAACAGGTGAGACGGCACTAAAGCCCGTCACATGATACGTGCATATACACTGAGGTTAGAAATGTATGTTTGCCATTTTTTTTTTTTCTAAAGGGAATTTCCCTCACTGTCTACCACATCTCACCTCGGCACTCCTCTCTCTGCTTCCTCTGTGCTCGCCGTCTCTCGGTGAGCAGTGTAAATGTGGTCAAATGGGCTGTAATTCAGGCCCCAGTGAGTTAGGCTCCATTTGCAGATATGTATATACCTCCTTCTTCCCCATTGCTCTCACAGGGGCCTTGCCTAACACTTATTAAACAGATCTTAAGAACATCTCCATTCATCATTGCCACCTCACTCATGCATCAATGCCTCTGTGTGTGTGTGTGTGTGTATGTGTGTGTGTGTGTCTGTGTGTGTGTTTTTGTGTCCCCACCCGCCCCCCAAGAGGCCTACTGTCGGTACAGAGACGGGCTGATGTTGGAAGATTAATATTGGTGTGACGGTAGAACCATGCCAGGGAGGAAGGGTCACTCATTACCCATCTGACCAGCCATCTCCAACCAAAACACATAAGAGAAATAACGCACACACACACACACACACACAGATGGCTGCTGCAATAAGAAGCTTCTGTACACTGTTCTCCATCTTAATTCGCCATCCCCTTTTCCTGCTTTTGTTAACTTTGTCCGCACTCTCCTCTCTTCCTTTTCCTGTTTGTCTTTCGTCTGCCTTTCGGATTTTATCAGGCCTGATGAAATGTATTACTATAGTCTCGTTAAGTTTTAGAGGAAAATCGGGGCGCCCTGGTGGCCTAATGGTTAAGGCGCATACCACATAATCGCTGTGGGACTCTCAACGCATGCCCCATCATTCTCTCCCTGTGCCAACCCCCCCCTCCACCATCCCCGTCTCCCTCCACTGACTGTCAAATAAAGGCAGAAAATGCCAAAACAGGGGGAAAAATTTCTGGTGTCTAAAATGAATTGAGTGTCTCTGGCTCATCTTTATGGTCAGAGTGTGGAGGATGTATGGACAGAGAGGAGATGGGATGTGGTGGAGGCACGAGAAGGGGTCAAATACTGCAATTACCACCCAATTGATTTCCATTGGGGCAACGGAGAGAATAAGTGTTACTCCGTCAATGTTCACTCATCCTGGCAGGAGAATCCTCCTCTGAGAGAGAGAAGGAAGGAGAGAGAGAGAAGGCTTCTAATAGTCCGTTCAATCGGTCATTAATTAGGATGTTAATTTAATTTCTTTCAAATGTTTATTCATTCATTGAAGCGGCTGATGATCTGTAACAGTTCAAATAATAAGAAGACTAAAATATCTTCCAGCATATCTATTGTTTTAGCGATTTGGATGCACTATTTGCTTTAGTTGGACATTTTCTCAGCTGTGCAAACTGTGCAGGAATCAGCCCTAAAAACCACTGCAAAAACTGTACGTCCTAACATGTCATTTAGTCTCATTTAAGAATTTTCTTAAATCTGTTAATGGGTTGAGATAATTACACTTTTACCCTGTGCAATTTCCTGTGTTTCAGGATTTCTTTTTGTGAAATTAGTGTAAATATCTTGAAACCAGACAGAATAAAGCAGATCATTGTATGAGTAAGAAAATTACATTTGATTCTAGAAAAGTGGACTTGTATTGGAAACGGGTAAAATGATCTCACCCTATTGGCACTGGCAAAATGCGAGTTTAAGGACTTGGCTGGGTGAAGCTGGGTTTTTTTTTTTTTTTTTGCAGTGAGAGGAAAAGAGGAATACTTGGAAGATGGAGGGGAGGGATGGTGCTATCAAGCTTGGCTGACGCTTTCTATGAGGTTTTACAGAAGGTACTCAGACAGGCTATCATAAAGAGAGTGAGTGTGAGCAGGTCCCACATACACCACCTCAGCCAAAGCTGCTAAAAAATAAAATACTACCACACACTCGCCGCCGCTCCTCTCCTCCATTCCTCTGTCATATCTCTGCTCTCCAACTTTCTCTTCTAGTCTTTTTCTTTCCCCCCTCAGTTTCCCTCTCTTCTCTTCTCTTCTGTCCCCCCTCCTGTCTCCTCTCTTAAGAGCCTGACTGTGGTCTGTCGATAGAATCAGTGGAAAACTGTTTGGAAACCCAAACCTCAGTGAAATTATTTGATTACAACCTCATTACTTGCTGGTTTGGAGGCATTAGAAGCTCGCTAAGAAGTAATGATTTCCATTTTGTGTTTGAGTTGTAATACAATATTTGCTGCGGTTTCTTTCCAAGGACAGCATATAACAGTTGCTTGATTTTTCGGGTTGTTTGGACATTTCTAAATTGACATTATCTGCATGGAAATACAGATAGAACTGAATGGGTGAAAGAAAAAAGAAAAAAAAAAGATTGAGACGAGGCACTGTTACACAAAATGGAAAACTTTTGTAATTATTTACCAAACTGCCTACATCCTCCCGCTCACCAAACCCAGCGTAATACTGATCCTATGGGGAAACTATGAGTTAGTCGGCTGCAGTTGACTAATTAGTCAAAAGTCACAGAAATATGACCGTGCAGAACAACAGGAGAGAGATGAGGACTAATTAAGGCTACCTTGTCTCTCACCAGCAATTAAAAAACAACAACGCTCTGCAAATTTTCACCCCAAATGTCTCAGTCTCTTTGTCTTTTCCTCTCAGACTATCTCAACCCAATTTATCCTTTTCATTCATCTCCAGAAAAAATGTGTTCCATCATTTTTATGTCATTAAGGGTTATGAAAATCACAAAGGCATGGTGATGGAGTGTGGGAGGTGAGAGATGTGTATTAAAAAAAAAAAAAAGGACTTGGAGGAGAGGGAGAGAGGTTAAAGGAGGAGAGGATGAGGTGAAGTTTGATGACATAGTTCATCTGGTAGTGGGGGGGGGATATTTACAGGAGGCTGTATTTGTACATGTGCATATACAGTTGCATTTGTGTGTGTGTGTGTGTGTATATATATATATAAACGCACTTGTTTATGTGTGTATGTATATGCGTGTGTGCGTGCATGCGTGTGTGTGTGTGTGATTGGGCTGTTTGGCAGGTAGAAGGCTGTGAGTGCAGCCTGTCACAGCCCAGCCCTGATTACTCTGCACCATTCATCAAAGTGTCACCTCCCTGACAGCTGCTAATAAATATACTGCCACAGACCCCCACTCGCACCTGGCAGCGCACCACATTCACACACACACACGCACATACACACCATATCCTCCCCTCACCGTCATACACGCACACATTCATACCGCCACCCCCAGCACCCCGATGCAGCACCGAACACGGCTCGAAACAGCGACACATCCTAGAGCTCATTTGCTAATTGCTGCATTTCCCATCAATTCTGTTTCTGTCTTGTTCAATGTCAACAGGAGCGAGAGGATTCAAATAAATTAAAGAATTATATAAATAACCAATGGAGGGGGGGGGGGTATGTTACATTACTTCCCTACATATCTTCCTGCCCTCTACTTTTTACTGTCATGCTACAACATGATATATCTTCCCCGATTTTAATTGTGAGCAAGTGTGAATACAAAAAAAAAAACAAACGCACACACAGAAACTACTTTTTTTTTCTCTACAAACACTTAATGGACTGTTGTTTAATGCACTGTGTCCCAGCTGCGCCGCACGCCTGCATCTATCCGTGCTTTCTGCATCACACGTTCCCATTGCATTGTTTTTTGCTCTCGTATTTCTGTATCGATATATCTTATTTCAAGCCACTGAAGTTATTGCAGTGCAAACATCTGAGACAATTTTACAGAGTATGGTACTGCAATGTTTCAAGAAGCCGAGATTGCTGAGATTGTTCCCTCAAGAATGTGCATTTGCATGTAATTGCTGGTTTGCTCTCCCTTATTTGACTTCATTTGTAGTCAGTGTGGAACACACACCCATGTGGTCATCTTTCCTCTGTTTGTCTATGATTAGGCACTATGTGACTGCTGTAATGATCTCTTACTGTAAGCGCAGCCTCTCTCTCTCTCTCTCTCTCTCTCTCTCTCGTCTCGACTCTGGTCTCGTCTCCGGCAGATGCTCCCCGGCTCCCCCTGTTGGGAGACAGATGAAGCGTGTGACTCAACAGGGCTGTGTGTATGTGTATGTTTGTGTGTGTGTGTGTGTGCATGTTAACACAATGCGTGGGACTATGGTGATCTGGTGGCGGAAGCGTGGATATCGGTATATCCTGCGCTGGAAGGTGTCCTTGCCAAGCTGTGTGTGTGTTTGAGTGAGTCTGTGGGCGAGTGTGTGTGTGGACATGACTGTGGGCATGCTGCGCTGGCAGATGGCATTACTGCATTGCCGGGGCCACCCTGGCTAACAGGGGGGAGGCAAAGGGGGGAGGACAGGGAGAAGGTGGGAAAGGAGGAGGAGGATGTGAGTCAAAGAGAGGGATGGGTGAGGATGGTAGTAAAAAAAAAAATGAAATTAGAATGGGGAGTAAGCAGTGGGTGAGGAAAGGGTTGAACACATGAGTTATTACGAGGAAAATAGGGTTGATGAGTTGATGAATGAAAGTGTAAGGATGACAACTAGAGGACAGGGAGGAAGTAATCCTGCCAAGCAAACACCAACTCTCTCCACACTGTTGCCCAACTCATCCTCCCACACACACACACTCCAATAAAACATTTGAAACAGAACTTTTGTTAATATTGAACTCTTCCATTCTTACAAATTTCGCTCCTCCAAGCGCTGCGATTTTGCAGTGGTCAGTTGCCAGCTGCCTTCCAGTTTGCGCTTTGTGCATATATATGTGTGTGTGTGTATGTGTATGTGTGTGTGTGTGTGTGTGTTGGCGTGCGCTGCGTGCCTGCTGGGTAGCAGGGTTGGGCCAGGTGTGGAGTGGGAGCAGTGGGAAGACTGGGAACAGTGGGCCTGTTAATTAGAGAGGGGTGATTAATGGGACAACAGAGAAGGAGTACTGTGTTAGGGAGGAGAGATGAAGGGGGAGGTGGGAGGGGTTGAGGGGGAGAAGGCAGGTGGGGGGGTGGGGGAGGGTGGGGGGGTAATCTGTTTGGGGAAAGGGGAGGATATGTGATCATGTTAAAAATTAAGATTTAAAAATGAAAGTATGAGACCAGTTGCTTCAGTAAGTACGCTGGCCAGACGATCGGTGCCATCTAGACTGTAACACACACAACAACACAGTTTGTATCAGAGCCTGTACATGTGTGTACGTGCGCGTCTTTTTGTGACGTCTGGCTCGGGATCCAGTGTGTTATTGAGATGTAAGAAGTGGCGTTGTGACAAACACTCCTCGGGGGGATGTGGCGTGTAAACACCAATCATTTGGCAGATGCGCTGTGAGCAAATTGGCAGTGTATTCCCCGCGGCCAAGCCACACACCATTATCAGGATTGAGACTAATCGTGTGCCGTCTCCCATATGAGGAGCAATTAATTCACACCGAATCAAACTGCAAAAAAGAACAGAGTGACGAGCGTTGAGAAAGAAGAGGAGGATCGAGCGACAAATAAAGAAGAGAAGAGAGTGGAGGTTTGCGAAAGAAGTTTGTGCGTAGTTTCATAACGCAGTGGGGGGAAAAAAATAAATTCTTCGGCTTTTTCCAGAGTCACTCTTAGAATTCAATTTTGTTTTGAACTGGGATAAACTTTTCTACAAAAGCTCACAGAGAGGAGAACAAATGACGAATGAGGAAGGCAGGACATGGGGGAACCGGAGCGCAATAAAGCGAGGGGAAAATTGACTTGTGTGAGCGTCCTGTGAAGTAGCCGAACATTTATAAATGTATTTCCGCAAAGATTTGACACCGTGATAGTTTTACGCTATCTGTATTTCTAGAAAGATGACACTTACAAGGAATCATTAATGTGAGGTTCCCCCCCCATTCTCACCTCAATCCGGTCTTGAGGCATTGTAGTGGAGAGCCTGCACAGTCAGACGCCGAGCCATTATTTCCTGTCTGATTGCTCTGCGGCCAGCGCGATTAAGGAAGAAGACTAAAAGGTAATTTTTCACTATGATGGACAGAAGGAGAGAGAAAAGTAGAGCTGGTCTCGGTTTAATCTCCTGCAGATGGAGGGAGTGAGGGAGGGACAGCAGCGAAGAGGAGGGAAGCCATCGTTTCCAGGGATACAGTACCTAAATTAATCGTCCAGCCTGATGGCCTTTTGGATAAGATAAGTAGCATTATAATAAGGAAGGCCATATAAAAGACCAGACGGAGCTGACAAGCCAACGCAGGCTATTCAAACAGTCTCTCTCTCTCTCTCTCTCTCTCTCTCTCTCTTTCATACACACATACACTGTAAAGATTGGTCATTTAACCTTCTTTATTATTCCAGTGAAGTCATTTTTTCCCCTCATCGGAGGACAGTTAATGCGTGTGAAGGGACGAGGATGCGGTGAAAGAATTACAGGCAGAAGACAACAAAAGACAGACTTCCTGAAGCCAAAGACAGATTGAAAAGAGATGTTTTTGAAAGCTCTTGTAATTCATCACGTTGTCACAGCGGAGCCAGGTTGTGTTACTGTAATTCTAAGTGGTGATCACAACTTCACAAGGGGAGGTGTACAAAGGGAGATAAAGTAACACTTCACACCGTTGGAGAACAGCGTGTTTGTCAACTTTGTGGAAGATTTACTTTAGATACCATAAACTGCCAGAGAGAGAAGAGCTGCGCGGAGGACAAGACAATCAACTAAAGCAAACGTTCAGTGCAGGCATTACTCTTTATATACGCTGTCGACAGGAAACAAAACAGTTTTTGTGATGTGGAAAACACTTTAAGACATACGGCACATGAACTAACTTTCATTATTGGTTATTTCTTGATTAATTATAATGATTAAGTGGCAGAAAAAAGTGAAAATTTCCCCATAAAGTTTCTGAACTTGCAGTAACATCTTAAAATGTACATTTTTTTCTTTGTTTGTTTGCTTTTGTTTATTTGATTCAATAGTTTTATATACACTATGACAAAATAGTATCATTTCAAACGATCATTACTTGCTGGTGGCTTAAAAAAAAAACAAACAAAAAAAAAACTTCCAATCGGATTAAGACGAATCAGTCAAGTCAGTAGTTTTACAGACGGCTTCATGATCGATTACAAGCCTTCATATCAGTATGTGCTCTGCTCAGCATCGTCGTTACTAAATATGCTTGAAATCAACTCTGTTTTGTTAATACATTAATATCTTTCATCACTAACAGATACAAACACCTTTCCTCTCAGTGCTGTCCTGGCAACTTAACTGGAGAAAGAGGTTTATCAGCTCGTTATGTCAATCTCTGCTACCCCCTGCTTTGAAGTTTTTAGCCTCTGTGTGTGTATGTGTGTGTTTGCGCGCGTGTGTGTGTGTGTTTGTCTGAGCACTTGTGCGTATCAGCATACTCTTGAATAGAGTCTGTCGGCTCTCTCGCAGTCTCTCTCCCGGTTTCGCTCCCATTGAGTGATTGTGTGTGTGTTTCCCGCAGAGCAAACATGTTAGTTCGTCTGTTCTCACAGTGGGCAAACAGCGAAGGGGGGGCTTGTGAGCGGTGTTAATGGGTAGAAGAAGGAGTGGAGTAAAAGGCTAAGTGGACTGCATTTATATAGCGCTTTTCTAGTCTACCGACCATTCAAAGCGCTTTACAACGCATGCCAATGTTCACCCATTCACACACATACATACACTGATGGTAGAGGTTTCCGTGCAAGGTGCCAACCTGCTCATCAGGAGCTATATATATTTAAATATCCCTAATGCTCACTCACCCATACATACACACACACACACACATCCTCACATTGAGGATCCAGCATCTTGCCCGAGGACACTTAGACATGCAGACTGGAGGGGGGTGGAACCATCAACCTTCTGATTAGTGAAGGACCCACCCGCTCTACCTCCTGAGCCACAGCCACCCTGAGACCGTGGAGGCAATGTAGGAGGTGAGAGAGGGGTTGAGGGTTAGACTTTTAATGTGGAGCAAGACTTGCATCAGTGCTTGATGCAGGTGGCTGCTGGTGTTTATGTGTGTCATATAAAAGTGGGTGTATGTCTGTGAGTGTGTGTGTGTGCGTGTGTGTGTGTAGAGGCCACAGGGCAACCTTGGAGAAACTCCACTAATTGCGACCACTGGGTTTTACCTAAGGGTCTGCTCTGGCTAATATCATTAGCTAATCTGCTGTGTGTTGTCCCCCTTGCCCTCTCCATCAGAGCGCCCCGCTTTAGTAGCACAACCAGCGGCATCCACCCCCCTCCCCTCACCCCCACCCCCCACTCCAAAAACCCCCTCTTACACCACATGCCTACTTCCCAGAGCCCAATACAGACTGCTGAGTCCGGGCTTGTGCTGCTGGAAGGGCCCTTGCATCTGGGCTCCACTGACAAAGAAGATTAATACCTCAGCCACACACACACACACACACACACACACACACACAGGCATGGGCATACTCGCATACGTTTGCACCCACGCAGGAAGATACCCTCTTGGATCCTCTCACGCACGCACACACACAAACACACACATATATTCCAACCTCCATCAAACCCCAAAAACAGAGGGAATTGGCGCATCCTACCCTCCCGCCACCCATACACCCTCCTTCATCCTGCCTCCGTTTCTCCAGGCTGTGGACCACTCCAAGTCTACTTCCCCATTTCCCCTCCTCAACCCCCCCAACCCCCCACCACCCCACTTTAAATAGAATCTCCAGGCCACAGAAAAACAACTTTCTGCTGATGCGACTACTCCTTCATCCTTCCCATCTTTTTCCCCTCTTCCTCCCACTCCCATCACACACCTATGGTTATGGAGAGCACGGCTGAATATGAGCCTTGAGCTCTGATACAGACATTATATATCTGAGTGGGCTCAAGTGTTAGCTCCTGATGCCCCCTGCGGGAAAAGAAAGTCCACAAGGCACACATGCTCCCATAAGTGTATAATTTAAAACCAACGGCATCCGGATTGTCCATCGGTTCAAAGTAATAACGCATGATGCACAAGAGTACGACTCCATGAAAAAGAGTCAAGAAAGTTTCTATTAAGGACACAATTTACTGTACAAGTACATTTGCATTGATGAAAAACTGGGCTAAAACACTGATGAATCGGGGAAAAGAAAGTGTTTTCATCATTTTGAAAATAGAATAGTTCCCACACACTTTCCAGACACTTATGTCCTGCTGACCACATTTCCGTTTCAGGGATTTGTAAAAATGAAACATGACGACACCTAAAATAGCAATTTGAGAATTAGAAAAAAAGCATTCACTGGTGAGGGTGAAAAAATAAATAAATAAAAGAGGAAAAGGTTCTTTCCAGATGTGAATTATTTCTATACCTCACCTCTGTGTGTTCATAGTGGAAACTCCCCGGCATTCCCCTGGGGGCTGCCAAATGTGTGGTTTGGCCCATGACACAGTGGGAGAAGGGTGTCAAAGGGGCAAGAGGTGTTGACATAACCTCCTTCTACCATATTTACCTGCGATGGCCTGCATGACTCAGGTACCACACCTGTCACTGGAGACCAGGACTGTGTATGACTGGGTATGTATGAATTTGAGGTGGACAAAAATTTTGTGGAACAGAATGAAAAGGAAGGAAGGAGAGAAAAAAAAGCAAGAGAAAAGAGAAAAGAGAGAGGCAAATGAATGGAAAAATGTTTGACTGTAGCGTTAGAGCAAAGGATCAGATAAAAGTGATCACTTAGGCAGGGACTACTCTGGCACATCTCTGCACGCCTAAACACTTCCCCGTGTCAGCACATTGGCTGCTTGTCAAAGAACAGAAAGAGAGAGCAGAGCGGAGAGACTGAGACTGAAAGACCAACCAATAAAGAAGGATTTACATCTGCGGAGAAACAAAAAAAAAAAAACTGTCAGGAAAAGAAAAGAGGGAGTTCAGTCACAACGCTGACTGAAGTTGACGGGGCAACCGCTCATCCGACCACTACGCCTCAAACGGAAGATGGTGATACAGGTGAGTGACATGACCAGCATATACTTGCGAAGGGAAAATTGAAGTTTTAGAGAGGAAAAAGCAAAAATGATGGCATTTACATCAATTAAAAATGAGAAGAATCCTGGTAAAATATTAAAGACAAAGAGAGAGAGACGAGCTGTGTGTGTGTGTGTGTGTGTGTATACGCTCATGCACACACACGCAAAGATTGACGACGCACATCCAGGCCTAGGTATCTGAGAACTCATACACAGTAAATGCCAGTGCAGCGTTTATGTTGAGAGATAGTTATTGCTCGTAACATATTTGCTTCTTTTGAGCTGCTTTTCTAAACACTATAACAGAGAAGAAAGCGAGACTGTCATCCTTCCTGTAAGTGAGCAACATCACTTGTATGTTTTTAAATACAATGTGTTCATTAAAACCAAAGAAAATCACAAGTCCTGACTCATATCTACATTTATCTTGTGAAATATAATAGGAATAAATTCAATTAGAATAATTGATATATACATGTAATTCCAATTCCAATTTCATGCAGCATATTAATAAGGGATTTGAATTGTCTTTTTTAATCCAAGTATCTTTTTTTTCCCTCCATTTACTTTTCATGCACTGTATTTCAATTTCATTCAAGTGTGACTCACGCACCGTAGAGAGTTTACACAGAAATAGCAATAAAAGTGGTTTAAGTGATTTGATATCAAGCTTTATAGCTTCCATGAAAATATATCAAACTGTCTTTTAGGCTATGTGTGTGTGTGGAGGGGGGGAGCAGAGAAAATAAAGGTAATATCATTTAAACAAAAATAATAAAACACTTTTACCATGTAATTTTACCATGAGTCATATTTCAATATCAGAATATAAAGGGGAAACATTTGTGAGCATTATAAAAATGAATAACTAGTGGGTGGGAAGTGTCATGATCAAACTTGTAATGTTGTTTGGGGTATATTGTAGGTGTATTCTTCCACTCTCTCCACCCTATCGGACCAGTATTCCATGTCCTTATAAATAATTCATTTTTTAATCTGATTTCCCAGAGCGATTCTCAGTGTGTTAGTCACATATTCAATAACAGAGCGCAGTGAATAATCTGGCTGTGTGTTTCAGTGATTTCCCCCTATGTTCTGAGGAGGAGGAGGAGGAGGAGGAGGAGGAGGAGAGGAGTCAGGTGCATCATCAGTCAACATCCCTACAGGTTGACAATGGACAGATGCATGCACTTCTAGTTCACATCCATGTTTAGGATTACTCGTCTCTCTCTCTCTCTCTCTCTCTCATCTGGAGCTGCTGGAACGTCGGTGCTGTCTTTCCCAGCGCTCTCACTGCCAAACATCTGGGGGGGGCCGGGGACGACTTGTTCAATGATTAAACAATTTCTTAATAGATACTGAGAGGTAGGAAATGATCAAGTTCAAGGAAAATGTGGAACATACAGAGTATTGATTGAATATTTGTATATCGTAAAGCATGTCTTTTATAGGTATTATTTCCCCCCTTTCTCTAATTTTCTATTCTAAAAGGAGTTGTAGGAAATAAAAAAATGGATGTATTAACAGGAAAAATCTAAATAAGAAACACACATAAAGACATCTTATTTTCCATAGTTTAGAATTCTGGTTCTGGGAGTATTTCCAGTGTTTCCTCACAAAACCAAAAATGTGGAAAACAAGGCAAATGATTTATAGTGGAATATCATTTATGGAAGAATTTGTCTTTAATAATATAGGGGAAATATTCCCTGGCAAAAAAAACAAGCTAAATATATTGCGGATTTTTTTTTTTCTTCAAAGAACCACAATTGAGTGTGTGACACAAATATTTTGAGTGGTGGAGGGGTGGAACTGCCTCACCATAACATGCCAGTGTCCTTTCCCCCCATAGTGCCCTGGGCGCTGTTTCTTCTAGCCACACTGTCTGGCCACAAACACACAGACAAACATGAAATTGCAGTTCACCAAGACTTCACAACGCAGGCTGATTTCAATATGTTGCCATTTTGTAGCTCTTTCAAATATAATTTACGATCATACTGATACGATATTGTTTCAGTCGTAGGCAAAAGAGAGTCCCCACAACAATAGAGCTGAAGGTCAATGAGAGGGTTTGTGCTGTGTCAATATAAATGCAAGTAAATGCATCAGATGCCACAAAGATGGAAAATTCCACAAAAAGAAACGACATGACTAAACAGTGTGCCCGTGAACTTCCACACCAGTGTTGTGCTTCAATGAGAACTGTGCACAGCTACATCGCACTGCATTTCTGCTAAAGGCTGCATGATTGAATGACTGTCTGTAACCTAATCTTGATATTGAAACCAACACGGCCGGCACAGAGAGTTAATAGGTCTGAAACCGGGGAATTCTTTTTTTTCCACACTTCTTTTACCGTGTTGAAACTGAGAAGATGCATCTCACAAACCTCCTGAATTAGTGTGACGTGTGTGTGTGTGTGTGTGTGCAAGGGGACAAAAAGGGCAAAAAGTGCATCAATAAAGACAGAATTAGTGCAATTTGTTCATTCTAAAATAGCCTCAACATGACTAAAATGATGTCTCTCAACCATCCAATTAGTGCTTTCACATATGTCCACACAGCAGGTTTGTTCATATTCAGCAGCATTAAGTAACTGACTATGAAGTGATGGACCCAATTCCTGAAAAACCCTCATCTATTAACTCTATTATCATGCAATACTTTGTAACTAAGAAACTTAACCTCTGACCGTTCAGTTACATGAACGGAGACAGAGAGTTAATGATAAAGAGGTCTTGTGGCAGGATATGGTGTGATTATAACGGGAGAAAAGGAAGAATGACTTTTGGCTTCGATTTGGATCACCCTCTGGACAGCAAGTGTACAGGATGCATAACGTTTCACATGTGCATGCACACAAACGCACTTAAACACACTTAAACACACACACACCTGGAGTCGTGAGCAGTTCAATCTCAACAGTTGGCTAGACAAACCTAGAGCACCCCCTAGTGTTGTTTGTCCATAATCTACAGTGCCAGAATGATCAACATAGAAAAATGTGTTTTTGACAATGACACACACACACACACACACACACACGTATCAAAATGCTGCAGGTCAAAGTGCTGCAACATGAGGAGGATGTTATTGCTGTAATAAATAAAACTGCCATAAAAATAAAAATAAAACCAGATAACTACAAGTCTCTTCTATGGAGCACGGAAGAATGAATTTCCCAAACAACTTTAATATTTTGGATAACAAGCATGTTTTTAAATGATCAGAAACTCCAGGAGAAGTTCATGCTTTTTATGCAGCTTCCCACAGGCTATCATTTAAAATATATCAATGGTCCAATCCTAGGAGATCAGATTGGGATGATTTAAGATGCATTTCAACACATTTAATTATTTTTTGGGTGGTGACATTTCTATAAATCAGTAGATTACATCACCCCAAACGAAGGCTGGTCTGAGATCTTTCTCTCAGTCTAACGGGCAAAGTTCCCAGTTAGTTTTTGGAGCGTTGAGAGCGATCCGAGGCCTTGCCTTGTCCAAAGCAAACCCTTGGCTGAAGCCTAATGTCTGTTTCCATCCAGGCTCATGTAAATGTTTGTGATTAAAAAGGGGAGATATGAGAGCCGAAGCGTTTCTGCAATCTTGCACATCCTAATTTGGTACTGGGGGAGTTAACACACCTGCCAGCTTCCTGCTGACGAGGGTGATTTCTCAACTGTTGTTGTTGTTGTTTGCGCCGTCAGTTTAAGGAGAGGCGAAGACAGTAAAGGGAGAGAAGTCCGGGCTGGGCAAGACAAAGCAAACACACACACACACACACACACACACACAGACTCAGGTTCCCTGGCTGCTGCCAATAACAGGCAATCCCAACATGTGAAAATGTTGACTGCTTGATGATTGATGGTAGTTATTTGTGGCTTTCTAACCCTCCTCCTTTGCCTCCACTCCCCCCCATCTTCCTCCTCTTTCTTCGTCTTCCTCCTCCACTCCTCCCTCTCATCTTTGTGCTGTTGCTCCCCTTCTCCTCCTCTCAGACAATGTGAATATGATTAATAATGTGTAATGTTGTGTAAGCGGCCTGCTGTCCATCATTCCTGCCTCGTCAGACATTCTTCAAAACATGAACTCGGTAGGACAGAGATGTGCACTCCGAGCGCTGAGTTTCAGGTAACGCTTCAAACTCAGGACATAAACCTGATAAAAATGAAATCAGCATATATAAAAATCACATAACCACACAGTATAATATGAACTTCTAACATATACACATCTCTGAAGACATTAACAATATAAATAATTTTGTATTTGTGTATGTTATGCACAATAAGACCCATAAACCCCTTTTACATCCTTTAAGTTTCACACTTTTTGTAAGAAAAAAAACACATTTTTATTATATACATCTATATTTAGATGTTGGTGTGGCAACAGACATAAATAAAGATGCGCATAAGGAGACAAATTAATAAGTGGCAGTGTAGTTCTGGGTGTCTGCTATTACTGCCACACTGCCAGCTCCCCATCCATCACTCGCTAACACTGTGCATCTGAGTGTGTGTGTGTGTGTGTTCGTATGTGTGTGTGTGTGTGTGTGTATGGAGGAGGAAGAGGAGAAGGATAAGGATAGAGGAAGAAGAGAGGACATTGGAGGCCACAGTGCAAGTTCCTCATCCATCATTCTCGGAGACCAAACTTCAGAGGCAAAGGAAAGGGAGAGGGGGAAAGGCAGGGAAGAGATGTTTTCTCAGAATGATTCTTTGCTTCCTTCCCCTTTTCCTCAAGTAATCAATGAAGCAGGACGGTGCCTGCGTTGTTTCTACAGCATGCTCAGGAATTCCTCTGTTTCTTTGCCTCACCCTCTTCAACCAACATTCATCCTCTTTTTCTTGTCCGACCCTTCAGTCTGTTCTTCCTTTGGCTGGTCTACAGACAGACGGGGGGGGAGAGAGAGAGGGGAAGGGTGGAGGAGGGGGGGGGCAAGACAGGACAGGGCCTTTAGTCTAGAGATCATTACCTTTACATTATTAATGTACGGCCAAACCACAAAGGACATTCACAGACAATGAGGAAAGAGTGACTGCCTCTCTGCTCTCTATAGTGAAACTATGTGGTGTGCACCCGGACTGACCACATAAGACCACCGCTGAACGGAACGTTCAGGGCTAAATGTTTCAGTGAATACTCAGTTCATCTTAACCTCATAAAATAATAACTGCAATCCCTTTTTTGGGACCAAAATGTGCCCATAAAGATTTCCAAATACAAAAGCTGGTATTGCTTGTTTGGTCAGATTTGTTATCTTTCAGATTTAAATCACAATTTTGGCCATTTTTAGATAATTTTATTTTGGCAAAGTTCTTGTTTGGCTACTTTTGTTTAGACAATATTTGACATTTGAGAAGTTTGGCTTAATTGTCACATGAAAAAAAGGTTTCACATGAAAATACGTTTCTATTTGTCAAAGTAAGTGGGAAAGTAGGCAAAGTATGGGAAAAATATCATGATGGTATTGGCACTGCCACTGAAAATTTTGAAATGATACTCAGCCCTATTATTATCATAATCATACAGTTGTAGAAAATGTGTACAAATTGTGACAAAATAGTTAAGGAGATACTAATAACATATTATTAATAATACTATATAAAATACTAATTTATTCATCAAATGATATACATCTTTTGTTGGATAAATAATTCCATTATTTATCAAAAGATGAACTGATTTTTTGGAAACCAATTTTAAAAAAACAAATGTGTGTAGGCAAGTAGGCATTTGTCTGTGTATGTGTTCACCGGGCATAAAGCAGGTTTGGCAGACACTTTGGTGAAGCTGAGAGCAGAGTTGAGGAGTATGCTGTATGTTTCATTAAATGCTCAATATATCTTGTGTTTTCTGGATCATTTAAGCCCCATTACAGAACAGTGGCAATGCTTTAATTTCTAAAGTGCCTTTCAAAAGGCATCACCTCAGGCACTTACTCCTGCTCTCACATACACATCTGCATATACACATGTGCGTTAAGTCATACACACTGTGACAAGCACATAGACGCAAACATGCAAAAAAAAAAAAGGCGGGTGCCCAGTAAAACCTGCACAGACACGTACAAAGCCTAACTCCATTACTTCTGTGTGTTCTTATATATTTAAAGCTTTATTTCTCTTGTTCTCTACACCATGTCTGCTTGTGTCCCTCTGTGTGTCTTTCTTCTTAACAGATGACAGCAGCCTTGCAGTGGCTGGGGCCGCTGTCTTGGCTGCCGGACGCATTTGACTTGCCAGCTTGGCCGGAGGATGAACCCCGGGACTAACTGGAGCCAAGGTCAGATTCCCTGTAAATGTGTGTGTGTGTGTGTGTGTGTGTAGACACACAGGGATGCATTTGTCCATTTAGTTCAAGGTGTTAGTGCTGATGAAGTCTGCATGCTTGGTTACGGTATATTCACGCTACTAAACATTACAGGAAAAATCCTTCTGTGCGTTTGCTTATTTGACCGTGAGTGCTCGCATGTGAAGGTATGTGAGAAGTGTGTGCTGAGCCAGCGGCAGTTTCAGGGAGGTGGAGGTAAGGGGATTGTTGTTCGGAGCAATTGATACATTGCAAATAGAGTGGGCTTCCTGTCCGGGTTTTGTGGCTAAGGTGCTAAACGCTTCAGGAAACCAGATACACTCGCACATCCTCTAAAGAGATAGAGCAATAGGGTGGGAAGGTGGGTGGGGGGGCGGAGGGGGTGACATGAGGTTTGGAAGTAAAAGAGCAAGAGTAAGGTAGAGGAAGAATCAGACACTCTTACTGTTTTTTTTTTTTTTTTTACAAATCTTGACTTTGTTGTATTACCATAGCACTCCTATACCTCCCTATAATCTGAGATTATTGAAACTGTTGGAGCTACAGCAGCAGCGATGGCGGTTTGAAATCAAGAGAAGGGTTCATTTCTCAGAGAATGCCTTTGTCATTTGTTCTCGTTCTCCTCTCTAATGAGATGGAATGTGGCTAAATTAGCAGCTGAGAGGCAAAGCTTCATTTACAAGACAATCAAATGATCCTTTACAAAACACACTCAATATGCATTAGATGTCGGCTTTGTGAATATAGGATGGCCCTCCTTATGCACTCAAATGGGAAGGGGGGGGGGGGGGGGGTTAGTATTTGGATGTTGCACGGTGGTGAAAAATGCCAAACTGAAATCATCCATCACAATGCAATAAAAGGGCCTGCAGCGCTCTGAGTGGGTGAGAGGAGTGAGATGTTTGTATTGGCCCACTGGGTTTCCCTCTGTGAAGGAGGGAATGTGTAAATGAACGTGTAAATGTTAAAAAATGTTCTTTTTATTAGACGAATTGCATCATTAAATCACATTATAAAAACAAAAAATGCACCATTAATTTCCTCCCCAAACAGCCGAAGTACATGTCTCTCTGTCCCTGTGCCCATCTCTGTGTACCCCCATGGGGCGGCAATTCCAAAGCTATTTCATTCCATTATACAGATCAATCAGGTTGGGGAGATCTATGAACACATGTTTGAGTCAGAAGGCAAAAAAAAAAAAAATGACTTCCTAATTGTGAGTAGGATTCTCTTTACAAGCTAAACAGAGGTCCCAGCAAACAGGTAGTATCTCTTTTTTGCCCTTCCTCCATCAGGACATGAAAGGTAGTATGAATAATAGATGAGGGAGGTGATGAGATCAATCAGAGGCTATCAGTCTTGGAGATAGGAGTGGACAGAGTAGGACGTAGATCTGCACTGGACTAGAACAGCAGACCTGCTGTCAGAGATAGCAGCAAGAGGTGGAGATAAGCATTGCTCTATAGACCGGGGACAGCTCAACTAGAGAGGCCATAGTGAAAATATGTACAAAGAAGATTGAAAATTATTGGAACCTGCTAGAGGCCCACAAACACATGATGAACCATCTCATCAAAAGCCTGCATCCACACACACATATCCCTGCATGCATTGACCCCCCCCCCCTCCCCCCCTCCGTACCTCTGCTTCAAACACGTACTCACATCTGTGACAATGCCACCGCAGCATGACAAATGCAAACAAAAGGTTCACCTATTCATCACTGTAGCGAAAAAAGGTGGGGCTAATTATACAACTGAGAAAATTATGACTTTCTGTTGTTTTGTTTGTCCTCCAAGAGATTACAACGCTGAGGATGGAGGTGAAGAAGGGGGGGAAAAAATAGCCTCGCAGCTTCTCTGTGAGGGGGCACATGAAGGTGCGGGCACACACACACATACACACACAAATACAGCTTGTGTCCCTGCCGCTTGCAGGCATGATTAATCCAGAGTGGAGTGGGAAGATTTTAACCCTAAACAGAAAAGTCCTGTTGAGACTGTGAGAGGCACTGATTTATTTAGGTACCACTCTGTCCACATTAATTATCCCCATGCAGGTGCAGGCCCAAATTCCTCTTCCCCCCAGCTGTAGCCATGTGCTGTGATACACACAAATACACACATGCATACGCACAAAGAAAGAAAGAACGCACATACAGCCTGCCCCCGTTGCCTTGCCAGGCTGTACTTACAGTGTCTGGGTGGCACAGAGAACATTGGCCGTCACAGCAGTGAAGGATTGTGCACCCTGATATAGCACAAACACAAACAACAAACCAGTAGCAAACACAAATACACACACACACAGTTTGTCCTGCCACACTACATTGAAGGAATACTCTTATTATCTTTAACTCTTTTACTTTAAATATTTAATCAAGCAGAAGTTAACTGTTATGTTCTACAGCATTAAACTGGACCAAAAGTATTTACTTCCTTCTTTTTATCTTATGAGTGTAAAATCTTCACCATATCATCTTATCTTTAATATAAGCTGCAACGGTAGCCATCTGATAAACTGACTTGAATAAAAACTGGGGTATTTCTCTCTGAAATGTACTAGAATAAAATTATAAAGTGCATTACACAATTAAACTTACATTTTGACTCCCCACTTCTGCTCCCAAGTTAAACTGTGCGCACCAAAACTCATCTTTCACCTTCTCCTCCCTGCTTCCTTTCCTCCTTTTTGCTGTGACGTTACCTGTGTGTCCCCAGGTGACACCAGGCTGGATGTTACACTTGTGTTTGAATCTGCGTGAGTTTGTGTGTGTGTGTGTGTGGTATAAGCAGCAGCTCCACCACTGCGCTTCCCCCTAGAGCTGGTGGTGTGTGTGTGTGTGATGTGTCACTGAGAGCTCCACTCATTATGGCCTACATTAGCACCCTACCTCGCCCTGATTAGTCCCCCGCTGAGCTCAAATCCACATTGCAAGTGTGTGTGTGTGTAAGACAGGGAGAGCGAGAAAGAGAGACAGAGGCTGTGGAAAAAGAGAGAGAGAGAGAGAGAGAGAGGGATACCTCACTCCTCTTTAGGATGAACATTGTCTCTTCATCTCAGTGACAGCTTCCTCATTTCTCTAATACAAATGGCTGTCGGTGCTGGTCGGCATGCATCAGGAGCTTGGGAGTGGGCTCCATCACTGCTCCACTGTCGCTCTCATTTATTACCCAGTTTGTTTGCACTCTTATCCACGGCCTTGCCCTGCCAGCCCATCCATCAAACACACACACTCAGACACACTCAGGCTTACATATATACACTCACACACGTCTGCCCGCTGACTGTCAGCACCTTGCCTTTCTGGACATTGAGACAAACACATACTTACATACTGCTTTCACGTTTGCATAAACCTTCAAAACACTTATCTCTACGCCCACATATGCTGCCCTAACAACACACACTTACACATGTAGTTCAAATGGGGGAATTCTCCCACACTTCTTTTTTCCTGTCAGACCACTCCGTCATTGTCGTCTGTTCTTTGGCTCCATTTCTTCCTGTTACCCTTATTTTCATTATGTAGACACTTTGCCCACTCACAAAATCCCCAAGAGGATATGTGTGTGTGTGTGTGTGTGTGTGTGTGTGTGTGTGTGTGTGTGTATAAGAGGGTGGCATTGATCAAATCTTCACTCATCAATATCAGTCAATATGCATAATCTGATAGATTCATCAATCGATACTTGAACAAATGACCGGACACAGCTGATGCTATTCCTCAGGGAGGTTGTGAACACATCGGCACAATACAGAGGAAAAGAGAAGAGTGTGTAAATAAATAAAGAAAAACTGATCACATTAACCCCTTTACATTAATATGATGGCAGTTTAACAGGTCAGTCTCGTGTCCTAATAAGCATCCTGGTCACTTTTACATAAAAGTCACGATTGCTATGTTACTACAGTAGGTGGGTCAGACCTCATAAACAATTCAATAACACTTTCAACACAGCACATCGTAACTGAATATCATCAGATACACATAAAGGCTGCAGCAGCACAATAAAAAATATGGAGAGACACGTGTATCTTGTTTCATCACTAATAAATTTAATATCTCAACTATTACGCATAAAATATGTTTAATTAACTAGGAAACACTGTTGTTGTTGATCTTCTCATATCAGATCAGAGTGGCAACTTAACGTCCTGTCATTCAATGAATGTGAAAGGCAGATTTTATAAAATAAGTAGCAGAATTCACTCTAAATGCTTGAAGTGATGAGAAAATGTATCAATGGATTCACTGTGACAAGCAGTTTTTACTTCAAAATAAGTTTTAAAATCCATTTGGGCTGCAACTTACAATGATTTTCATTATCGATTGACGTTTTGCAAATGAGCTCGGAGCTCTGGGTGCAGGCAACATGGAGGGAGGTTAAACACTGTTTATTTGTATATACTACCCACATTGTAATAATACAATGCTGGTTGAAATATGTTATGTCTGAAAAGGGCTTTTGTTTAACTAGCATAGGTGTAGTCATTGTGCTGGCAAAGTTGATTTATTTTCAAACTGTAAATTAAATATTACTTTTCAGATATGTAAATCCTACAATTGCTCAGTGTGGAAGCTTTACAATCCATAATTTTAAATCTTAAATTTAAAGCAGTTTTGGGGGAAATGTTAACCTGCAAATAAGCAGAGAATATCCAGCACATACGGTACATCAGGGTTTAACTGCTGTATTTTCAAGCATCTCAGTGTGGAAGGTTTAACCAGAATGAGGACTGGGCAGAGTGGATAATCTGTATTATACCGTATGATGCATCGTGCAACAAGACCATACGGACTATTACAAAAACTAACACCTGCAACAACAACAACACTAACACGAAATAATCTGACGGACCAGTGGCCATGACAATAGCGGGTTTACCTGTTCAGCGCACCTCTTGTACCAGACAACACTCAGACAACAGCATAGATTTTTCACACTGTCTCAAGGTCACATCACTGACCAAAAGCCATCACCTTCCTGTAAAATGCTACTTCACTAAAGCCATATTTTTCTTTTCCAGGGACGGGGCAGCCAGAGATAATCAATACTGTTAATTGTGTTTACCGGAGGACTCACTTATATTGGCACTTCAAGAGGGAAATGATGTCAAAATAAATGTTAACATGTTGAGTAAAACAGTTTGCCAAACAATTCAGGATAAACTTTGTTATGAGAAACATCAATTTAGCAAAGTAGTCTTTAATATGCACATTAAAATAAACACAGGGGCATAAACATATCGATCAAATATACGGATCAGATATTTTTTTTTTTTTTTTTTTTACAAACACTAAAATAAGAAGTCCTCACTCAAACCACTGTGTGCCCACACACACACACGCAGGCTCACACAAAGCATGTTTGGGGGCCAGCTGCCAGCAAATGAAGGATCTCCCTCCCAATTCACTTGTTATTGTGCTGTCTGGGTGACAAGTATACCTATAGAGTGAGTATTTATTTCCGGAATGTTTTGTTCCGTTTTCCTGCAATGATGAATGTTTCTTTTATAAATCCATCGCCAGGCCTTTTAAACCATAAACAATATTTCTCCAGCCCAGATTCCTTGTGCAGCAGTCTTGGGGAACCTTGAGATTTCCAGGCTCTGATTTAATGGCTCGTAATTCTTGAAAGGCAATCCTTCTTCACCCTGCGACGCTCAGATGCACCATCCTTCCGGCAGCCCACCACGCTCGGCCTCTGCTCCCCTCCGGATCCCCAGGCCAGTCCAAACGCCAGTTAAAACTACTCAGCTGGAAACAGCACCACGTCCCTTTTGTCACTAGCACTGGACTATCTGCAGTGGGCTGACAGGACAGATTTTAAACATGTTAAAGATTTTTTTATATATATTTGTGAGTAGTGGTAGTAAGACACACGTTTGCTTTGCGTTCCAGGATCAGCGCCAACAGGAAGATGTTATTTGGAGATGTATAGCATGTTCTAAGGGTGTCTTATATTATGTTTTATTTGTAATATTGATGAGAAAGATATCAATCCACAATCGTTCCCCAAATTAAACAACAATATTGTTGGTCCATGCACTCCAGAATGACCCATGAGCGTTTTCTGATCCGACACCCAAATCGGCAGTACAACATCATTTGTCATTTGTTTTCCAAGCCTGTTACAAAACACTGCTGAAAAATAAATAAGTTTTATGATGGGACAACACTGTATTTAGGTTTAGGTACAATGTTAAACATGGTCAAAGGTCCAAAACTTGAGAACATAGGTAAAAATGTTCCCTGAACGTAAAGAGTCCAGGTTTCAGCCTGTTCAGAATGCTTCGTTTGCAATGTTACCTTTACTTCCTCCTTGTGATGACATCAGATTCTTCACGCATGCTGACGAGCAGCCGTCGTTGCTGAGGCTGTTCAATAGGTTGTTCTTGTTGTCCACACACATATTTCAAACTGTTATCAGGTTTGAACATGTATATATTTGTTTCAATTTTGAGTAAAGAACGAGAAGAAGAATTGAAATCCTACTACTAACTACCGGAAGTCGGCAGAGATACAGCTTCCAGAAACGAACCAATCAGAACAGAATGGGCTGATCAGGAGGGAGGGGCTTAAAGAGACAAGAGCGAAAACAGCTGTTTCAGACAGGCTGAACTGAGGTGCTGCATAAAAGGGCCAGTATAAGATAAATAAGGAGTTTTTATCATGCAAATAATCATCAAATATATTCCAGTAGAGTCCCAGAATATAAATCTAGACCTGGAAATGTGAATGAAACGTCTCCTTTAAGGTCAAGGGAAAATCATGGTCATGGTTTTCAAATAAAAAACATGCTCATGTGGTTGGAAACAGGAACGAACAGCTGTCTCCGGTGTTAAAGTCCAATGTCCAAGTATGGAGACAGGTCATAAAAAAGATGAGACAAGTTAAGGTCTCATTTTACAAGTTGGTCTTTATTCAAACCTGTGGAATTTAGGATTAGATGGTAAACAACGTGACAGCATGGAAACATTTGGGCAAAAATTAGGTCTGCAGGTTGGCTGGCCGTTCATAAGGCACACATTAGAAATCCTGGAAGAGTTAAGCATTGCTTTCTTTGCAACAGAGCTTGAAAAAAGCCAACCAAGGTGGTTTCGATACCTTGTAAAATAAAGTGTAAGTACAACCCAGATAACTCCCATTGGAGATACAGTGAACACAACTAACCTGGGAGAGACTATGAGGTAGATTCATGACAGACTGGAAGTACTACATATCCCAGACTGCCCAGTAATGTCCTCAAGAGGAGCTGGCATGATTCATAGGAGGCTAAACTTGCATTTCTGTCATTATATCTGAACCAGATGAAAAATGTTTTACTGTATGATTTGAAACTGAAAATGTATTTTTCAAATGGAGATCATAATAAATAGAATGAATGAATGAATAAAGATGATATTTTACACTTTTCCAACAAGAAGATCAGTTCAGCGGCTGTGCAATGAATGCTGGTCCAAGGTCAAATCTTATATAAAGTTACTTAAAATTAACTTTAACTTAACCACCTTTATAGACAGATTGCTGTGTGACAGCACACTGAAGAGGTTAATCTCATTTTAGAATGTCCAATAAATGTACCCCACCAAGTCAACTAAGTACAAGGGAGAAACAACAGCAAGTTAAAAAAGCAATCATTAGCCTGGTATCTCTAATTGTGTTCCTTCCTCTCCTTATGTATAATCCCTGGTTCCTCGCTTTGCCTTCATTAACAATGGATGAATTAATTAGAAGCCTTCATAGGATTTCTGCACAGTGAACCCAGGAGATAAAACACATCCTATTCCTCAGACCTGCTCCTTTCCTTCTGTTTTCTTTTTTTTCCGCTCTCTCCTCCCTCTGCTCTTAATTGTATTGTTTGCTTGTTGTGTCGATAGCAGGATTAATTTCACTATAGATCAGGATTATTGACCTTCTCGTCAATGTTATTTCATTTCTGTAAGGTGCTAATTATAGGGAACAGGGGAAAGCAAATTGCACTGTAACTTGCCCCACTTGCTTTCCAATAAAACAGAAAGAAAACAACATTAATTCCCCTTTAGCTGCCCTCCCTGGTAAGGTAAATTCACACTATCTCACTGTCCATCTATGGCATCTACAAGGGACATTATCCGGGTTTCCATCTAATTGTCTAGCAAATTTTAAGCAAACTTTTGAAATGCAGCAAAAAAGAAAAAGCAAATTAGGCACGTTTCTATCAACTGGTTTGAGGCGAATAAACTAAGCTATGCAAAGGGTAGTTTCATCAGAAGTTGGCAGTATAGGCTACTTTACGCATGGCTGTAATAAACAGAGTAGAAGAAGCAGAGGTTGCAAACCGGAAACAAAACCAGCCTCCTTGGCCATCTATGAAAAGAGGTCTTCAGAAATTAGTTTCAATTGGGCAAGTTGTAGTCATGTCAGCTAGTGCTGGTTAATTAGTTGCTATTACCAGCCCTGTTTTTGCACATTATGGGAATACATCAGGGAAGATGGACAGTGGAAACAGCTGATCCATCATGTGAGTTAAATGTTCACTACATTACAACTTATTCAGCAAAGGTGTTTCTATTTCGCTTTTAGCGCTAAACTCTTTTTTTTTTTCAAAAAAGGGCAAAAACTCCCTCAAGTGAGCATAAAAAAAAACTTTCTTGCAAAATTGAGAAAGGCTTTTCAAATTTTACCATTTCCATCAACCCTTTTCTAATACAATATGTCAAAATGCGCATTAAAATATGTTAATGGAAACCGTTAAGATTGCTTGTATTCGATTGGTTGACTTTACATTTAAAACACTATTGACTATTCTGACTCGTTCTCCTCCACCAAATGCCATTCTTGTCGCACTCGATGCTCTTTTCTTGGTTCCCTCACTTCATTTGAGAGAGGAGGAGGGCACAGTTCATAAACAATTAACCGGCTGGATAAGTGATACACTCAAGCGCTAACAGACCTGAAAAACATTGTGTTATAAATTCTGGTAATTGAGTCGAGGGAGGTGAGCATCAGGCCACTGAGACTGAGTAGGCACCATCTTAAAGCAGCGTTTCAGCAGTTGCTGGAAGATCAGGTGGTTGCTACTTTTCCATCATCATCTCATGAAATATGAGAGCAGACTCTTTTGAAGAACTATATTGAAGTCTTTGAATAGACAATCACAGCTAACAAATCAAAAAAAAAAAAAAGCTTTACAAGTGCAGTCATTTCCCACCATTATGTCCTTTTTATGATTGCATCTACTTCCAAAAAGGTCTCCGTAAGTACAAGTGAGCCCTAAGACCCTCTTATTCACCCTTTTCTCCCTCTCGCCGCCCCTCCCTTCTCCCACAGTCCTCTAATGAACTGAAAGGTCAGAGCACTAATAAAACTATTAGCAGAAATGAATCTCTCAGATGTGTTAATGCACTTTTAATTCCTGTTAGCAAATTTCATCCCCCAGCAGTTTGCTGCCCGCTAATGAGAAATAAAACGCCCCGCTCTAGGGAAGGGGGATGGGGGAACGGGTCGATGCTCCGGCTAGTCCACAGTAGACTCCATACACACACACACACACGCGCGTGCGTACATAAGTCATATACACTAACATTGTACCTTACACACACCCTGGATGTGCTGGATGTTATTCACGGACCGAGGCCTGTTTTCAGCACTGTGATTCTGCAGGGTTAATTAAAGAGCACATCTCCATCTGTTCTCATTCAGCCTCAGCTCAGTCTCTCCCCATCAAGCACACAAGAGACACACAAACACACACATTCACACTTACTCTTCCTCCTCTGTCGCTCTTTGTCATCAGTGGTGGGATGAAAACCTTGACAGTGTGGTGTTCACAAAGATAAACATGCTCTGACTTGAGGACATGATCTGGCCTCTCACCCAGCTTGTCTCATGACCTGACTAATGAGGTACAGGCGGGTCTTGACCCTGATGTCTAGAAGCCACCAGAGAATATCAAGCCATCGCCATGCAAGACGCTCGCTGTGTTTGTGTAAATGCGCCTGGCAGCTCTGTGTCACATGTGACCCTTCGGGGGAAGACAAGGTTCAAAAAGTAGTTATACCCAACTTTTTCCACTCACACAGTGCACACGACAGTGGAAAAAAGGAGGGAATGCCAGCAGCCTAAATCATTAGTAAATAATTCATGTATTATTGTTCTTACAAGGGCGAGAAGTGGAAAATGTTTTGTAGCTGACAGAAGTCTAATATCAGCAACTATGTTATTTTCACTATTGAGTATTTTTAATCTATAAAAAAGGTATACACTGTCAAAAGTCATTATAATTTACCAGAGCCCAAAAATTCTTAAAAAGTCTGTTTAAAACTGTTTACTTGATATGACAAACAGTTCTTTTTTTTTTTTTTTTACATACATATATAGTGATGTGAAACAGAAAATCAAGCAAGACGAGGACAAAGATGATCTTGTAACTCGCAAACGTTTAGTATCTTTATTTTAAAGAATGAAAATGATGAATTGATGATGAAAAGAAAAACCTCCTGTCTCTACTTTCCTTCAATAACCACGTCTGATTTGTTTTTTTTCAAAGTATTTACAGTAAAGCATCACCGCTACCGTAAAAAAACACAAACAACAGTTTGGAAGTGACGCATCATGCCGTCAGTCAACTTCACGATTAAACATTCAAATGCAATGCTGTAATTATTTGTAACTCCATATAAGTACAACTTATTATTAGTTTAGCTGCTACAGATGAAATACCTAAAAAACACACCCTTTTTTTAATCCTATGGAGAGAGAACTGAAAAAAACAGAAAGCACTAGGAAGCAAAGAAAAGCCCGGAGGGGAGGGGCAGAGACATTCTATTACCAAACTAAGCCTTTTAATCAATAAAGAGATAAAAGATATTTTAATCAAAGACATATTTCCTTGTTTGTCTAATGCTTCTGCCGCCACCGTGCACATAATCTTTAAATGCTGAAAAGGATGCATAATGCTCTCCCAGAGAGCCACTCATCCATATAAACACAAAACAGGAGCAGTCAGCAGAAACACACACCAGCCCGGCCCAGCGCACAGACACTCCATAGACGCCAAATTACATTAGGATGGGCATATTAAGGGGAAATTGCATCCTGTAAACTAGAATATTATTTCCACACAGAAACACACTGGCTTGCGCACACACGCACACACAAACCATTTTTCAACATCATATTCCCTTGCCCTGTGCTCACTATTCAGTAACGGATCCGTACATGTATTGTTTTGTGCATGTGCGTAAACACACACACACACAAACCATAAACACAAAGCATGGAGCTATTAGTGTGTGGGCTGTTTGTCGGACATGCAGGCATCCGCTAGCCGCGGCTAAAGCGTTCCAATGAGATTAGAGGGGTAACCGGAGCCCCTCCAGGCCCAATGAACTGAGCTCACACTGGGCTAACAAGTCCAAAGGTGGTAGGCAGACTGGATCAGGTTCCAGGAGCTAATGGGTCAAATACCAACTGACACTTAATTGAATGATAAAGTGTGCACATTTAGGTGTGTCTGTATGTGCGTGTGTGTGTGTGTTTGTCTGATGGCGGGCGGGTGTGATTATGTGCGTGACTTACTTATTTTTACATTCCTGTATATGAGGAAGACTTGTTATACACACTATGTTGTGTGTTGTGTGTGTGGTCTGGGCCAGTACACTGTTTATGGTGAATCAGAGTTTGCACATGTCTGCCAAGCGCCGAGGAGCAAACAGCAGCTCCAGTAATAGTGATTCATGCTTTCCGTCAGGCCCCCTGACAGGCTGGGTTCGATCCCCTGCTCAACGCGCTGTAGCGGCAGTAACAGCAGCCGAGGCAGGAGCAGGACCACGGACATCATCATAACTGCTGAGGGAGGGTTGGACTGCTGACATATTGATCGACCCTCAGTTAGGAGATTTGATAGATTGACCTCGGACTCTTGACTTTAAACAGGAAAAGGAGGAGGGCAAATCGGGAAGTCAGAGAAAACAATTGAGGCAAAAGGGGAAAGGGTAGAGGTACTAATGACAGAGAGTAATCCAATGACCTGCCTTTCGGTTAAGGCTACAACCAAATATTTTTTTCATTGTTAATCAATCTGCCCGTTCAGAAGACAATTGAAAATAGAGAAAAATGACCATCACATTTTCCAAGAGCCCAAGGTGACATCTTAAAATAACTTGTTTTGTCCAACCAACAGTCCAACAATACAAAGATATTCACTTTACAAAGAGTGAAGAGCACCAACTCTTTATTTTTTCCTAGATAAATTAAACAATTATTATATAATTGTTGACAATACATATTCTGTCAATCAACTAATTAAGTAATTCTTTCAGCCCAGTTTCGTTTAGTAAATGTGGCGCTCTCCTAGGACTGGTTCTTTTCCTTGACCCCTCAAGTTATGCATATGATTTTCTCTTTGTACAAAACAGACTTCTGTCTCAGTCTCATCTCATGCCAAAATAAAATTATTTGCATATGGAATAAGAAAAAAGGCAAACTAAAAACCATGAGGCAAAACCACTAAGCCAGTCTTCATCCCTACCCCCACACCAATACTCCCCGAGCCCAACAACTCATCAGACCGTCAGGCTAAGCCTAACCTCAGGTCTCCTTTGGGCCCTTTGGGGCTCAGGGGCCAGGAAGGACCAGCGAGGGTACGAGCTCACACTAACGATGGAGGAAACCGTGTCCAGTCGGCTGGAGACTGAGATGGAGCAGAAGACCCTGCACCATTGTTCTGCCAACACAATGACAGCTGGTGATTTAGGACCGGGGCTGCCCAGGAGCGTTAGGGGAGGGACAGGAGTGAGGGAGGTCAGAGAGAGGCTCCACAGGCACCCTTCAACAATCCTACCCGAATCCCTCCATCCATGAGATGGCAGAATGAATCATGGCTGACCCAGCGCAAGGCCCGGGCCCTGGCCTCTCTTTCCACCACCCCTTCATCGACCCCCTCCTCTCCCTGGACAAACATGACAAATCTGGTGTTTATTTACTTAAAAAGACCTGGAGAAAGAGCAAAAGGGGGGCAGATAAAAAACTGTGTAAAATCAATACAGAGTTAGTAGTTCTTGCCCCACTACTGCTCTTTCCTGTCTGTGCGGCTGAAGGAACCTAAGCTTGGGTCTAATAAGGACCCCAGGTGTAAAAGGGACGCAGGTGGCTTCAGCAAGTTGCACATAACTGGAGGGAAATGCGGGAAAAGAAGGCCAGTAGAGAATGAAGAGTTGGTACAAAATGCAACTAACATGTACTTTGATACACATCTAATCAATTACTACCAAACAGGACTTTACTACAACTTAATTCTATTGACCTGCTATAATCACAACCGTCTCTGAATAAGTTACACATGCTGAGCGTTGAACGGTGACATAAAAATGAAAACGCAACAGCCAACGTCTACGCTGCGGGTGATGTATGTGCATAGTCGGAGACATGTGAGATAAAATTGGTCTCCAAGTTAGAGTCCAGACAGTGGAGCATTGAATCTACAGAGCCTCTGCTCTCGCCACATGACAGGGCGAAAACAGATAAGGCTTGCTCTCAGGGGAAAGGGAGGGTGGCCATCAAGCCAACCCCCCAAAAAGAAATAGCAGCAGCGAGCTGTCAAGGTTTGTGTCATATCCTACATCACGTCAGCCGCCCATTCCATCCCATCGCTGGCAAACCATGCACGCCGTTGTGGCCAAGGATGAAAGTGCTGGAAAATGGGAGTCATTGTAAACCATTTTCTGCCCTGGAGCCCCCACCACCTCCACCGCCGCCACCACCACCACCATCCCCTCCATCTCCACCCCTCTTCTTCCCGACTCCTCTTTAAGACAAATGGGTCCAGGGCAATGACAGAGTGCCTGGTCCACAAATCACCAGCGGCCGGTCTACACGTCCACTGCTTCCTCCTCCCCCGCTGCCTCCCTCCGTCCCCCTGCACCCAACCTCGCCCCTCCCCGTCCCCAGCCCTTCCATTAGTCATGTGCGCGCGGGCAGCAGCCAGTAGCCGTAATTAGACAAGGACAAATCGCCAGCCATGGACACGGACGAGTCCGGCCGCTAAATAAGGCCCTGTTTCCATACCGACCGGTGGGCGGCATGTAGGGCCAAGGAGAGGACTGGGGTGTGGGAGAGAGAAGCGGGGAGGGGTTGGTACTGTCCAGTACACCCTGCGATCCTCTTGGCCTGGCCTGGCCTGGCCTGGCCTGGCCTGGCAACTCATTTATTATCCTACAGGCCCAAAGCTTGAACCCTCTCACCCATAAACCCCCAAACTAAACCCCTACTCCCCTCAACCCCATTCCCAGTAGGAACATGGTTGTATTCATGTCCAGACTGGTCTTACTGTAGTTACTCATCTTTCTCACACTATGATTTGAAATGAAAAAGGTCCATGTACACTTGGAGTGGCTGAGATTGGAAGGCTATCAAACAGATATTAATTTCATGAATATTTAACTTTTTGCGCACTGTCAAAGTGCTGAAAGTGTAAAATGATAACTAGTGTAGTTTTCTATACAGAATCTGAACCCAGTTATTCTTTTTTTTTTTCAAGACAAGGGCGAGACAGAAACCTCATACAACTCTCCATCACATTCCTGTCAGTGCAACCCCACTACGTCACTTGTTTTTGTGGTGATCAAACCAACTCTAAATAAATAAATTAAGTCAGTAAAGCAAAGCTGGAGCAATAAAGAGCAATAAAGAGGTTTCAGGGTACATTAGGTGTAACATTAGAAAGATGGAATTAGCAAAAATGAGAACCCATAGAATCAGATTACACACGGACGAAGAAACCGGCAGTCAACAAAATATAAATTACAGCCATATGAGGGTAGAGCAGACTGAATCCACAGAGGAGTATCAGTAACAATTGCTTTGGCCAGGTCAGTGCTGCAACACACTCCCTGGGAAGAAGGGGGTCGACAAGAAACTGACCGCCACACACACACACACACACATACACACACACAAACACAAACAGCATGCTCCACCAGAGCAAACCTTATTGATCTGCCTCCTAATTTTCTAATTAGTTTTTATTGGATTTCATAATCGTCATCAGGACACATCAAAAGAAACTCAAAACCCCAGCAAGATTTTCTGCCCTCCTCAACATAATTTTTTTTAAACTGTGAAAATGAAGCCATGTATTCAATTCCAAGTCCCCAGCTGTGAGAGCGACCCTGTTTTGTTTTTTTGTTTTTTTGAAACTTCCCCACCAGAACTCCTTGGACAGCAAACACTGCATAAACACACTATTTCCCCCCATGTGCACTAACTGATGTTTAGCATTGCACATTTTCTGCATGATCTGCTGCTATTTGTCACACTTCTGCTCTCTCCTCAGTTGCCTCTCACTTGTAGCACTTGTTAAACATACTGCAGTATGAAGCGCAGACAAATGTGAAGATAAAAGAGGGAACACTGTCCTCAGCTGATGCTAATTGCGGTCATTGGGTGGTCAGTATTTCCTCTCGCTTCTCGTAAGTCTCCCATGGCCCATGTAAGCTCCCTGTGCTGAACTCTTCAGCTATTCCGATTTTTTTTTCTTTATGCCCTTCGCTGTCCATTTGACACCGATTCTGAACTACACTAGCCAGGAAACTTCTTTCTAAATCCTGTGAATTGCATAGCTGCGCCCACATCAACATGCTGAAAGATTGAACATCCAGCAGCGACCAGGACTTTCCAAGAACTACAGCAGCTGGCCAGTGGTTATTACCCGCTAGAATGTTTTTGTAGTGTTATGTGTGTGATGTTGAGAGATATACTGAGTACAGACAGCTAACACGGTCTAGAGGGGGTTCAAAGACAAAGAACATCCAATGTCCTCATTCACACTTGGGGACAGTTAGCCTGCTGACATCTGTTTGTGAAGAACTAATAGCATACCAAAACAATGGAGGAGATTTTCAAATTACTGGAATGACTGTCCCTTCGGACTGTGGGCCTCAACTACTCTGTTAGCACCTCTCCTATCATATCTTTTCCAGAGATTCCTTCTTGCACCATCTGGTGTGCAATAAATGAGGAGAAAACAGTAAAGAAGCTAGGAAGGAGTTAGAAAACTGGTCTATACAGAGATATCCTGTCTATTTACACCACTGCTCTAATGCTAAAACAGAAGTAAGAAACAGGAATAGTACTAAAACTCCTTTCCTATGCCTTGCTACACTCATTAAAAGGCCTACTGCCAGATGTTTAACAGCTGCAACAACTGATTTTCCAGTTTTTTTTCTCTCCGTTATGGCCCATTTTGAGACAAAACCTCTGGCATGACGACACCGACGCAGCAGCTTTTAAATGAGGGCAGATGAATATAAAGAGGAATGGAAAGTGAGAGATGTCGCAGGATTCTCAGTGTTATTGACAATCACTGACAGCAGAGCACCACTAACAGTTGATGAGGCATAGCTAAAACCTTTCAAAAAGCAATGATTGTGAACTATACAGACCCCTTCACTTTTCAAATTCAAAACTATTTTGCTATGAAACAAAATCCCATAATGAAAAACTGAAAATAGGTTTTAATATTCAGATTATTTTAAACACATGTATTAAAGTGGGTTAATTCATAAATGTATATAAATTAAATATCCCCTCCAGACATGTTTTAAGATGCATATAAAACACTGTAGTTCAAATAATGATATGTCTAATAGTTTTACCACAAAAAGGTTCAATTATCTTGTTAAAAATCATTAAAATGACACCTACTCCCTCATTAAAAAGCCAAGAATCTATAAATATGCTAATATTTTTCATTTCAAGAGTTTAACTACTGGATGCAGAATGTCTCCACATCACACTTTTTTAACTTGCATAATGGACCATGACTGGCTCCAAATTAGTTGTGATGTCACAAATTGTGTTCACAGGTATACATCTTAAACTCAGATTTAAAAGGTGAGCACAGAGAAACTTTCCCCTTTTATAAGATGATTGTGCAAACAGTCTACTAGTGTTAAATTGCACATGCATCATTCTGCATAGAGAAGCTCAAACATCCGAGTGAATGGAGGGGGACTTCAAATAAATGAAAACTGAAAGAAATACTATGTTGTGCAGTTGAATTCATACACTAGTCAATCCAGGCTAAGCCGAGGTGCATCCTGTTTGATGACGCATGAGGTATTGATTGGAACACACTTGTTGCAAGTTAAACTAGGGTAATAATTTAGAAAGTCCTACATCTATCTATCTATATAAAGTTCTAGTTTACAGTGCATGTCAGAACAGAAGGTGGTCATAAAGACTGCCAAGGAACATAGTGGGCTCTGTCACTGGAAATGAATCAATGTTGGAACAACAGTTACATTTCAGATTACAGCCTGCATTACACTTCCAGAAGACCTCTTAAGTAAGAGTCAGACTCACTTAGAGACAAACCGCAATTAAATGTCTCAGAGCAAGATGTGAATGATTCTCTTCTCTGAGCCTAAATTTGGATTTATTGGCCTGAATGTAAAGGAAAGTTTCTGGTTAAATCAGCTGGTTGACGCCATTCATTGCAGCCTAACAAACAATTTAGTTGTTCTCGTTAACAACTGCTACTGCACTGAGACCGTCTATCAAATCACTAACATAAATACAGTTAACAACACCTGTATTGTGTGACTGGCAGTCAGAATAAATTAGTAGTGACAAGCCTCATCAATAATAATTTATTTTGACTGCCAGTCAAAGAAGAGAGACATTAAGAAGTAGCCTTCTTAACGCTGCATTTTTACATATGTCATCATTTTTCCTTATCTATAAACATGAGACCAGTGTTTTCATATGAATCTACTCTGAGAGCAGATTTGAAAAGCACAATTTTTGGTTTTTAGGTTTAAGTCAGCTTAGTGTGATTTGGTAGTCTAAATAAAAGATGTTTCCAAACTTAGCCACGTAGGTTTGGACATGGTTTCAGGAGCAGGGATTGGGTCAGGACTGAGGGAAAGACTCACAAAGAGGTCATTGGCGAAACGCTGCTTGAGTGCACATGCAAACCGGCGCTATTGCTCAAATGTCAGTGACCCGAAACACACAGCGGACGCATCCATGAGATGCTTGGTGAGAAGTCTCTGAATTTCCATTAAACCAAAACCTAGATCTGAAACCAACTGAAAATATAATAATCCCTAAAGAACACACTCTACTCATCCAATCTGACACATTAAGAGCAATCAAAAGGAAAAATCTGTGATACAGACGCACCCAATAAATACCTGAAGGTGTAGTTTATACATGGAGAATAAAAGATCTGAATACCAGCTTTAATTATATTTTGCCACTGTACCAGACAGATAAAAAATAACAATATAGATCAGGAAAAAAGTAGTTACATTTTAGATGAATTAAAGCGTGTGTGAAACCACATTTGCTCTCCCTGGCTTCATTCTTCCAGTTCTCTCATCCAATTCATGCTTCTCCCTCTTTCACAAGTCCGGCCTGAAGGGTCTCTAAGTGACCCCGCCACTTCCATCACGCCAACTTTTGCTCACACTGAGGTGTGTTCGGGGGATTGGGAGGGGGGGGGGGGGCACAGGACAGCAGAACAAGCTTAAATCCCAGTGAAGATGTTTTTGGCCTTGATCACCGTGCACATCGATCCCTGGCTGATTCCCACTCAGATACGTCTTATTTTATTAGTGGCTTCGGCCTTCTGCCGCCCCATTCCGCTGTGATCAATACCAGCATGGGGATGGCCCGTATTTTTCTCACTTTTAGTGCCTTAACGCTGTTTAACCGTGTCACCTGATAAACGACAGGCCCTGCCCAAACACTGATTTCCTATTGATTTCTCCCTCATTCAGCCATCCCTCCCTTCGTCACTCTCCCATTGTTTTTATCTCCAGTTATCTCCTCTCACCTCCCTCAACACGTTCACCACCCCCTCCACCCCTAACTTAAGTAGAGGATGGACCTGCCACCTTTAACTCGTTCAACCACAGACACCCATTCTGTTAAGAGTCAGCTTAAGCCAGACTAAAAAAGAGGCGGGGGGCACTCTGCTGAATCATCATCTTTTAAGGAAATATTATCAAAAAAAAAAAAAAAAAAACAGTTCTCCTTCTTACCTGTTATATGTAACACATACCTAATTTCAAACTACGGAAGGTTTGTGCTGAAAAGGTAGGTTTGTGTTTCTCATTTTCCATCATTACCCACCAAACGGCCCGGACACAAACAGTGGTGGAGACCTATCTGTGTGCAGGCGAGCATCGAGCAGAGCAGGATACAGTGAGCGCCATGCAACAGATGCTATGACAACCTGGAGGGAGACAGCTCCATCCATCATCCGTTGTAGCTCTGATGATCGAAGCTGCGTTTAGACTACGGAGGAGGATGCACTGGGAGTTCCAACAGGGCAACACACAATCCACTTAAGGGGGCCTCTATTGAACTCTAACTGCGTAAACAGGTTTGATATGAGCACGGTAGACGGTGAAATTAATGTGGAAATAGATGAACAGCAGTGATTAAGATACAAGACTACGGCTGAAACAAAATGGGGGAAAATGATGTTGTGGACATTTGAGATAAAATGAAATAAACTGCAAATGGATATTGGAGAAAACAAATTATTACAAAAAAAGGAGGAATCGAACTGTATCTGCACTAGCTCTATCTCCCTTTCTCTTCTCAGACTGCAGGTTATTTATGCAAAATTAAACCTGCTCCTATTCCTGCTTAGTCTGGCTCATCCACTCAGTTACCCTCTTTATTGATCTCTCATCTAAGGCATTTCTGTAAATCCAGTCTGTTCCTCCCAGCCTATACTGCCATTAATGCCGTTAAATATGGGTCCCTTATCACCAGATACTTTGAAGATGTCTGGATCAGCTGTGGCAGAAGTCATGATACAGTCTTAATTTTTCTAATTCACAGGACAACACAGTCTTATCACTGTGAAACTCCTGTGTCTATTTAAAGTTTACGTCCTGTGAAAACATTAGCTGTTGAAATTCTCTGTGTTTAGTACTTAAGCTGCACACATTTCTCACAACTTTGCTGTTAACGTTTTTTTGTTTGTTTGTTTGTTTGTTTGTTTGGTTTTTTTTACGTGCTGTAAAGAGATGAATAAAAAAAAACATTTATCAAAAGACAAATAATTCACTCTTGTAAATCTGGTGTAATTTAAGGTCCATGCGTGAAGTCTGAATAAGTAAGCCGACACTATGAGCGTCTGTTAAAGAATCCACTAACATGACCTGGCATCTTTTATTAGACCTCTCACCCTTTAACAATGGGTTAAGTGATAAATTGACATTTACAGCACAGCCTGCCAAGTAACACTGGGTACAGCGCATACTGAGAAACTGACCGTGAAGTAATAACGAGCGAGTGGGCAAGGGAAGAGATTTTCTATTAACACGAGGGGAGAGGAGTTAAAGGGGTTGTGGGCTATGAGAGGACTGGTTTCTTGAACGAAACTGCCCCGCTTTAAGACACCCTCCACCACCACCCACCCACCCTCCCACCCACCACAACACCCTTCTGCAAAGTTATCAAGCTACAACCACGGAGGAGTTTGAGCACCAGCTAGTGGTAGTGGAGTTTCACTGCCAAGACGCCCCACACCAAACACATTAATCATGACCAGGGGAGTGTAAAATTCAATCGGCTCCTTCCATCCATTTCATGTGAAGCAGACTGAAGGCCGGCCTTGTAGTGCCTGAGAAAGGAAGGATGAAAAAAGGGGGGAAAAAAGAAAGAGGAGCTCCCTACACTTCATCAGAACCCCTACTTCATAACAAATGGAGTGTCTCTCTGGCGGAGGAGTGCCATCAGAAACGCGCGTTCTCTCTATCCATTTAATTCCGGCAGTGGAGGAAGGGTCAGGGAGGGAGCAGTGGGTGCGTGTTCTGCTCTCCGCTCGCCGCTTCCCCAGTCACACAGTAAACTACCTTTTAGGAATTGTTTCTCAATAAGAAATGATCAGTCCATTTATCTGCACCAGGCGGGCCTGTCTCCTCACCCAGACCTCCAATATTTTTCGTTTGACCTGATCAGGGCTATAAACTAGACCGAGACACTTTCAATTTGTCACCCAAGGAGGCCTCTGCGAGTCCCATGCTACTGATTGCATCCTCCCTCCCACATGTAAAAATTCCACTTCCATGCTTGAAATCTTTTTTTTTCAATGCATACAGTTACTTGGGGGAAAAAAGCCTCTAATTCAAGCTATAACACATGTTCAGAGACACAATAACCACTCACATTCACTCACATTTTCCACATCATAATGTTTTCTATTGATGAATATAGTGGATGTGTAAAGAAAAAAAAAGGATTACTCATTATTTTGCAGGTGAATGCTAAAATAATTATCTCTCTCCCTTTTGCTAAACACCTATGCATCAAGAATAATAAAAAACTATAATTTTTGCTTTTATTTTCCACTTATTAATAAAGAATTCCTAAATATAAATTCATATGTTATTAAATATAATGCCTCTCATGCATAAAACTTGCCTATCACAAGGTCGCTTTTCCACTTTACAAGCCAAGAAAGATGTGCTTAACTGTGAGTGAGTTCAAGCAATGACTCCTAATGTTAATATGCTGAGCATTAACATCAAATCTCATATCAAGTATTGTGATATGGTTCATTTTTCTAGAAATTCAATATGTATAAAACAACAAATTCTGTATTGCCATTGCTCATTGGTTCGCAACATTGCCCACAATGGCTTAATACAACTAAATATATAAAAGAATACAAACTGGCTGACAAATTTATATCATCTCACAGTATTCTATCGCCCAATCCGACACTAACATCTAACATTTTTACCATTCGTGTGCTACAAGAAATAGAAATCAGAAATAAAATGTGAGTTCTTTCCAACACACAGGACCATCCAAAACCTGGGAGCAAGTGCTTAGCGCTGGTTGTTCATTGAGAGGAGAAATATTAACCATATTGTTTTCTTTCAAAACATGCACAAACTTTGAACAGGGGGTAATTACAATTCACACATGACTTGCTTTCCCATCAAACCCTTTAAAACAGTTAAACATTCTTTGAATTGGATGGAACATGTCAATGATTTTTTTGACAAACTGAAATATGGCGAGGAACACTCAACCACATACACGCAACCTGTTCAAGCTGCTGCCTTGTCTGAGTCACATGCATGCGATTAATCACTGATACCTCCGGCTGTCACCTCGCATTTATGTGGTTACACAACACTAATGGGCAACTGAGTGGAACTGAAAAACACATGGAGAAATTTAACTTTTCTTCTCTTACTTGTTTGTGTCTTCTTTTAACAAGTTGGGCAGAGAAAAGCTTCCCGTCAGATGACATGACACAAATGCACTGCGGCTTCAGTCACTGTACTTCAGAGGATCCCTAAAAGGCAAAACACAGGACATAAAACACATAAGATAAACTCCACTGTGACAGTAACAATGAAGCAAATCGTTGCAGTGCTGATTATTTTCTCAATTAATCGATTTGTTGTTTGGTCTATAGAATATCCAAAACTAATGAAAAATGTCATTCACTGTTTCCAAAAGCCCAAGGTGACTTCCTCAAATGTCTTTTGTCCCGACCAATCAAAGATGTCTATTACAGAAGACTAAAGAAACCAGATAGTATTCACATTGGAGATGTGAAGATGGAACTAGGGTTGGACATTTTCTCTTTTAAATAAAATGACTCAAAATGATTTTAAAAAAATACTAATTAATTATACTTAGTAATTATTTTTTTATTCAACTAATTATTAACAGATTAATAGTTGCAGCTATAATCAAGGTGCCTTATTTAATAAACAGTGAATCAGTGTCTGATAAGAGACCCAGTTTGGATCATATAACAATAATTAATTGCTTAACTAATTAACAAACAGCGTCCAACAATAGGATTTAAAGCTTTTGGTTGCTTACAGCATGGTTGTTGTATTTTAACTGTTTATATTTGTAGTGACAAGGATCATGTGCAGTAAGATGTAAATAAAAAAAGTCATATCAAGAATGGTTCACCAAATTTTCATAACAGAAATATCTTTGGTGATTGTCTTATTTTCAGAGAAAAAACAGTACACCTAAAATAAATGTCACAAACAATGTGGCTCAGCTTCATAAATAATGCAAAAAAAATCAAAGACAAAGGAAATGTACTAAAAATGTAACTTATGAAGCAAGAGTCATTCTTAGTTCACATTTATCCAGTTCTGTGGCTCTAAACAACGTGCCTCTTTGAACCAGAAAACTCAGGAGGGGTACTACAGTCTGTAAGGTTGATGGGATTTAGCTACATTTTTTAGTCCACAAACACAAATTAGATTTATTTCAGACAGAATGAATCAATGTGACAGGAGCTTGCTTTTCTGATGATAAATTGTAGACAGTTGCACTCATCTGTAAATCTACTATAGTAGTAGATTACAACTGGAACAACTAAAGTCATCATGTATAGATTGGTGGGATACTCAGTCATAATTGACAAATGTGTGGGCTACACAATTGACACGGTTGATGCCTAATCATTGTGTTTAGCAACTAATAACCATTACCATTACCAATAACACATCCATGGTTTTGAAGGCTTGAGTTTGGCCTTTTGACCGAGGCCATCTTGAACTTTTGGAGCCAAAAGTGATGAAACGTGATCAAATCTGGACGAGATGGTGGAGCATGGATGTATAATAAGAACTCTTATAATACATCCATGGAGTGGAGCTCGCGCTTACAATCTATGGTTAACTGTGATAATGCCAATGCTAATTTTGGCTAGCAAAAAACGTGCTTAAAAACATCAAAACAAAATGTACTTACCAGGAAAACTGAACATCCGACTCCTTAGAGTGTCTTTTAGTTCAACCAAAAGCTGAACAATACTTTTTAGACCTCCGAAATGTTACAATTAACTTTCAGAACTGAAGGCACACTGAAATACCTATGGCTAAGCCTTTACTCTATGAATTATTCATCCATGCTGTGACTCTGATCCGGAGTTCCGCCATGTTTACGTAACCTAACCAACGTCCTCGCTGTTGTGGCGACTTGTCAATCACAACATAGCCACGCCCTAAAGCATATCTTGCTTTATCATCAAATTTAAATTAAATGGGACCATAATTTACAAAATGAACATCATGCTGTATTGAAGAAGACTAGAAATTATCAATTGAGACTCAACTCATCAGGAAAGTGTTTACTGAGGTAATAAATCAAGTGAGAACTAGAATCATTTTCTCATAGACTGCTACAAAAACGGACTGCTTTTTGGAGCCAGTGGAGTCTCCCCCTGCTGGCCATTAGAGATAATGCAGGTTTAAGGCAGGTTTCCGCATTAGTTTCACTTTTCAGACCCAGAGCTGCCTGCTTGATTGACAGTAGAGGATTAAAGATGTCATGTTGTGGTCATGCTTATGTTTAGGCAGATTTTAACTTAAATAACCACAGTTTCATTGAGGAACAGGTGACTCAAGTTACTAGATGTAACTGCACATTTATACTTAGTACATGTAGGTATGTGAGACCGACACCCTGAGAGAAATATGGTTCTGTCTAAACTGGTTGTGCAGTAGATTGGACAGTCTATTTAAAGGGGGAGTTATTGTTTGTTGTGTTACCATGACTGGAAGAGAGAGGGATGTGTTGTGTAGCTGTGTGCACATGAGCATATTTTAAATTTGTGGTTCCTCCTGTACATACTGACCATTCGAAGATTCCTTCATAATGCACTTCCAATGTAAGTGATGGGAGCCAAAACAAAAGACTGTAAATGTGGCAGATATTCACTTAATATTAATAACTCAGACTGCTGAAGCCACATATGAGCTTCAGATATACTTTTAAATGTATTTTTGCACAAAATGACTGTGTGGACACTTACATTGAAAGCACTTTTGGAGGGGATCTTTTAATAGCCAGTATGAACAGAAGGAATGATTACAATGAGGAAAACCACTCATGTTCATATGGGCACTTTACTGCTGCTTTAAGACAGACTGGAAAAATTGTGAACTTATCCTTTAATGTTACCCTTTGGCAGAAGACCAGAAAGAGACAGGCCCTCTGTAAACCTTTTTCAGAGCAGACATTTAGATACACATAAAAGCACAGGTGCGTTTAATAACATCAGTGATGGCTGAATTCGATTTAGTTCTTCCAAATTCATGATGCTGGTATAGTGGTTCACCAGTATGGCCGTCATTAATGTTATCAGTTCCACCTGCATTTTTCCTGCTATGACAAGTAAAAATTTCTGCTGCTGGGGCACTTACTGTTTAGGACGCATACAGTAAAGCTGCATGGACCTTTTTCACAGCAGACATTCTGACTTGTCATAGCAGGAAAAGCACAAGTGGAATTAATAACATTAATGATGACTCTGTTCCACTAAGTGTCCAGGTAAACCACACTGGTGAACCAGCATGTTACAGCAGGGCTAATCTAAATAGAGTAGAGTTGTTATTAATATAATTGATAACACCTGTGTTTTCCCTGCTTCGACATGTTAAAATGGCTGTTGTGAAAAAGGTATTTTTCATAGGCCTGGGCGATAAAATGATAGCAATCTATACCAGCGATAGACATTTCATCATGTTTGATAGTTTTACATGCATTAAATCATTAAAACCGCCATGAAAGCACATAACAAATAAGCAAAGTTTGGTTGCATGAACAAACCCCAAGCATGCTCCTTCCCTGGCTCATAAACAACATCATATCCCTTAATAATAGAGCATGCTACGAGTGACACGCAAACAGCCAATCATTTAACTATGACTATAGGGCTGAGCTATATCATGCAGCCCTAATAGTTCAGCCACAGACCTGTGTTCCAATTTATACCCCTCTCTCTACCCATTTTCCTGTCTCACTGCACTTTTGACTATCAAGTAAAGTCAAAAAAGTTGTTTTGTTTTTTTTTTAAACCTGCTGTGAAAAACTTTCGCCTGGCTGGCTGCCTGCCTCACTATCCTAATTCTACTTCCTGCAATTATAACCAATAATCTCCCCACTAATGGTGCAACGTTTAAATGATAGTGCTGTCTTGTCAGTGAGTTGTCAATGTGAATTTCATGATGCATAATAAAATGTGTGTCTGCAAAATCTTGCTTCTGAGAATGACAACAGCTGTGGCCAGTCTGGAGTGCTACTGCAAGCCGTGCAGAATTTACCCATGCATTTGTTTCTTCCACCAAGTATACTCTTCAAAGTCTTTCTCAGTAAGCTCATTAATCCATTTTGTAATCTGAAAAGGTGCTGCACTGACCAACAATTGAAGTTAAATTCTACAACAAAACAATGTAAAGGACAGATGATGACGAAAGACAGTTATTTACCAATTTTAAAATGTCAAGTACACACTTGGTGGAAATGGGAAGTCCAAAAGCCAGCTGGAACAAACAAAAAGCCCTTAGTGCAGTCAGATGAAACAGCTGGGTGTACTCTGATCTGTTGTAACTGATGGCATGACCTCAAATGCTTCTTGAAAAATTATCTATTCACAAACCAAAAGATACAGTGAAATCAAAAGATACCTGGAGGAGATCTCTCCAGGCCTCAAAGTTTACTTGCAGAGAGCCATCAACTATTAAATCAAATCATCTGGGCTCAAAAGAGGCTAAACACGATAAGAGTGATTTTTTCATTCATCATTTTCATTACACCTCTTGTTTTCTGGGGAAGGTTTTATTTCATTTTATGTGTAAAGAACAGCAGCCTTCTTCTTGTTTTGAGCCACAAAGCGAATTAAGCACTTTCCATTTGTATGTACAGCACCAATCAAAAGTTTGGACACACTGTATTTCCAATTAAATCTGACAAAGTGCTGTACAGTCCTGTGCTAAGGCAGGTCCAAGTTGTAAAATTACTAAAAGTGCTCTCTTTCATGCTGTACCCCATAATATTAGAACAGGTACCTGTTAGTTAAAAAATACCTAACTTATATAAATCATTTTTAAGTTCACATTATCCTCCCTTGTGTCTTAAGTATCTGTTACTGTACTGGTACACAGTTAGTAGTCTACAAAAAAAATACAGTGTAAAACAGGAAAAAATGAAACCTACAGGTCGTATGTAATCCTAAAGCTTTATGCTTCGGGGTTTAACTTTATCACACTGAACAGTCTCGTTATATGTAACCTAGAGATAGATAAATAAAACAACCAGCAGCAGCATTACCAGTTTGGCCAGCGTTAACCATAAATTATGGCAAGGTATCAAGCTTAATTAGTGTTTAAAGGAGTTAGCTAGCAGGCTAACTTTGCTCAGTCAGTTAAATATACTTACTAAGTTGCATAATTTATCACAAATAACTCATGTAGCACTGTGTTTAGATTAATATATTCAGTGTTTGGTAGCTACAAGATCGCTTAACAAACAGTAAACGCTGAAAATATGAAATTACATCACTACAGACTTCACACTCAGACAGAAAATTGTCGCGTAATCCAGTGTTGCTTAGCAACCAGGTGCTCAGCGCTTCCAAGGATGGCTGAAGGCTGTACTGCGGCAGTCTGCACCATGGATGCATGATAAGAACTACTTCAACTTCTTATAATACATCCATAGTTTGTACTTAAAAATACCCCGAACCGTCTCCGCAAGCTTCAACTGTCACCAAGTGGACATGGCCAGAATAACTTGCGAGGGTGCCCCTGGGCGAATTTGGAGCCGCTTGGCCCCTATTATTGACCCCTCAGTCCTGTCATTTAATACTAGCTAGTACACTACACACATATAGTTGTATATAAATAGTAATAAAATAATACATACATACATTTAATTTTTACTGCACTTTTCATTTGTAGTGAATCTCAAAGTGCTACCGCATGAAAAACACGAAAATCACAACATAAAGAAAATAAGAGTTAAGATGAAAAAGCCTTCCTGCCTTTTTAGAGTCTAAGGTCTGTGTCTCAGATGGCTAGGAAGGTCAACAATTGTATCTTCCATTTATCCACCATTTATCCCTTTTTGCATTACATTTTCTTGACTATTTTGCACTATGTGGTACTTATTCTCACATGTATGTCAAATATTCTTACATTTTGGCTGCAATACTCATGCAGTGTTAAGTTTACCACTGGTAAATTCACTGCAGTGCTTATTATACCAACTCTTTAAATATGTAAATTGTTAAACTTGTGTCATTTCTGCTGCTCATGTGTGAATTGAAAAATACTATTTTAAGGTTACGCTCTTACTAAAGGGGGAACTAATACATACAAACTCCCACAAATGGCTTCACACTTGATTTTCTAAATCAGTAGGCATTGTTTGTGGTGCAACAGTGCCACCTTCTGGCAAAATTATGTACTGCATAAAAAGTAGTGGTACAGTGAATAAAGGCTAACAGACACTGCATGACAATAAGGCTTTATTTGAGGATGTGAGGAGGAGATGACAGGTGACAGTTTTTATCTCAGAGGTGAGCAACTACACAGGTCTACAGATTACTGCTTTGGCTGCATACATATTCAGAGTATCATCACATTTGATAATAAACAAGTCATCTCGCAAAAGTTTTTGTTTGCAATAAGTCTAGGAGGTAATCTTAAGTGTATAGGTCTACGTCAGAGTACCATTTAACATGCAAGGGTACTTCACTTGTCTATCTAATTTTGTGTTGGTTTATCTAGCTACTGGATGATGTGCTGCTTTGTGGTTTAATTAGTTTCACTGAATCTACAGTAGTAACCTCAAGAACAAACTGTATGAAAAAAAACATGCAGGCATAAGTCAAATTTGGTGGTTTGAAAGCAAGTCCCAGAGTAAAATGACAAACCTTTAATATACTGCTCACTGACACTTTCAGGGTCAAACACCTCTGAAAGAAATAAAATAGTAATATACAAATTTTAAGACAAAAAATAGGAAATGTGGAACGCAATATGGAATGGAAATCACAAATACTGTAACTGGCCATTTTACTGAACACCTGGAACACCTGATGTTGATGGTAAAAAGGGAATAAAAAGTACAATAAGGCTTCAATACTGAGACAAACCTTCAGAGTAAAAGCAATTATGATGAAACAGATGGTTGGAAATAGATAAATGCTACTGTTTCTTTGAGGCTTCGGATGCATGTCTGAATGCACTTTATGTCGTCACAGGAACACATGGCACTTTTTTTTTGGATTTCACAGCTTTTCATTTACAATGCTCAGGTGTATTTACACATTCCATCTGAAAGTGAAATGTGATATATAGGCTGATGAAGTGAATTGGCACAGAGTGGTGAAAAGGCCACTATGTCTGATCTAGACTGTTGTTAAGTGGCAATACAGAGTGGAAAACAAGGATCTAAAAGTAAAGCAAAGTCTTTTCACAGTATCGTTATTTAGATGCAAGTTGACTGAAAAAATAAAGAAATGTATTTCCATCGGCAGCAAATTCCTGAAAATATGTACTACAGCATTCTGTGTGAAGGTAAGGAAAGAAATCAAAAATAAATTGGAAGTAAATTTAAACTAATTATAAACATAAAGGCACCCAGGTTATGGGGGAAGTAATCAAAAAACTTAAACCATAAGTCTCTCAAAGGGAAACATCCTCGTATACAATACCATTGTCATCCATTATTCATTATGCAAAAGGAAAAAAAATACAGCAATTAAAAAAATAATGAAGCCTTGAACCAGGTATGAACGGGCCTGTAGTACAGGAGCCGCTCCCTGGACCTGAGCCTGCTCTCACTATGTACAAGTACGGATGAACTACATGACCATGTTTGAATGGGCACAAGTCAGGCACAGCCTGCACTAGTTTCACATTCATCACCATTCACTCTCACGGATCAAATATAAACTATATCTCTGTTAACACGTTAACATCAACACTAAAAATATACCTCTAAATCCCATTCTAGCATGGCCACATAGCGCGGAGGGGTTATACAGGTGGACATGGAGAATAAATATATATTACATCTTTATATACAATGACATGGAGAGGGGCACAGTGGCTGATTGAGAGGGTTTTTTCTCCTGTTAATTCAATGAGTCTTCTTGTCTTACAGTGGTGAAAAGCTGGTAAGATTTAGAGGACTCGGGATCTCTTGCTGGCAAGTGAACCGTGCTGAAAGTGAAAAGAGAAAGAACATTGTTGAAATCAAAGTGATCCTTTTTGCAGGCTATTAAAAACAACCAAATAAATGGTGATGTAAGAAGCTCAGAGAACACTATGAACAAAACACAGACACTCAAAAACTCCCTCTCCACCTCAAAAATGTGTTTTTCTTCTTGTTCCTTCACGCCAGTTTGACGCTAGAAGGCTGTTTTCAAATTTATCTGCTGAAGGAGAAAAAGTTTCTCTGTGCTTAAATGTTAGTCCAGTATGAAACTCACTAAAATGTGATGTTTAAACTCAAAGCCTCCAGTGCACAAACACTGAGAATAAACTGTTCAGTGAAGTAGGAGGCATCTTTTGTCCAGCAGTTAAACTTTAATGTAAAAATATCAGATAAAAAATATAATCCAAAGCGGATTATATGTCTTTAAATATGTCTAGAGGGGATCTTTAACTTAACAATATAACTGGAGCTTTTCAGAACATTCACAATAGTTAGAGCCAAAGAATAACAAGCTGGAGTGTGGGGATTTCTTTCTTTGGCTTACCTTCGCTTGCTTGTAAAAGTGAGGAGCCAACTCAACCAGCCAGGACGACTCCACAGCAGTCACATCACGCATGTAGTATTTCGACGTCTGCACCACTTCATTGAAGACAACCCTGTAAGATAAGTATAATTCTTGGAAACATTTTCAAACAAGAGAAAAACTAAAATGTTTGTGAATTATTTGCATGCTTGTACTGACCATTTGGGAGGTTTCTCGCCAAAGAGCACAGAGTTTGGGTGGATATGAAGCTCACGGTCGTCTCTTAAAGTCCTTGCAAGGTGAGAAACATTAGACAAGTGTTAAATGCGATTTGAGAGCGTATGAAGACAGAAATAAGTCATGTGCTGGGAATATTAGATATATAATAGAAGAGTGATAGATGACAAAGAGCTCTCTCTCTCACCTGTAAGAGCCTGAATGGTGAATGCGGGCTGCATTAGCAAAAAACCCAGATACAATGCACTTCAAGATCACGTCAGGGTCACCTGTTCAAAAGAAAGTAGCAATGAATATGTACTTTTGTTATGTTTAAGACAGTGATGCAAAAGATCTTCATGGCAGTCGAGTGTTGTATGAAAAAAAGGTTTCTTCTATATCTATGAGAAAAAAAAACCAAAAGGATGACCTTACATATTACAAAAAAAAACACAGAATCATTCTGTTACACATACCTTCACTGGAAGTCCGTGGCACCTTAAACTTGTTCATGAGACGTCGGAGCTGCTCTCGTACGGTCACTGTGCGCAGCAGACCCTTGTAATTGAGAAAATGTTCCTGACACCACTGGGAGCTCTTCTGGTGCTGCAGATTAGACAGAAAAAAAAAGTTTCACAGTCTTGATAAGCAGCAGATTTCCCTGACCTCCCCGACTTTTGCTGAGTTCACAAGCCCTCCCTAGTGATGTGTTCACTGTCACAAACTGAACTATATACATATATACACAAACACAGTATACAGTATACACAGTATACCTTAATGAATGCTTCATACACATTCAGCATTGTGAGGTGGTCTCCCTCGGCAACTGCAAATTTCCTGTGCTCACGGACCTGCAGGGTGAGATAGCAAAAATGGGATAATTGTTATGCTGACAAAGCATTTCTAGCAAATATACAACACGTTCCTTTTGAAAGCTTCTTTTCACTTACGGCAGCTTTCTTCTGATTGGGTGGCACGACAAATATATTCTGAATCTGCATCATTGCTGCTATGGTAACAATCTCTTTGGAGCAGCCAAAGTTTCCAGACTCTAGGAGCATCTTGGCAAACATGGGGCTGAGAGGAAACTCTGCCATCCGCACACCCATGGGATCAGTCAAACGGCCGTAATGGTCCAGACCTGCCAACAGACACGAAGCTGATTGAGATTTCTGTGTCACCTTAGCTTGTAGATGCTTGCGGATACATAATTTTGAATGCTAGCCTGGCAGTTGAAGGACAGTTTCCTTGCTGACCGCCTTGTTTCTTACCTCCCAGAGCATAAAGCAGTTCCAAAGCCTGAACCATGGTCTGAGCTGGAGGAGGCTGTGAAATTATAAAACATGAAAACTCATTTTAAGTCTAATAATACAATATTAACTCTAAAAAAACAGAATAAAGTGAGAATCTGATGTAGTAAATCTTGTCATTACATCTTTAAAAGCATAAGCAGAAAGTGACTGCATTCATTTTATGGTTTCTATGCATTTTTATCCAGGAAGCCAGAGGCTATTCTTGCTAATTAAAATGTAAAAGTACACTTTCTTTCACAGTGAGTGAACACAGCACAGCCACCCCGTGGATGCAAAGTGAGCTACTTACTGAAAGGAAAGAGAACCGCAGCACGTTGTCAATGCCTAATGCTTTGAGCTGCAGGATGACAGGGGCCAAATTGGTGCGCTGCATCTCTGGCACAGTGGAGGCAGGCAGTTTCTCAAAGTCCTCCTCTGAAGAAAGGAACAGAGGTAATAAGAAACGCAGCGAGAGAAAGACAAAGAGTGACAGAAAAAAAACAGGCAAAGAGTGCAGAGGGATGAGGATAACCAAGTACAACACTTTGCCATAAATGTTTACAATGCACAATTCCTCTCACTGACAGTCTACAACACTTATCATACTTCTATTTCCTGCAAAAACCCACACATACCTGTGTACAGTCTAAAGCATTTCCCAGGCCGGTTTCGTCCGGCTCTTCCAGCCCTCTGGCTGGCTGAAGCCTTGGAGATGGGAGTCACCACCAGTGATTCAATAGCAGTGCGAGGATTATAGGCTCGCAGCTTCACAAATGCACAGTCGATGACAAATACAACTCCATTTATGGTGATGGATGTCTCAGCTATGTTAGTGGCCACCACCACCTGGAAGAAACATTAGACAGGAATAAGTCAAGTTCTTTGTAAATAGGCCTTTTTTCACTGCAGACAGTTTGACTTATCATAGTGACAGAGAGCCAACATGCACAATGCCAGGACCCTGACACCGGAGCAGCTAAATGGAATTCAGTCATCATTCATTTTGATATTTAGAGCTGTGCTTTTCCTACTCTGACAAAATGTCTGCTATGAAAAAGGCCTTTTAAACCGTTTTCCCAGCTACTGTCGACACCTGAACTGTTTGTGTTGTGTCTTCACTCTGGAAAATCTCTGTAAGAACGGTGCTTTCACTTCCCCTATTTCTCACTAAATCTTTGACTTGCCTGCACAGAGGTAATAAATGGAAGCCATGATTTTGCTCCATTTTGCAAGCTATAAATTAGCATTGTTCTCATTTTGTATGAAATGTAAGTGGGCATTTCAAAAAAAAAAAAAGAGAGACATAGATAAGGACTGTGTGGTTTTGTTCCAGCAGTTAAAATAGATCCACAAGCACCAACGCCACAACAAGATTTGCTTTTGATTTTATACCAAGTAATACCAGATTCACCTCTGTCAATATGCGTGTCATGATTTACAAGGTGAATTCCTCATTATTAGGCTATTTCTAGATACATTTTAATTGCAGCCTAATGAATTACCAAATTCAAATTTTTGTTTTCACTGTTCTCTATTAATTACTTCATAACACACATGTTGACACATCTAACATGAGACGGATCCATTTATGTTTTAATATTGATCCTAGTGAGGATCGATACTCTAAACAAGCGGTAGTATCCGCTCTCCTCATTTTTGATACTGCTTTCAAATTTCATTCATATTTTCCACAGGGATTTTGGAATATATATATACCAAATCATAGAAGTGCAAATTAGATAAAATGTCTCCTCTATAAATACACAAACAAAGGCAGCACACTTACCTTGCGAACAGAGGAGGGCGTCCGCTCAAACACCTTCATCTGCTCAGCGTACGGTAGACCAGAATACATTGGCAAAATTCTCAGGTGTTTCTTCATGCCGTAGCGTGACAGAGACCTGGCCTGTTCCTGCAGAAGGGACACCACCTTCTCCACCTCTTCCTAAAAAGGGCAAATTTACAGGTTAAAACAATTAGAAGACAATTAAGACAAAGAAGCTCAACTTCACATTGACATAGTCATAAAATAAATACATGGGATGCTGTTGAATTTATGTACAAGCAAAGCCAATGAGTAAAAGTTGAGTAGTGTTAAGAATATGGCCACCAACCTGCCCCGTAAGAAAAGCCAGGATGTCTCCATCATCCTCTGTCTCGTGTATCTTCAACACTGTCTCCACTGTTGCCTTCACATAGTCTGGGACAGGACTGAGAACAAACCAGAGACACTTCAGAGTTAAAAAACAAATTATTGCACCATTATATGCACCATTTCCTCAGACTGGATGATGTTGTTTGACTACCTGACGGTGTAGAAGACATCCACTGGAAAGGTGCGTCCCTCCACCGTCAGAATCCCACACGTGTCCTTGTTGGGATCCCCAGACTCGTTCAGGTTGAAGAACTCGTGGAATTTCTTCAGATAATAGTGGTATTATAATTAGCAATGTGCAAACATTTACTATATAAAAACAGATCACACAGCTTCTAGCGAAGTCATCATGAAAAGTAACATCTACTGGTATATAAAGTGAACATTTGCAGTGGAAGTTATCTTTTTATTATAACAAATGTTTTGCAGAAGTAAAGCAATGAAATACTCCTGTTGACCTCAACCTGACATTTTTAAAAAAGTATGCAGCGTCCTTCTGCGGTACGCCTAAATAATTTGCATGTGTCGATAAAAGACTTTTTAAACAGAAAGTAGATGCCCGATATGGCATTTCAGCTGACTTGCTTAATGCTGAGCGTAGCCGTGGCCTGATTGTGTCTTTCTTTCTTTCTTTCATCGTTGTATTGCAGATGTCGGTACAATGTGATCCGACCTGACATCAACTTTTCCCTCTACCCGTCTTTGTTTCCCCTCGTTTCTCACTACTCAAGCATATCTGTTCATCTTAATGATGCAGTCACCTTGGCATCCAAAGTGGCAGAGGCCACGATCAGCCGCAGGTCTCGCCGTTTCTTCTGAATCTACGGAGAGGAGACGGCGAACACGTGAAAGCGGGAGCAGAGAGAGAGAGAGAGAGAGAGAGAGAGAGAGAGAGAGAGAGAGAGTCAGTGTAGGAATGGAAAAGAACTTTTTAGGATGATTAAATTTGAAGTCTGTCCTAAAATGATGGTCAGGTGCCCTAATAAACATTGACACATGTTTTTCTTGCTGTAATCATAATCTCATAAACTTTTAAATATATTTTCGCTCAAAACGAAGACTGTGGATTTGACTGTGGCAACATTTACATCGAGCAAAACCTGTTTCAATGTTCACTTGAACACCTGACTATTGTTTTAGGACAAACTTGAAAAGTTGTGAATGTATCCTTTAATTTGTTCCAGTGAAAGATTGAGCTGGCGTTACCTTCTTTAGTAGACCGATGGCTATATCTGTATACAAGGTTCTCTCATGTGCTTCATCTAGTATCAACACACTGAGGATGACAATGTAGAACATAAGAGTTACAAAGAGTGACACCAAAGACGTTTCAGCAACAGAAGCCAGTTTTCAGTTTAATACGATAAGTACCTGTATTTTTTCAAAAGAGGATCCGCCATCATCTCGCGCACCAACATGCCATCTGTAAGAAACTGAAGCACACAGGCACAGATGAGCACTGAAAGGAGTCAAACACAGGAAAGCTCATCATGAAGCTTGCACATCATACGTGGCGGGAAAATACCTTGATCCTCGTGGCGTGGGGATCAGAGCAGTCATCAAATCTGATGGTGTAGCCCACCTCATGTCCTACAAGGGCCCCCCGTTCCTCTGCAACACGATTGGCTACCTATCATCAGGGGTAAAGAGGGGAAAATTACAGCATTTGAGACCGGGCGTGTCCTTCAACATTAACAGCTTTATCTTGAAGCAAGATGACATTGGCGCGGTGAAATAACAGGACATCAGCAGAGCTCTTACAGAGATAGCGGCCACGCGTCGAGGCTGTGTCACTCCAATCACCTTCCCCTCTGCTGCCCAGCCAGCCTCCAGCAGGTACTGAGAGCACAGAGATGAAAAGAGAAGGTGGACATAAATAAGAGAAGAGCACAAAGGGAGGTAGAGACATTGATGTTGCAGAACAGCAGAGTCTGCATAAATTAAGCCCTGGCTGATGTGGTCCAAACCTTGCTGAAAGAGGCTAATAATAAGCATCAAGACAAGGTCGTGTAAAAACCACTATGGGAGTTAAGCCTTATGAAGGGTATCAGTCCACTGCAGCAATGCTGTGTGCTTTTTTAGCTGTTAGATTTGGGGGTGGGGTTTTTTTGTCCTTTACAGAGGAGACTAAATTTAAATCATTCATTTTAAACTGTTTTTAATGATGATACTAACCTGAGGTATCTGTGTTGTCTTCCCGCATCCTGTTTCACCAACTATGACGACAGTCTGGTAGCTTTCCAACAAGTATAAGATGTTGTTTCTGTGCTGGATGGGAGAGAAAAAATACAAAACAGTTCAAACACACATCAAGCCTCAGTCATAAACTACTTTACCAAAATCACCTCAGTGTTACATTCAAGCATGTTTTGGAGGAGATGTGGGGTAAAACCTTGAAAACGGGGAGTTTCTGTCGCTGCTTCTCGATGGAGAGGGCGGTGTGCGGGTTGAAGATGATGGGGGAGCCGGTGGTCTCTGTGTTGAGCTCCCGCTCCTCTGAGATCCCCGGTGCCTCAGACCCTGGAGGAGGACGGATAATGTTATTGAAATGTAAGCAGGTTGAGGATCTAAGAGGATTAGTGCAAAGCTATGACATAAAACGAAGGACTTAAAGGTGAAGAAAGCCGTTCACTGTAATGCCATTTATTAATTAATTGCTATTCATTGTACTTTGTGCCGTGCAGCCTGAATGTTTAATGCTGGCAGGTTATACTTTGGTTCCGCAGAGCAGAGCTGAGCTGAGCTGAACAGGCTGCAGATAATCACGTAGCTGCTGCGTTCACGGACGCATCCAAACTGTCTCACTCACATCAACTGCTGCTAATTAATCTGTATAAACCTGGAAATGTTTACGTCTAACACCTTATTCATGCTATTACTTACCCGGCTTCCAAAATTTCATCGTGGAGAGGGGAGCCGCCATCTTGGCTTCTACGTCACATGTGATTTTTTTCTCTCTCTCGCTCTCTCTCTCTCTCGCCTCTGTGAAGATGACGTCATAATCCTGCCTCTTGGGAGATTTTTATGAATGATGTCAACGCGTTTTTAGAAAACAGCTGCAAACAGCAAGTTCAAGAAGGGTGAAATTCATTCTTCTGTAGCAGGTTCACACAAAGTGCAAATCAACTGATTACTATGAGGAAAACATACCTCTGTAGAAGAGAAAAACATTGGAAAAATAATTAAGATCCCATCCAGAAACGTTTTCAGAGGTATAAAAACATTCTGCTTTGAATAATAATTTGTGTCTAACATGGATTTTCCACAAAGAAAGTTAAATTATCTCCTTATAAAGTCCATTCTCAGTATATAAGCACTGGAGGCTTCGAGTTTCCACATCACACTTGTGCAAATTGAATATTGGACCAGGATTGGTCTTCAAACTAGTTATAATGTCACAGATTATTCTTGTATGCCCGCCCCTTTAAATTGTTTTTTTCAATTAGCTCAAAGAAACTTTCCACTTTCAGATCATATAAAATATGATGCAACTAACAGTAAATTAAATTGTTAAAGATCCCCTTCAGATGTGTTGTAAAATATATGAAAAAAAAGTTTGCTTGGAATAAAACTTGTCTAATGTTTTGGGGTTTTTTTCACAAAAAAGTCAAATTACTTCACCGAAATCCTTAAAATGACAACTCATTCTCTCTCATTGAAAAACACAGAATCTATGTAAATATTTTCATGTCTTCTTTTTCACTGTAAAGTCCATTCTCATTGTTTAAGTTTCCATATCACACTTGTGCAAGGATTTGCTGCTAAATTGGATCAGCTGAGACGGATGATTTGTGAAAGTCTCACAAGTAGGCGTTGTTTTTCTTCATTGTGGACGTGACCCTAACCGTAACCTTAACCGCAACTATAACCCTAACTGCACTCACGAGAATTCATCCATCCGGCTGATGCTTTGTGTAAATTGTATGCTGGACCATGTAGGCCTGCTCCTTTAACTCAGATTTTAAATGAGCACAGAGAAACTTTCCTCCTGCAGCAGACTGATATGAAAACAGCCTTCATTGTCAAACTCTGCACAAACATTATTCTGCACAGCAAAGCTCAAACATCCAACCGAAGAGGAAACACACATCGCGTGGAGGAAGACCTTAAAATTACTTCAACTAGCAGCAAAACTTAAAAGCTGCATCATAATAATAATGTATCATAAATAACGATCCAATAATATAACACTCTTGACAGAGGGATTCTGCAATCTAATGAGTGCTTTTAATTTTTATACTTAAAAGTAAAAGAAAGATCTCATCAGTTTTCCACCACTTATCATAACATTCATTCTACACCTCATGATTTTAATTTACATCAGTATTCTGTCATTTCTATCATTTGATCTATTTTTGTTTTCCCGGTAGAAATGGTCTTACATGACAGAGATAGCAAAAATCAAACTAGGGTTTAAGTTGGTGAGGTAAGGAGCCTGCACAGAGCCCAAAGGATACTAAAAGACAAAACCCACCCCGAGCACAGGCTGTTCACCCTGCTGCCATCTGGCAAGAGATACAGAAGTCTCCGCTGTCGTACCATCAGACTACAGAGCAGCTTCTTTCCTCAGGCTGTGAGACTCCTCAGTTCATCCTCTGCACTCCAATATAAAAATTGTTTTTTTTCTTAAACTTATTTATTAATCCACTTATATAATTTCTGTTTTTGTGAGTAGCATTAAGGGACTACAAACTACATTTCACTATATAATCTTGTGATAATAAATGAATCTTGAATTTTAGAAGGAAAATCTGCATCTTTAAAACACTGGCGTACAGTCCAATATGAAGGCATGTGCTAGTTTTTTGAACTTGTTAAACGGAAGCACTAAAGCAGTTCAATTTAAAAAAGAAAAAAAAACATGTACCATCTCTTTGAAAATGGAGGCCAAATAAAGCCCATGTTTAATGATTCCTAAAAGATTTGATCAGAAAATACAATCCTTTCAAATACCAGCTGCATATCTAATAGAACAGTATCATTACAATAACTTTGCAAGAACTGTTTTTAAAAGTTCTTCACTATAAAATACTGAGAAATATGTTACATCAAACAAGATATAACATAAGTACAAATAAATCTGTGTAATACAAGGTGGATTTGACAAAAGGGACATTTTACAGAATTTACAGACAAGTTTAAATTAATTTCAGAACAACAGGTAAGACTTTGATCTGGAAGCTACATGTGAGAAAAAAATTAAATTATTTCTACACTAATAACTAATGTCATTAATAAATGACATCTAGATATACAGACAGCAAGTCATGGCAGTGCACAGACCAGGTTTAGCTTAAATCTGTGAACATTTGCATCTGAAAACGGCATGCATGTTTACTCGCTCTTTGCTTTTGAGATTTGGATGGACAGATAACTTTGATGGGTTTCTTTTTTTTTTTTTTAGTTCCTGACTGAAGTAACAGCGCATCGATACTAGTGGCAGATACTGGCATTGGGATTGGATATCGGCTGATATGTTTATCGTACCACCAGCATTTGTTTCGTTGTTAAAATTAGCACACATGAGATTTCAGCCGTAGTTTCCCCACAATTGTTGGACGCCAGAGGCTTAAAAAGAAATAGCAATTGACAGATTTAATTTTAAAATGTTATGTTTATATCCAGTAGGCAAAAAAAGAAAAGCACCTGATGACTCCACTGCTAAAACCACAAACACATAATGTAGTTGCTAACCTTTAACGTGTAACCATTAAACAGTAACTGATAACCTGTTTTACTGCCATGCCATTCTTTAACTAATTATTTTGTCAGGCCCAAGTTACTTTTTTGTTTTGTTTTTTTAACGGAAAAAAAAGAATAGTTTGGAGAGAAACTGCAGATTTAACAGTGAAACCACACAATTATAATAAAGTTTTATGCATCTGATTGGAGTGTTTTGTTCTGAAATTAAAGCTAACACATCACACTCATGGACTGAACTCTAATGACTATATGACAAGATGTTGTTTTTATTGCCCAGTTCCTGTAACTGAAGTGACCAGCTCATGAGCAGTGAATACACATACAGGTTGTTAATCTTTTAGTCTAAAAATCTGTGTTCATGTCACTCTTCTAAAACAGAAGAAAGGCCTTGTAGTAAGCCGACCAAGAGAAAACATCCTTATTCTGTTTTATATCAAGGGACTGTTCCAGCATTTATAGAACTGCAACCAATCTCAACTTAAACGGTTGGCTCTCTGTATTCTTTAGTGTTTTGTCAGCGATGATGATGATGATGATAAATGACATGAGGAAGGAAATATAAACATATGGGAAGTGTAATGGGGGGTGCCTTAAAAAGGAACCCTGACATAAGGGAGATGTATTTGAACATGTTCATCACGGTGGTCTTGCAGGAACTCGTTATTCGAAACTAGGATTCCCATGACGCACTACACACTGAAGAGTCATACTGTATGTAGGAGCATCAACACTCCCTCGAGCCGTGGAGTTCCTGTGTCTTGACAATTTACTTCAAACAGAAATGTTCGTATTTACTGTCCTACGGATTTCCTCTCAGTCAAAATGTAGAGCTGTGTAAAAGATTATCCACACCACCTGGAAAAGACAGAATGACTGATTAGACATTTATACCTTATTTTCACCTGGATTTAGAAATGTAATCTATATCTGGATATGCATGTTAAAGTGTAAATGCACACAGAACTTGTTTGGAGATAATTAAGCTCTCACTGTGACCACATTCATAAGAAAAAAAAAACATCCCAGTAAGTTGAAAGATCACTAAGCTCTGCCTCTTCCTGTCAGTTAAAGCGAGCCCTCAAAAAAGGAGTAGCTGGAAGTTTTCCCTTGCAAAAAAAAAGTGGATGACATCTGTTCATGGCAGCAGTTTCTTTGACCTGGGACCATGTCTATATAAGTATGCCAGCTCTGTCTGGCTAATTTGCATATCGAGATCAAATTACAATGGGGGCACAGCTGAGAAAACAAGAACACATTTTAATACCAAGTGCAAATACCCATTGACTGGATGTCATTATCCAGATAATGTATCCAGATACAGATCACATGTCAATAACAGGAGTAAATGGGGCTTAATGATTTAAATCACTTGATTTAAAAATGGCTGAATTTGTAATTTCACAGCAAAAAAACACAGTGAACTCATTACAAACTGACTAATGATAGACTCAAAAAACACTTACTGGCACCAAACTATGAAACAACAAACACAAGATTCTCATCTTAAAATGAAAATATATATAAATAAATATAAAATAAATGGGCCGTTTGAAACTATTCCGAAAGAAAGTCTCACTGAATTTATCAGGTTTTTCAGAAAGTCAATGCTTCCATAAATATACTGAATGCATTCCCACCAGAAACAGAGCAAAAGATGTCATGAAGCCTTCTTTGGTGAGTTCCCACGTGCCACCATACTCTTCCTCATCGATCTGCTGAAAGCTGCTGAAGTATACATACAGGACGCCAGCGTTGATGATGCAGAATCTAACGAGACAAACACATGAAGATATTAGGTTTTCAGTGAATTCTTTAACACACTTAGAGGTGGAGAAAGACGTAGAGACTACTCACATGGCTATTCCCAGAAATCCTTTCAATGGTGCGACGCCCCATATCACACCAAGGATTACTGCAATAATTTGCCGGAGCCAGTAAATCACATCTAAGAACTCGTCCTGTAAAGACAATACAGAAAATTGATTCAAAGAAAATGAACTAGATAAACTGGAAATGTAGTAATAATAATACTGAAATCAGAACAACACACTTGAAAGCATTAACCTGAGTCTTACAAAAGGAAAACAATTTTAGGAATGTATGTGATGGAAAAACACATCAGGCTAGTTCAGCTCTAGTTCCTTCAACAGAAAAAAAACACAATCTGTTCATAACAGGAACATATGATCTAATGTTTTGACTAAAGAGCGAGATGTGTTGTTGGTTTGTTTCAAGCTCTGTTTCTCTTTCCAATAGTATTTCCTGTAGCTCGGCTCCAGGATGAGGACTTTGTTTAGGTTCATTTAGGTTAGGTGTTGCAGGAATGACTGACTGGAGTTTGGATTAATGTTGAGAGTGACAATTCACACAGTTAATCAATTAGCCAATCAACATATAATTAATTGCCAAAAAATGTCAATTGAAACAATTGTTGGAAGTAACTTTTCAAGTAGAAATGTCAAACAGTCAAACCTATAATATATTATTCACATATTATAGGTAGGATACCTGCACACCATACATGCATGTACTCATATCTTGTTGTTTATACTCTTATTACTATCCCTTTTGCTATCATAAATATTTCTTTTTTTTCCTCATTGTATTGTCAAGGAGCTGAAACGTGAGATTTTTACTCTCGAATAGTTGTGTTATGAGTTGTAACAATAAAGCTTCAGCCTTTTAAATGTTGCTGTTTTTCTCTTTTGCATAACAGTAAGTTCAATATCGTCGAATTGTTGGTTTTTTAAGTTTACCTATTAAACAATTAATCGACTAACCTATAAAACAATAAACAGTCTATGACTATTTTGTGTATAACTTTAGTTGCAGCCTTGGACGTTTCAAATGCAAACGAAATTGAAAATTAAAGACTATTGTGTGGGGGTTTAAAAGTAATTTCTTGCCTTATTTCCTTTACTATGGTGTGAGTCATAAACCTCAGCACTATTCAACTGTGGTCGGGTTCCTCGTTTTGTTTAGCTCAAACTGACGATAAAATGAACACTCTTCCTTTCTTCATTTCTAAATTTGACAGCCAGTTAGTCCAACAGAGGCAGATTAATCCTTAGCAGGGCAGCTCGCTGCTCATAACCGTCTTTATTAACACCTCACCACAAATTAGCTGCACGGAGAAGTCCAGGGCAATTATAGTGGCTGCAATAATATATCAGGCTAAAATTTCAAAGGGCAACTGACTGACCTTCTCCTCCCAAACAGCATTACTGTTGAACGCTTTGCTCCATGTGGATTGTTTTACACCCCCATTCAGCAGATGACTTTCTTCTTTCCGCTTTGAACTGCTCGTCATTCTTTGCTGTTTCTTTCTGCTACAGACGTCGAAAAAGTAAAAAATCCAAATCTGTTAACAACTCGAGTTAGATTAAAGTATCTAACACTGACAAGGGGGTAAAAACACTGTGAGATAGTTGAAGGTAGGTGAAATGTACGCTCCGCTGATCTGACAGATTTCAGTCGCTAACGTTAAAAGGGCATCTGAGCATGCGCAACACCGTTTGACCCCGGCCCCGAGCAGCCAATCAGAGAGTGCGACGTTTCTGCGCCGCTACTGCCAAAAAGTCAGTGAAATGTACAGCGACCCCCAGCGGTCGAGTCTGTAAACGCCTTCATTTCAACCACAATCAACAACCGTGTTGACGAAACAGGTTGTTTTAAGTTTACAAGAAGCTTTATAATTCAGAATGTGACAAAAAATAAAATTAAATGTTTTTCAGATTACGATATAATATGCGTTAATGATGATTGTAATTTTTGTGCCTTGGTTCTGTCTTTGTAAACGTGTGTGTGTGTGTGTGTGTGTGTGTGTGTGTATGTGTGTGTACATTTTACTGCCTCATGCAGAATAAGTACTCAAACTAATATAAAAAGGTGAAGGTGGCTTTTGTATTTTGATATTATATTGTATGTCTGTATATATATATATATATATATATATATATATATATATATATATATATATATATATATATATATATATATATATATATATATATATATATTGACTTTTTAAGGGATAATGGATGTAAAGGAGACATTCCATAATCGTACTGTATATTTGAACAGGCTGTATATATCACCTAATATAAAATAACGTTTTCATTTCTTTTTTACCATTTAATGTTCATCTCCGCATTCTGTGTACTCTTCATTCTTCATTTCTTTGTATTATTTGTATCCTGTTCACAGTTAACAGAAACAGTTTCACATGTGTAGCCATTCCTTGTGTGTGTTTCTGAAGACTGTTGTGTTGTTATTCTGTGTAAATACACTGTGAGCTGCAAGAACACACACATATACACACACACACTTACATACACTTACATACATACATATACAGTTCTTGTCTTATTACAAGAGTCTTTGTTTTTGTTTTGCTGTGTTTGTGTGTTTTGTTTCTTCTATTTTTTGTCATGTTGTATGTTATATGTGTATCGATTGTTTTCTTTATGCATTCTGTTTTTGTTTCAGTTTTTTATGTAATTTTATTCAATAAGTATTATTTTTCGCCCCTGTCAGTGGGGATGGTGGGAGGGTTACTGGGGCTGGATAGGATGGGGAGGAGGTGAGAGAAGCAGTCTGCAGTTGTGGTTACAGCACGGTGAACTACTTACGATCTACGATGTACTCAAGTGACTTGTTATGCATCCAAAATATTTATTTCCACACACATCACATTATATTAGGGCAGAATATGTTTAATTTAAGTAGCTAAGAAACGAGATTCTTGTAATATTTTCTGAAAAATAACTTTTAAAAAATTAATTGGTTGGCAAAATTGTTGCAGATTAATTTACTATCAGTCAACTAATCAAGCATTTCAACTCTATATATTTTCTAATCATAGATATCACAAAAGGATGACAACAAGCAACAGGTGTCTGGCTGCAACCCAAAACAATTACAGTGTGTTTTAATTTTAATGGGACTATGGAGTATCATCAGCCTTCAGTAACAACATTAGAAAAAAGTGAGAAAAGTAAGTAAATAGTAAACAAATCCTGAGCATGAAAAAAATAACATGTTGTGAACTGGTTTTCTCTCAGCCTGACATACTCTGACATAGTTTACTGCTTCCATGTCAGGTTTTTGATCACTGCTACAATGTTTGCTTCAAGCATTTCATAAGATATCATAAATGTCCTCCATGTTTTGTTCCAAACCTGGGAATAAAACGTCACTGTTGACCTGCTGCATAAATTTAAATCCTTTTTTATTACTTTTAATATTTGTAAGTTGTTTTTTTTTTTTTGGGGGGGGGGGGGGGGGGGGTAGTAGAAGGTTTCACTTCTTCAGACCTCTAACAGCTATTAAAATGAATCAAACTGAGAGGTTAGAGGAGAAAATCGCTCTTTCATCAAACTGCTCACAGCTCATGTACTGTATGTCTCACAGGTAGAACAGGAGTCATACAAAGACACTTTAATGGGTCACCACACAAAATGGATGGGAATCACTGTCTTAGAGACTACAGGCATGCACAAAATCTTACTGCAGTTAGGGAATGTTTATTCTGGGGCTGCAAAAATATAGATGAATCTGTCCATTATTTCCTCCATTACAATTAATCCTTTGGTCTATAAAATATCTGAAAATGGTGAAAAATGTCAATCACCATTTCCCGAAGCTCATATGTCTTCTTTTGTCCTCAACAACAGTCCACAACCCAAAGATATTCAGTTTACTATCAATGAAGACTAAATAAATGAGAAAATGTTCACATGTGAGAAGCTGGAATCAGAGAATTTGGACATTTTTTTTCTTAAAAAATGACTCAAAATGATTAATCGATAATCAAAATAGTTGGGAATCAATTTTCTGTCAATCAACTAATCGTTGCAGCTGTATTTTATATTCTGACGTGCAGTTTTCCTGAAATAGCAGCAGTCACACTGAGCGGGTTTGTCAGACTTCTGTATATATTTTTAATAGAATAAATAGATTAAGCCGCAGACCTTTATGTTTCATTCAAACAAAATATGAATCAGCAAATATATTAAATAATCACGTTAAACGATATGAATATTATTAGTTAATTTTGTACACTGTGTTGTGACATTGAGATCTTCTCTTCTGTCCTGATCTCAGCTGTCCAGCAGAGGGCGTCCTTATCGATGATGAGCTTCACTCCTTCAAAAGTCTTATGAGCTTCTTCTAATCAACACTGTCATTTGAGCCAATCATCATTATCTAACCTCAACTTAATTGATGTACAACTTAAGTAGTGCAAATTGGGTGATTTGGCCAGTAATGACTGGAATATTTAATTGGATGACTTTCACACACAGCCTCAGTCCTAAAACCAGCTGGATAAAATTAATGATTGACAGAATTATTGATTTTTGAGTAATCAGCTTTGATGGAGGGAGAAAAAGCATATGTGCTTAGTGTTCAACACTGTCATAAAATAACATGCTTTGATACATGATAATGGATACACAATCTGATCACACATATACAAAATTAAACTGAAATTAAATCTAATTAAGATTATGTTGGATAAATCTAAGTTTTCAAACAATAGGAAAACAAAACAACAGTGTCTTCTCATGTGGGAATGAAAACATGAACTGATTTGTAATTTTTTGCTCTAGAAGTTTTCAAAAAACTAAAGTTAAGAGCATTCATTTTATTTTAATACATTTTTCTGTGTGAGAACATTATTGTATGTATATTGATGTGATATCAGGTATAATATGCTGTCAAATGTGTGTACTTATAAAGAAAGTTGCTTCACATTTTCTTCTCCAGTACATATGAGATAAAAGTAAGTCTATTTCAGTTTCTCTTTTGACTCTTAAAAGTTGACCCACCAAGCACTGACTCATTCAGGAAGATGTGGGCGACGTGTCATCGTCCTTAATTTGAGTCTACATCTACATCTACATCTGTATAACTTAAACACAGTATGTCTGCGGTATTCGGTTGTATGTTTACAGTTACAGTGGCCCTGTTGTACTATGTTGAGTATCTCTTGTGATACAGTATTCTCATGAGAAGTGAAGCAAAGTAACCACAGGTGATTTTGCTGCTGTACTGAACAGATTTTCAGCTTCATTTTTGAAGGGGGGCCAACAGTTGATTCTAAGATATGTAATGTTATTTTCATTTTTGTAGATTAATGTAAAATATTATGCTCTATTTTAGGAAGAATCACCGTGTACACCATGGTCATGAGAGCATCACTGACTTATATATATATATATATATATATAGCTAGAACAAATGCAGTAAATCCTACCTTTGTGATGGTGTTAATATGAACACTTTTTGGGAGATGTTGATTCAACATTGTTCAACTTTGCTGTTGAACTGTAATGCTTCATAATGAGAAATGTTTATTTTGTCCATTTATATCAATGAGAGAAGACTAAATATTGCATTAGTTTTAATGATGTGTATCTAATAAACTGACAACTAAGTCTATATTGAAATAGCTTAAATACCTTTTACATTTAGTTAAGCAGCCGTCACAAAAGTAATGTTATTTGTACACTACTAAGTTAAAGTAATTAATAAATATTTTCCACTCCTCTGTATGATGAATGTGTGTCTGTGTGAGGCTGGATTACTAGTGGAGCGAAACAGGCAACTGCCCTAGGGTCCTAGACTTTCAGGGGCCCCAAAAGGGCTCCAGGTTCACTGTGTTTACTTGCTCATTTGTGTGGGATTATGCAGCTCTAAGTAAAGTATAAAATCGATCCTGCATTATTATACATATTTTAGTGGGATGCTGTGTCAAAATCGGGTTCTGGCACCTTTATTATTTGAGTTCATTTTGTGTTCACATGGTGCATTTTCCCTAAGGTAAGCTATGTTTTCAGTAGTGTGTAGTGTGGTATTCCGGTAAAGGAGCACTGGTTGGTTACTGTGTCTCTGTGAAGAATATGATGACTCTTCCATCACTTGTATTTGATGGGAACTTGGTAAAAACTAGGGACAAACAGCAATATATACTCTTTTTTTTGCACCAAGACCCCCAAACAGGTTCATCCAGCCAGTTGTATTTTTTCTGTGTGTGCATGTGTGTGTATTAGTGGCCTATGTGCACAGTTGTTGTTTTGTGAACTTTGATGGTGTTCATGCAGAGTAACTTTTGTGTGCACTATCTCTTTAAGAGAGGTCACCTGGGGGGGGGGGGGGGTAGACAGGTGTGAGTCGCTTGTACTACCATCATGTTTAACCGGGACGGTGAACGGTATTGTCCATCTACAAAACTTGACCACGACCTCCCTTCACCCCCTCCCTACCCCCTTGTTGTGTTGCTGGCTCAAAGTCAGGACGGGATGTCTGACTCACTTCTCTGCTCTCTGCGCGGCGGAGCTCGAGCTCTCACGCCAACTCCACCGTCAGTGACGTCTGCGTCACGTGTCCGTCTCTTCCCTCGGTACGTCCGTCGTATTTTCCTCCCCTCCGCTGCCTGCTTTTTCAACACTGGAGCCACTCGAAATAAACAAGCGCAAAACAAGGGGGGCCGTTATAGGGACCGGTCTGGCTCCGGTGTCACGTTTATCACCGGCGGATGGACAGAGGGGGCTCACACCTAGAAGTTACCATCAGTGAAACCCAGACCTCCCGTCACTCACTGGCTCCACTGAGCACATATCACTGTAAACTTTTTAAATCCTGCGCTGCATACACTGAGCTCCGACAATAGCGAGGTGAGTTGAGGGACGGGGGGGTTTATGTGTTTCACCTTTCCCAAACTTGTGTGAGCCGTTGTGGAGGTTTACCTCTGCGGGCTGCGCGCTGGCTCAGCGGCGCTGGCCAGCTGCATGTCGCCTGCTTAAAATGGCGACAGCCAACCGGGGAGGGGGGAGAGAGAGAGAGAGTAGTTTTTTGGGCAGGGGGCTTGTCTTTTCCTTCACTCTCAGCTGCTTACGGCGTTTGAAACATAGCTATAATGTAGACAAGCCCATTAAGTTGGGGCTCACTCCGCCTAACTTGAGCGGAAGGTGAACACGCATCGTTTTCGGAAATGTTTGACGCTGCTGCGCTGAGGGACGTTACAGTCCAGCCGCTCTGGCTTTGTGTCACAAATCACCGCTATTTGCTTATATTTATAGAAACATTGTTTTTACATTGTTGCAAATGAGATGTTATTCATATGTAAGTCAAACCTGTTAGATTTTCTTGGACGCAACCGGCAGATTTTTTTTTCTTCTCCCAATTTCCACAGTCTGTGCTATGAATGAAGAAGTTAAAAATCACTTTGACCTTATTATATTGAAAGTTGTACAAGTAATAGCCTACTACAGGTTATGTAACATTTTTTTAATTTTATTAGGACATGTTTGTGTCATGTATTTTCTTTTGGTCGTAAATGAAATCAGGATTTTCATAAACTGAAAGCAGAGTTGAGGTTTTATTATTCCATGTTGCCCAACAGCCAGTTGTGAGTTTGCACGCTGTTGTTGCCTTGGTTATCTATCCAGGGATTAGAGCAAAGCTTTCCCAGACAGCTAATTTGTGTCTGATGTCCACGTGAGTCCCAGGCATAGACATGCAGCTTAATCCAGCCATCTATTTATCACCTGTGGTACTCTGTTTACTCCTAGAATAAGCCCGTTTACATGTTGATCAAAAACAGTCAGTTTGGCCATGTGGGAGTTTTTATTGGGTATGATGAGGAACTGTCAGTATTGGATGTTTTCTGACAGCTGCACAAATGATTATTATTGTTATTGTTATTATTATGCCATCATCTTGCTGTATGCAGTGCTGATGTTTGAGCTCAATGGCTGTTCATCTCACTGAATAGCCCCCGCCCCCCATCACCGTCACCACCCACTCCTCACTTTCTCCTTCTCTCCTCTGTCTTTCCCTCAGTTTTAGATTTTCACCTGACACAACCTGAGTTCCTCTTTGCTTTTGTAATCACATATGGACTTTTGTTCATTTCACATCTTGTCTGTCTTTGTTTTGCTTTATTAGTTTCCTTTTTTAAAAAAAGCATGTAATGATCAGTTGATGACTTGAAGAAACTGAGCTGTGTGTGTGTGTTAGTCTTTAATGAAGAAAAAGAAGTCATCTCAGCAGTGAGTTTGGTCTCCTCTCTCTTTGTTGACCCATGTAATGACATTTCACTTGCAGATCTCTACCAAGTATGACCACAAAAACCACCTCAGAGTCAGCTGCTTGTCAAGAGCCTTTTCACAATCTTGGGGGGAGAGCAGAGCGATCCACACACACATCCGGAGCTAGCAGGTTTGGGTCAGCAGCAGTAGCAGCCTCTGCTCTGCTTGGCTGGTTAACAGCTTGTGATGTCAGCCATTTTAGGTTGGACAGCACAGAGCATGGTGCTCCGCCATTTTTCTCTCCCTCCCCTACTCAGCAACCCAGTTTTAACGCATGCCCTGGCAGTGGCCACAGCAATGCAGCCACTCGCAACCCACGCAGCCATCCGCTCCCTGACCTGAGAGAAACCCAAATGGGACTCAGGAGCAGATGGTATGACACTGTAGGAACACGGTCATGGAGGGTTTTCTTATTGTTGCCGCTATTGTGTGAGGAATTGAAACGGTATTTGGGGGGAAACGAGTGGAAGTTCAGACGCACAAGACATCTAAAGGATTTAGTTTGGCAAGCTGTGTTTGTCAGAGGTGATATGAGTGAGCGAAGCCCCGGAGTTGACTGACAGGAGGAGGTTAGCTGGAGCCATGTTTGTGTAAGGTGGGAGTGAATTTAAGTAACTGGCGAAGGATTCGTGTTTTGGGACAGAAGAAAACATGGCGATGGATTTCTGTTTTGGCACAGAGGAGAAGAAGAAGCGAATTGGTTTGTGTTTTGATGAAGAGACTAGTAGATGGCGAAGGGGGTTGAGTCTCGATGCAGGCATGATAATTATCTTGAATGCAGTTGGAGATAGAGGTGTTTCTGAAAGAGGGTAACATCTGCCAGGGGTCCGGCCCTGTTTATGAACCCATGCCTTCGTTGCTTGCAGTGAATTTTAGGAGCCCTGCATACCTCAGGCCTCTGCAGGCCAAACACAAGAGCCACAGAGAAGCAGGGAACAGGGCAGTAGCCCAGGCAGATGTCTGGACAGGGACTCGGGCACTGAGTTAACAGGAAGAGACTTCATCAGCTCTGGCCAATAGTATGCCTTGGCGACGGCGACCACACCTAGCTGGGAGACATCAACACCGCTTGAGGGAGGCACTGAAATAGGAGCAGGGCAGGGACTCTCCAAATACCACTCACAGGGGTGTGTGGAACAAACAAGCCCCACTAGAGCCAGGAACTGGATGGCATAGGACGTGCGTGTGTGTGTGTATGCGCGCTTCTCTGTGTGTGTGTGTGTGTGTGTGTGTGTGTGTGTGTGTGTGTGTGTGTGTAGGTCTGAGTAACCATGTGTGTGCATGTTTACCCACATGCATGTGCTTTAGAGAAATGAGCTGGTGGGAGAGGGAGAGAGAGGGAGAGAGGGGGTAGGAGGTGGTTGCCATGGGGACAGTAACACACCAGTGGCACTGCCGACCTGTCTCCCTGGGCCAAACTTGCTCAGAGAGGGAGGAGAAGAAGGAACAGAGGGAGGGGAAGCAGAAGGTGCAGAGAAGGGTTGGAGAGGGAGGGGGAGTGAGGGTGAAGAAGACAAGGGGGGAAGAGGGAGGAAAAAAGACGAGTGGGGAAGCAAGAAAGGGAGCAAACAAGGAAAGGGCTGCCTGCACTGTACACCTACTCTCTGTCCTACTAAAGAGAACATTTGTTACACACTGTGATATCAGTTTACACCTGTACTCTCAGCTAAGTGATGAGAGGAGTAGTTTAGTTAGCATGTAGCTACGCTGCGCAGCCGAGCTGTAGGAATTGTAATGTGTGGGAGCGCTATTATTGGCCTGTACTCAGAGGATATAGCCGAGGCCTAGACAAGAGTCAAGCCAGGGGATGAAAGGAGGTCATGCTGTGCCGAGCCATTGACGTGGCGTGGATGATATAAGTTATGAACAGTGAGGATAAAAACATTGTCTTTATTTGTGTCACTGGGAGATCTCTGACTCTCACACACAGAAAAAAAATGGCAGCCTCAATACCTCAGTAAACAAGCCTCACACACAGGCATGCAGGCATCCACCCCCGCACGCCACATACACACACACACACACACACACACACACTCACAAACGCGAGCACACATGCGCCCCCGCCCACCCCACCCCACCTCCCTCTCTCCACTCTAAATCTCACAGGAAACCCACACATGCAAATGCTGAAACATATAACAGACACAAACCCACCATCACCACATGGTCAGTCAACCTATGTGCAACATTCAAATTAAAGTTATTGGCTGATGCGCTCATAGCGATGAGTCAACAGCTTGTCTGAGCCTGGCATTGCCAAGACATGAGCAGTTCATTTCGACTCACCGTTAATAGCTCGGCTTGCATTGTGTATTCTTTCGGTCGTCACCTGTATGAGGCCTGTGGGACTCAGCTGGTTACTTTCCTTGCTGAGGCACAACTTTTGTCTGCAGATGTGCTCACACAGTTGTGTTTTTTTTTTTTTTTTTTTTTAAACAGTTTGTGGCGTGAAGTGAGTCGCCTTTGTAGCATTGAGTGTCTACATGTGCAAATGAGGGGATTTTACACTTTGTGTCATGCTATGCGTTCACCTTTTTATATTAGTTTGAGTACTTATTCTGCATGAGGCAGTAAAACGTGTGCGCACACACACACACACACACACACACACACACACACACACACACACACACACACACACGCACGCACACACACAGACACTGAAGCTGAACTTCAGGTTATGTCCACTGGCTGAAGAGCTCGGGTTGGAACATTCCAGTCTTTGCAGTGCAGCAAGGAGGGAGGGAGGGAAAGGACTGTGTGATTGTAGTTTGGAGCAAGGGGTGTGGGGGGGGGCGTTGAAGAGCGGGGGTTGGCAGGGTGGGGTGGGATGGGGTGGGGTGGCTGGAGGGGGGGTATCAGGGAGGAAAAATTCCTCACTGAAACACCTCAGTGCTTCCTCCACGACAGTTAACACCCCTCCTTCCCCTCGCCTCCTCACCCCAAACCGGCTGCCCATCCCCCACCATCCTCTCCCGTTCGCTCTCCCTCTCCTCTCCTCTCCTCTCTTCTCTACTCTCGCCTGCCCACCCACACCCAACAGAACCACGTGATGGATGGCTGAGACTGCCCACCCATAAGCCTTTGTGTTGGTCATGTGACCAGCCTTCCTTGGCAGAGCGGTGCCCCCTGATGCAGAACTGAATGGCAGGGGAGTAGGAGGGGTGCACAACAGCCCAAGCCAAGGGCAGTTACTCTCTCTAGGGGGTGCATGAGGGAACAAGGGGCATCACGTTCCCTCCACACTAGCAAACTTCATTCGCCTGTTAACCCCTCACACTCCACTCCCTGCCTACTCGTACTTCTAAAGAAACATGCAAAGATAACAACGCCAATTTGCAATGAAGCCAATTAAGTGTTCATCAAAGGCTTAATGGAGAATCTCACTATTGTTTGATGCTGAACCTTCAGAGGGAACTGCGCATGAAGTTACTGAAAGTCTTGACTCAAATTAGAACTGAGTTTGCAGGCTTTGCAGAATGCAGAAAAGTGACCTCTGTATATCTTCGCTCAGTTAGTGTGTGAAAGGGTATCTGTCACACCCAAGTGCTGTGAGGGGTTAACTGGGCTTTTTAGCTAATGTACCATGACCTCTCTCTCTTTCTGTGTGTGTGTGTGTGTGTCTCTGTGGGTACAAGAGAAAGAGCATTTGCAGTTGAGTAAGTTATACTTGATTGGAGAAGAGCAGGTTTATTGTGTAATGACACAATCGGCGTATACCGCTCACCTGACAGAAATAGTGGTTCTGTAGCAGCGTTGTGCACAAAGAGGTTACGATTTAGTCTGAAACTAGTCTCACAAAATTTGCATGAAACTTCTGTTTGTGCTTAGGAAGGGTACGATGATTTTAGATTCGGGCTGCCTACTGGAAAGCTGCATTTGGTTTGCAGAACTGTCTTTGAATAGGAAGGGGCTGAACTTCGAGAGGCTTTAGGGTTTTCCTGTTGAATTTACGTGAGCCGTTGAACTTTTGTGAGCTTTAGCTGTTCTGTGCGTGAGGTGTCATGTCGGTGCAGAGTGATTGGGAGAGTAATTGCCCTAGAGCTGTCCTCTCAATACTGCATCACTACCTCTCTTGTTAGAGGGAGGGAGCGGAGGAAGGAGGGGGGGGGGGGGGGCTCCTCCACAGGAAGCTTCGCCATTTTGTATGGAGACAAGGGATATAGAGGTGAAGTGAAAATTCACATTCACAATGATTCACATTCTTATGCAAGTCTGCGTGTTTCTATCCACACTATCTGGACCGTTGTCGGGCGAGAACGCCATCTTCCCGAAGAACATCTGTTGAACCACCCACTTGTACAATTGTCAGGTAGACCCTATCTTAAGCAACCCATTCACAAGCGAGTATTTCTATAGTAATCTTTGGAAAGGTGTTCAGTGAAGCTATAGAGGAGCTCTGGATTTAAAAAAAATAAAAAAATACAGAATGTGCTCTCTCTGTGGGGGTGTGTCTGAACGAGGGGAAGTGAGACAGAGTTGTATGGGGGAGGGGAAAGAAGGGGGTAGGACAGGAGCTCTCCCCAAAAGCCTTCAGTGAAGAAGCAGACTGAGCGTGTTTGAATACCCTCATAAAAGAGATAGCCTTGAGTTTCATGGGGTTAGAAGAGTTGAAGAGCAGGCTTGCTTTTTTTTTTTTTTTTTTAGGTTGAAGATATGCAGGCAACACCGCTTTTTAAAAGCTTCAGCTAGCTTCAGCTTCACCAGACATTATCATTACCTGCGCTGTTGATATTTTACCTGGAGATGTCCAGCTCTGCACCATTTTTGTCCAGCTGAGGAGAAACTGGCTTCTCCTACGTTGAGTAAGATATCCTGTCTCGTTTCTTCTTGTCATAATCTGTTCTCTCCTCCCATTTCTTTTTCCTCATTAGTACATGAAACTTAAAATTTTTATCCAACCAACCAAACCTGCCCAATAAATTACAGGTGTATTGTTTTGCGCGTTGACTGATGACTTGAACTAAAACATATTCTCCTTTCTGTTTTTCCCTCAGCGAGAACTACAAGTGGACCTACGGACATGTCCCGCCATCTTCCTTCCCCCGTGACTGGTCTATAGTCCACCAGAAACAAGCCACATTCTCAGTCACAACCCACTGTTAGCCATTCGACCAACCCTCCCCACCCTGCGGTCACACCATGGCCAGCAAGAGGAAGTCTACAACTCCTTGTATGATCCCCAGCAAGGTCGTACGCTCTGCAGAGGAGGTCGAACAGGACTCGCCTGTTCTTCTCCGGCAGTCCAGGATTTCTGGAGGGGGCAGACATAGCCCCCTAGAGCCAGGAGAGTCTTCCAAACCACAGGCGGGGGACGCTGTCAAAGACGGTGCTGGCACTTACACCTGTAAGCCTTGTAACTTTGAAACCCATGACCTTAACTTGTTCTTGGATCATGTGTACACTGGGCACCCGGACTTTCGTGCAGACCCCAGCTTCTTTTGTGTGAACTGCGGGGTTTCGGCACCTAAATTTGAGGGGCTGGCCTTGCATAACGCCAGGGTTCACCCCAGCACGTTAAACACCACTCTGCAGCTGAGGAAGAGGGACAGGAGGGTGGTGGTGGAGCAGAATCTGGTGACTGGGACAGAAACGGGGAAAGATAATGAGATTTCCATCACCAAAACTCCAATCATGAGGATGCTGAAGGGCAAATCGGAGCCCAAAAGGATAGTGGTGTCTCACTCGGTCTCCGACGAGCCCTCATCAGACCCACACTCTAGCTCTGCCTCCAGAGAGACTGAGATAAAAGAGACTGCTGCAGTGACAGTCACCCATGTTCCCACAATTGTCCACAATGGAACAACCAAGGTCACTGTGCCCTCAGCAATTCAGATAGTCAATGGCTCTGGAGCATTACCAATGCTCAAGACCCCCATCACACAGGTAGATTGCTCTTGTTTCTGTCTCTTAGTTTGGCAATGTTGGAATACTTTTAGATTTTACTTGAATTGGTTAATTCATATATTTCCTGCAGATTATTTTAAATCTACTTTTTCAAATTTAGGTGGTCTCCGTTGTTCAGAACAGAGGCCTTCATCAGTCTGCTCCCATCACAGCCTCCTCGAATATTTCTTCATCTCACTCTTCTTCTAAGAATCTCCCAAAGGTAATTTGTTTTAAAATGTTTATACATTATATTAATATTATGAAAGGTTCAACATAATTGGATATCAATTAATACATTGATTCTTCCTTCTTGCATTCCTTCAATTTTCCCTCCCAGGTGATGATTCCTTTGAGCAGCATCCCCACCTACAGTGCCTCCATGGACTCCTCTTCCTTCTTGAAGACCTCCTTTAGTAAATTCCCGTACCCCACCAAGGCTGAACTCTGCTACTTGACTGTGGTCACAAAGTACCCTGAAGAGCAGATCAAGATCTGGTTCACCGCCCAGAGACTTAAACAAGGCATCAGCTGGTCTCCTGAGGAGATCGAGGAGGCCAGGAGAAAGATGTTCAACACCATCATCCAGACTGCACCCTCCAGCTCGCAGAGCCAGACTCAGAGTCACCACAACCCAGCACAACACACAATCACAGTTCTGCCTGCCTCACTGGGAGCGGCTGGGATCCCTCACATCCTGCAGGGCTCTCTTGTCGGCCAGGGCGGGGTAATCGTCACACAGCCTGTAATGGCCAACGGTATTCAGGTCAGCAGTGCTCCGGTGGCACTGGCCGTCACACCTAAGCCCCAGGCAGCAGCTCGCCCCATGATGCAGGCCCGACCTGCCGCAGCCTTGGTGGCAGACAAAGGCATCAGCATGGTGGTGGGGACGGTCGGCAGTAGCAGTACAGGGAGCAACATCATTAGCAGCAGTAACAGTAGTAGGAGTGGGGGAGGGGGCAATAGCAGTATTATTAGTAGCAGTCAAGCCAGTGTCATCAACCTTAGTCTAGGAAGCAGTAATCATAGTAATGCTAAGGTAAGCAGTGTCAGTGGTAAACACAGCAGCGCTCATGCAGATTCCACTGATAAGAGCAATAGTTATGTTACCAGCCATTCGAATGCTGCTAAGGGCAGCAGTGACAGTAAGAACTCTGATATCAGCAAAGGCAGCAACACCAGCATCGTGCATAGTGACAACAAAGTAACCACAGATAGCAAAAAGACCACAGACAACAAACCTAACAGCAGCAGCAGAGCAGGCAGCGATGGACTGAAGAGCAAAGACACTAATGGTAGCAGCAACAAAAATAACACAACTAGTACAAGCACAGACGATGTCTACTCGGCAACAAGTGACTCCCCAAACATGAAAATGGAGGACGCTTCCTCCCCTGCCTCTAAATCTTCTTCTCCCTCTCCTGCATCTGCTTCAAGCTGCACACCTGGCTCCCGGACACCTGTTAACGCTTTCCTTGACCCCAGTTTTTACAAGGGGAAGAAGTCTCAGGAGCAGCTCAACGCTCTGAAGGATAGTTTTCAGGTCAGCCAGTTTCCCGACCAGGAGGAAGTGGACCGCCTCATTGCTCTGACAGGGCTCACAGTACGAGAAGTCCGCAAGTGGTTCAGTGACAGGCGCTACCACTTTCGCAACCTCAAAGGTACGCGCTCCAGCACAGGTGGACAGAGTAAATCTGCAGGGAACGGTTCCGGTACACCAGGGAGCGGTGGCGGTGGCAGTGCCAACCCCGTTGATCTGTCTGAAAGTAGCAGCAACTCTGGTGCAAAAACACCCCAGCACAGCTCCGCACCTCTGAGCCCAACTGCAACACAGACTCCCACCTCTCCCACCACACCTTCCCGCCGACTCCCAAGACCTCCTTCTCCTGATTTCACAGCTATCCGTTACAAGGAGAGAGAACCCCACCAGGTGAGACATGGACATTACTTGACAAAATGTTTTTGATGTGATCACTCACTCCTCCAGTTTATTCGTTGACTGTTATTACTATCTTATGTTTAGGTAAAGGCGCTAGAGGCCAGCTTTGCCCAGGACTCTGACCCATCAGGAGAGGAAGTGGACAGGTTGCGATCTGAGACCAAGATGACCAGAAGGGAGATCCATGGCTGGTTCGCTGAGAGGAGGAAGAGAATGGCAGCTGAGAAAAAGAAAGAGGAGGCAAAGCGAGCGTTGAGAGAGGAGGAGGAGGAGGAGATGGATGTTGATGGAGAGGAGCGACAGAAAGAGGACAGCTCAGGAGAACTGAAAGTCAACCCTATCAAAATAAATCTGAAGATGCTGAAGGTGACTGAGGCCAACGGCAAACCAGAAGGTGAAGGGTTGGAAATTCCTTCTACACCCCTTCAATCCAGCAGCACACCGGCCTCCTCCCCAGGTCCCACCCCGTCCTCTACTCCCAAACCATCCCAGTCCTCCGCCCCAACACCCAAACCATCGCACTCCCCCAAACCCATGTCCGTCCGAGGTAAGAAAACAGCAGATCAGCTGCACCTGCTCAAACAAGTTTACGCCCGGACCCAGTGGCCCAGCGCCTCTCAGTATGACGAACTGATCTCAGCTACCGGACTGCCCAGACCAGAAGTAGTGCGCTGGTTTGGGGACTGCCGTTATGTGCAGAAGAACGGCCAGCTGAAGTGGCTGGAGGCTTACCAGAACATGGCTCTGGAGGAGGACCTTCAGAAGGGGAACACGCAGATCCTCCAGGCCCACCTCGATGTCCGTGGCAGCCAGGAGGAGTCACAGGTATTGACAACAAATACGGTTTATTATAATTGCACCATAAAAATCTACCCTGAATAGAATTTACATATTGAAAGAGTCAATTCCTGCAAACAACTGAAACCTGAGAAACAGGATTAATCTGTGTGACTGTGAGTTCAAAGATATAAGGGGATGTTTTTGAGTCTCAACACTCAGTTATGTTGATTCTAGCAAACTGCTCTGTAGGAGAAAATGTACTCGTATCCAAGGAAACAAGTCGCTCCGGAAAGCACCTCTTGTTGACACACTGACACTGTACCTTTTTTAGGCTCTGAGAAATGCACTTTCTTAACTGCTTCAAAACCACTTCAGCTGTTTTTCAATGTGTAGCATAGAAGATATTTTGAAGCTGACATGCAAATGACTGTAGCCACATGAATGATATTGAATTTCACTTCCTAATAGCAAGTGCATTATCAGCAGCAGCATGTTCAGTACAGTATATCAACTCCCAGCTTTTTTATTTGATTTGATAAATTATATTAAATTTTATATTTTGTACAGTTTAAAACTTATTTACTTAATTACAGTAAATAAAAGCAGTTCCTTCAGTATTAACCAACTAAAGTCACCTGAGTATCACATGAAAATGCATCTTTAAATTGCATAATTTTCAAGTTACATAGTTTATCTTCCACTCTGTGTTGGACCAAGGCTGCTTTCCACTTTTCCACTTAAAAGACCTTCTGCCACCTGGAAGCTCCTTGTTTGCAAAGAGTGAAAAGAGAGTGTTTGCTTTCGGCTGAAACACATTGGTGTCCAAGAGCACTTTGTTCATTAAGTGGAACTTAAAAAAAAACAACAACACACAATTACTTTCTATTTATAAAGTAAAGATGCACTCCAGTTTTTGTGTTGTTTTTTTTTTAGTGATAATATTTATTCTAGCTTCTGATATGCTGCCAGAGGAGAAGCACTGAGCTCAAAATATATGTTTGTTCTATTACATCTACTCTTTTTTTTCCCCACTATTTTGCAACTAAGGAGCTTTCCAGTTGTCTTTGTGGAGGGGGGACTTGAGAAATGAACACATGTTCATTAAAGTAAATTCTTCGTCTGTTTGCACCTGGAGGTCAGGATGTTCAGCAAGCTGTGAAAAAGAAAAGTTGCAGACTGACAACAGAGAAATGAGTGATGTTTTGGATGCAATGATATAATCTCCTTATGTTTGATGGATTCACACTATTTAACCTTATTAGTATGGTCATTATTGACTTTGTCTAATGCACCAAGTGTCTCTCTTTAGGTTTGGATCATTAGATCATTACTAAATGTATTTATTGCTAAGTAAATTTGCACATACTTGGTATACATAATTCATCTAGGTGGGTAGTTCATATTAAACTAAAACGAACCTAAAAAAATCTAAAGATTGCTTTGCTGTCTCCTTCTCTGAAAGTTTCTGGGTGTACCACACCCAGTGGTGATGTCACTGTGTCCTGGATTACACCTTTCAAACTGTGTTAAGTGACTTTTGATGGAAAATAAAAAGGAAATCGGTCTCTCTGTCAGGCAACAATTCGCTTACATATGCATGAGATGGATGAGTCTTTAAGATAGAAATTTAAAATCTTTTTTTTTTTTTTCCAGCATGTTCAATGTTTTCTCTTTACTATTTGTACTATTACAGATGTCAGTGGTAGAAAATCAATATTACACTAGTCTGGAATATAAATTGGGAGTTTTAAAAGGTTTAAATGTGTGTGTATGTAGGAGATATGACGGCGTAGACTCAAGATAAGCAGTGAAGTGTTCTGGCTGTCGTAGGTGCTATTGTGCATTTAAGGTTTTTCTCTCTACACAGTTGCAGGAACTGGCTCAGGCTAGCGGTTTGACAGCAGATTTGGTGCGACATTGGTTCTCCACCAAGGCATCTTTGCCTCAGATGGAACAAACCGCTGCTGCTGCTCACACGACAGGACCAAGACCAGTTGCACCGGGCGCAGCGACCGAGCCACGCATATCAGGATCCTCCCCTTTGGAGCCACAGACAGAGGGAGGGAAGGAGGAGAAAATGGAGGAGCCAGCGTTTGGTGTTGCTGTAGAAGAAGAAGGAGAAGAGGAGGAGGCCACCGCTGACAAGACTGTGAATCCTACTAAAGGTAGTCTTCATGTCTGGAGTCGTCTATACTGTGAGAAATGATAAAGTCTCCCTAATATTATGCAAGGAGGGTAAATAAACCTGTTGTAAATAAAGTCAAATAAAATATGAGTAACTATATTTAGCTTTACAATGAGTTTTTCAGTTTTCTTGGCAGGTGGAAAACTGGTCATTAAATGGTAATAAATTGGGATGAATAATGAACCATATGAACCATAATGCGAAATTGTCTCTCAGGGTAACCCAGAAATGTTAACGTGGGCCATACAAGCACACATAATGCTCATAATTATGAGTAATGAGGCGTGCTGTGACAGGTATTTGTCTTAAACAAATGCGTGTCTGACACCAGCACATTGTTTGTAATCATGAAGGAAGTTTATACTGTTCACAAGCAGGAGCGCGTTGTCTGGGTGATGGATTTTTAATTTCTTTTTTCTTGTTTGTTTAATTACTACAGGAACAGATTGAAGAAGCCTTTTGTCTGAGGATGGAGTTCACAACGCAGGTGGTCTTTGTGCTGGAAGACAGCAGATGCGGTTGTAACAGGATCACTGGATGGAAATGGGCCTTGAAACCATTCCCCACCCATCCCTCTCTCTCTTTCTCGCTCACATCCCTAGAGGTAGGCATGACCTCCCCCGCTACGTGAGATGGACGATAAAGCCACTAGCTCCCCCCCGCCACCACCACCACCACCCCCTCCAATCCATCCATCTACCCACCCACCCTCTACCTTCCTCCTCCTGTTTAGTCTACTCCTCCGCTACACACTCACGCCCTCTCCAATATCCTCCCGTCCGCCATTTTCCCTTTTTTTTTTTTTCTTTTTGAAGGAAGTTCCAGTAAAGACTGAAGTGCTGGAGTGGAGGTGGAGGGGAGGGTTTTCTGCCTGCTGGGATGGTAGAAAAGAAGAAGAAAAAGAGAGGAGCAAGAAGAGGAGGGGAGGGAGGGGAGAAAAAAAAGGGAGAACATGGTTGAGATTGAACACTCAGCAGATGTTGATCAGGGGTGGGGGTTGGGTTTGAACACATATCGACCAAGCCAACCCTCCAGACAAGGATCGCTGGAGTGTTGAGAGACTTGTTTGTTTTTTAGGGTATGAAAAACTGCACAGCTCTTTGCTACAGGGTGTTTGCCTAGGCCTTAAAGTAAAAACAAATTATCCTTCTTTCTCATTTGTGTCATCTTCATACTCCTTTTTTCCACCAACATGCACTCATACACTTTGAATTCATGCTTGCAGCTTACCTTTAAAAAAAAAAAAATGTGCTAGCTAGGCTGTTCATGGCGTCTTATGTGAACCACAGCACTGATGTTCATTTGAATCCTGTCTTGATGTTTTTTTGGACATCTCTTTGTACTTGCTTTCAATTTCTTATCTGTACATAACTTTTGGTTTAAATAGGACATGAATTCAGTGCGGGAAAGCATCTGGAATTCAGTCATCCAAAGAAGGCAAGCACCCTGTTCTGTCTAAACAAAACAAACAAAAAAAAAGTGACACAATATATTAGACTATGGAATCTTGTGTGTGTTGTAGCATCAAGTGCTTCTTTACGTCACTGACGTGTACGTACATTTGTTTTTATGGAACTTTCTTACGAAATAAATTTGACTGTAAAAGAACTGTGAACTTTTACCAGAGTTCCATACTTAGGCTTGATGTATAATTTTTACAGATGGTATTTGCAGAATAAACAGAATGTAATAAACTTGTGGCTTTGAGTGTCATTGGCCTGAGTCCTCTTGGTAAAGTCTACCACATGGTATAAAACATACTGTAGGAAGGTATTAAAAGCATTATTACTTCTGCTTGACCTTGACTATAATTTAAAATAATGCTCATGTAGGAGCCGACAAAAAGCCTCATAACCTGCAATTAAAGGCTGCAACTAATGATTATTTATCATCGATCTGCTGATTCTTAATGTTCACTGAAACGTCAGACAGTGATGACAATGAATAGCAGCACATTTGGATCTTTGCTGTGTGTCACTCCCTCTCTCTCCTGTCAAGTCTCTAATGATGCATTAGATGCAGCAAAATACTTATTAAAAAAGTGAATAATGGCTATTACAATTTCCTAAAGCCGAAGGTGATGTCATACATATTGTTCAGGTCAAATTTGACCTAAACATCCAGTGAACCAGAATATACAAAATGGAAATATTAAAATAAACTTTTGTTTTTCTGTAGCTGATACACATTTTATACATATACACAATATGATACATATTCTGCAAATTCAATAACATTCATTGAAATCATTATGGCTGTAAAACCTAAAGCTTATTTAAGAATTAATCACTGATAATGACTTAAATGAATAAACGACTGAGCTATTTATGAAAGAAATGTAGACTTATGGTTCAGAAGCTTGGTATAGACACTAATCATGAGGGTCAGAATATGAACTGTATGTAAGGGTTATAATCACTTGTTTTGTCCCAAAGACTTTCATTTGAGTTATTATATAAGAAAGAAAAACAGAAACTGAGGAGCTGGGATGGGTTTAGTTTAGTCAACTTGCTGCACAGCTGCTTTCAACATATCTCAAACCCAAACCAAAGCACTCTTCCTGTGGTACACGATCACAAGATAATGAAACCAGCTATCTTGTTGCAATTGGTAGTCAACATTCAACTTGAGAGTAAATGCACCTGATCAAATCATATTTTGATGCAAAGAAAATAAGACAGTAGTATAAAGTAGTAAGTATTTTATTTACTTTTCAGGCTTGAATATGTTTCATATGAAAGGCAAAAATAAAATGAATACTTTTCCTCTCCATAGTTTTAGGCACATTACAGAAAGGCGTTTGTAAATGAGACCATCAGTAACAAAACAGACAAGATTGGAGAAAAAAAAAAAAAAAGAAGAAAAGATATATGACATTTAGGGGCCCTGCACACCCACACAGGTGTTCTTTGTTATTCTGGTTGATTCAACCTCTGTACAGGTTGGTGGGAGTTTCCGAAACCACATGTACTCCAAACAATCCAAGATGAGTTATCCAGGTATAACAAACCAGACAGGAGAGTCAGAGATCTGTCAATCAAGTACAGTCCATACATGTTTGCACAGTGCTGAGAGATCTGATCAGTCAAAATAACTGAGAACACCTGTGTGGGTGTACTGTGGCTGTGCAGGGGCTTTAAGCCCAGCAGGGCAGGTGAATGATGTGGCTTTAATGTGATAGGTACGCAGACGGAGGCACGGAGACATTTAGCAGACAGTTCAGCAATAAGAATAATGCAGCATCGGAAAGGAGAGGCTCTCCACAAAGACCATTTATGAGACAACAGGAGGAAAAAAATGTAATATGGGGGAGCTTTGGGATTCATACTGGGGCTGCAAACACAACAAGATGCTAACAATTTTCGGTGAGACCTCAAGTATTCACTCCCGTCCCTGCTTTTACCTCAACTTAATCATACCATATGGCTTAGGTGTATCTCAGTGGTCAAACACTGAGTGAGAATACTGAGTTTACATCATATAGTCATCACATACAAGTAGAGAAAACACTGTTTCTGATACAAACCTGGAAAGAAAACACCATTGGTTATACACGAGCTCTGTCTGGGCTCACTGAAGGCCCAGACCACAGACCTCTTACCCCCTCCCACCCACCCCCCCAGGCACCTTTGTCATCCATCAGCCACAGAAACACAGCAACAACAAAGCCTGAGGCACCAGCTCAGATTCAGCTTGCACCTCCCAAACACGCTCTCACACCACAAACACAGGAAATGAGAACTCCCTGCACATTTAAGGGCACCAACATTTACCTCAAGAAAGGTCTTAATTACCAAGTCAGACAAACATTTATAAGTAGAAGCCAGAATAAGAGTCTAAAGTTGGGAATGATGAATCGTGAAGTGTAGCGTTTGACATTCACTTTGAGCCGTCAGCCGGTTCTCCTTTTTTTTTTTCTTTTGCATGTTTCGAGACAAATAAATTCACGGGCAGTGGCAATTTAACTGTATATCATGGCAGTGTAACTTAAAATGCTTGCAGGTTTTCTGGAAAGCAGCTTGGTGCTGTGACAAAATGCCTCAGGACATCATGGCAGCACGAACACAAAAGGTCCCTTATGTCTTTGTGGTGCAGCTAAGACACACCAGAAAAACATAAAAAAAAAATATGGCCTGTTTTCTTTATGCCTTACAACGGCAATGCAAACCTTCTGGCTTGGTCACTGGTGGTCAACCACACTGAAATTTCATTTCTATTTCAAAACACTGAAGACTCCTATTGTACAGACAAGCGAGAAGTCTGACACAGTTGTTGAGGATCTCAAAACCACTTTTAAGAGACATCCGCTGGAATTAAAACACACTAAATTCACTGAATTCAAATAGTGGAGGTTTTTCTTTTCTTTTTTTTTAAAAAAATAATCACCGTTATCAGAGAGCTGTGTCAGTTAAAGGAATAGTTATGGTGATCAAATTAAAAACACTGAATTAAAAAAGGGCTCATAAATTCTATTAAGACTTGAAATGTCTTAAAAAAAATGTCTAAAAAAATATCCTGGTAACACAGGGCTGCACAGTTAATGGTTTAATCATATTGCAATACCAATTTCTATAATTAATTATGGTATTCTGACACATTTAATACATGTATAATGTTCCCTATAAATGTAAAATTTTTCAAATTTGTAGCCACAACCTTGCAGCCTTAAGAACTATCCCTTGATTAACAACACGAGATGGTACGAGCAAAAAAAAAAGACAACTTTTAAAAACACAAATATCATCTCTCACATTTATCCCTGGTCCTGCTTTATCACACAGTGTGGTGTCATATACCCTAAAGACGTGAACACTGAGGGGTGAGACTATCAGCGAGGGAGACAAAGAGTTTCGGATGTGTCGGACTGGCTTGTAAAGGTGCCTGCGATGCAGGAAAATGGAATGATGTGCAGTTTTTTTGGAATGTAAGTTAGAAATAATAAAAAAAATTAAAAAATCCTGGCTCTGTGAGTGTGAGTGTGTGTGTGTGTGTGTGCGTGTGTGCAGACATAACGTATGATGCCGCCTGCCCTCTCACTGCTTCCAACACAAAACAGGGTATGACTTCTTCCTGATGCCTTCACAAAAAAAGAAAAAAAAAATTAAATATTGCTCCAGGATTAGGGTGTGAGTTAGACTGGAGCCGTATAATTTCCTCCACAAAGCAGAGAAGAGAGAGAGACATTAAAAATAGCCGTAGAGAGCCCTCGTGTTTTACACATATACATAAAAAAAATGGAAAGGTCACATTATGAATATTTAAAGGTTTAAATAATTATAATAATTAAAAACATGGAGACAGGAGCTCTTTGAGAGCAGGTCAGCTGCTGCTGTTCTCTGGCCAACAGCACAGCAGGAATAAATATATATATTCATATACGCCAAATAGAGAAGAGCAAAGAAACTTAACCGGGAAACAGTTTCAAACTGATACCTTTTATAGCTCTCTGTTTCCCTCCTCTAAGCAGCTGTTGTGCACACCTAAAAACACAAGAGAGGACAAACCGCCCCGCAAATGACCAGTCCAGAGCTGGAACTTTTTCAGCCTTGTGTTTGTTCTCCTGTGAATGTCTGTTTCTTCTTCCTGTCCGCAGCGGTCAGCTTCCTCTCAGTCCCCCCACCATCCCCCTCCTCCTCCTCCTCCTCTTATGTCCAAGTGCCTCCTTCTCATCAGTGGTGAGGAGGCTGGGCGGCAGGGAGGGGCGCAGGGGAGAGAGAGAGAGAGACAGGGTGGGGGCGGTTGGAGAATGGAGGGAGGGAGAGCTGCCTGAAATGTAGGCCAAAGCGGTGGTGGGCGTTTCCATGGAAACAGTGTTCACAGCAGTCAGTGACATCATCAGTACGGGGAGAGGTGACTGGGTGAGGAGGGAGGGGGTGAATGGGGGGGCGGCTAGGGGTGCAACAGAAATGCGTCCTGATTGGCTTGGACTTAGACACGGTTCTCTCCGCCCACTCTGGTCCTCCGCAAGATCCTGAGGTAAAGACAAAGACAGCACCATGTCTGGAATCTTCTACAGCTACCAAACTTGCTGCATAGGCATGCAAAAACCCCAAACCAACACCACACACACACGCACATACCTTCTGTTTTGTGGGTCCATATGGTCTAACAGGGCTTCCTGGGACACCCTGAAGTCCTCTAGAGGCGACTGGTAGCGGGATTCAAAGGAGCCCTCCCTCCCTCTGTAGGCCATGGCCTGAGCTGGCGACTGGGGCAGAGGAGACATGTTGGAGGAAGTCGACGACACTGAACTCATATCCCCCAAACGTTCCCGCCCAGCTTGGGCTGATGCCGCCACTGATGTGGCCCCAACTGCGAGGAACGGGCTCAGAACCTCTCCGTTTTCATCCTGAGAATGGGAGAGAAGAGAGGACAAAAACAAGGAGAGAGAGAGAGTTGTCAGTCACTATTATTGCTTGTGCTGTCCATACTGGTCATGTTAAGAGACAAAATCTACAATCCTTGTTCTGTTAAAAAATGTAGTCAAGTTCAGCTAATATGAGGCTTCAGCTGTCACTTGGTCAAATCAAGTGGGTATCTACCAAAGTTATAGTCTTTATAGTACAAAATTCCCTCTTTTTGTCCCCTAATACACTGGAATCACATTGGAAAAGGATCTCTTCATGGCCAGCAAGAATCGAAGGAACAATAACAGTAACCAACAATATCTGTTTCATAACATATGAGCATTAGAGTGAGTTTTTAAAAAAGGACAGTTTCACTATTTTTCAAGTCTGTCCTAAAATAATAGTCAGATACCCCAAAGACCATTGTTTTTCTGGCTGTAATCATTCCTCCTGTTCAAACTAGCCATTAGAAGATTCCTTTATAATGCACTTACAATGTAAGTGAAGGGGGACTACAGTCTTTCTTCCCTGCAAACATTTATTTGAAGCTAATATGAAGCTTCAGCCATCCAAATGAGTCAAGTCACTATCGTCTTTTTAGTGCCAAATTCCCTCTTTTTGTTACAATCCTTCAATTGCAGCTGAACAGAGAAACACTCAGAGGGAGTTTAATACTAAAAAAGACTGTAACTGTGGATGAGATTAAATTAATTTGACTAACTCAGACGGCTGAAGCCTCATATTATCTTCAGATAAACTTTTAAATACGTTTTTGCTCAAAACCCCATCACTTACATTGTAAGTGCTTTATGAAGGGATCTGTTAAATTTTAAATAAATTAAAAGGCTCAGTGAAGTGCAGCAGTTTACCCTTCCTCTGCGTATGTCCATGTGGACTAACAATGACGCCAACTCCAGATCCTCATTGTAGCTGTTCTTCAGAGGTACTGACCGGTAACCTGGTGTCATACAACAGAAAGAGGCAGAACATATAGGAAGCATTAATGCAGTGCAGATCCTCAACGGGACTTCACGTTATTTTGTAGTCCTAATTCATTACAACGTGCTTGTATAGCGAGGCTCGAAACTCATTCAGAAACCACATCGCTGCTGTGCTTACCCGTCTTCAGGCTGTGGATGGGGAATGTGGCCTGAGCCAGGAAGTTTTGGTCGTTGAACATGTCGATTTCATAAACCACAAAACGCAGGAAGGCAAAGGCAGAGTTGCACACTGTGAACTGGAACGGCTTTCGGGGCCACGTGGGGTTCAGACCGTTATCAGCTGCAGTGAAAAAGAAAAAAAAAAAAAAAAAAAAACGAGATGTAGAGAGAAAGATGAGAAATTTTTGATATGTATCCACCACTGGTGTTGTTATTGTAATAACATTATTTTCTAAAGTAGCAACAGTGGGGGCAAAAAATGGTCTGCTTAAAATGTTCAGTAATTACATTACAGTCACAGACTTGTTCACAGTGTTATGGCATGAATTTCAGCATGATTACACTACAACAAACTGAATTAAAACCCATGTCACAATATACCAAGAACAATTGTTTTGGCACAGCTCATTCCTCTTTCTGCTGGAAGAGTGCAGGAGGGGTGAACATAAAGAAAAGCACAAAACAGAAAAAGAAACTGTAAACACACTATTTTGAATTTATGCCATATAAAAAGTTATTCATATCACTGTAAAATATGAGATGTGTTCAGGTCAGAATCAACTGTTTGTAGCAGGAAATTCCAAAAGCAATCTGCTGACCCAGTTATGAAAACACAGCCACGTCAAACTACTGGTTTAAGAACCTCGTTCCACTGTGTATAACAGTGAGAATGCAGCAACCTCTGCTAAACAGGCTTCACTTTATTACTTTGGGGTGCTCTGAGGTTTGCAAGTAACACAATAGAGACGACATAGTGGGGGGAAATGCAGACAAATTGAAAAAGATATAAAGCTAAAATGCGGGTAATTAGTAAAGCCAGTGCTTTCCTCACTGATCCCTGATATTACATTTTTAAGAGTAAATTATGGGTTATTTTTTCCTGTGTAAACGTCGCCAGAAATCTGTCGAATGAAGCTACAAAACAATTACCTAATGTTTATTTTTTGGCTAAAACTAGACCATAAAACCTGATGAGAGCTGTGCCAGAACTATCTTCATACTATGGAATGTTTCCCCATTGTATTCCCACACATTGCTAAGTTGTTTGGACAACTTCCTGTTTTTCTAGGACCAGACGGAAAATTACACGAGGATGATGTATCCAGTAAACACCAACGACTCATTCCTTCAGATTTTGGCATATTTCTCCCTATAAGTTTAAAAAACAAAACAAAACAAAAAATAAGAGTGGCTCTCACCTTCTGAGTCAGTTTTCTGCTTGGCACTGTCATACTCTGCCCCACACACCTCAATCTCAATCAGAGGACAAACGATGCCTCGTCCGTGCTTGGGCAGGTGCCGGGCGCCCAAAACCTTAGGAAAAGAAGAGGAAGAATACAAGTCAACTAAAAATCATCTCACTCGTTCATTTCTGCCCATCAATACAAACGATTCTCATTCTCACTGTACCTCTATATCTAAAGTGACTTGTTCGAGGCCTCGGAGCGTGTGTCGGTCAAAGGGATCAAAGTTATCGTCCCTCATGATGGGCGGCTGAAGGACATAGCCGCTCTTTCCGTTCAGCATGAACAGGGCCTGGTTCATCTGCATGGGCTTGTCTGCACATGAGTGACGGGGAAAGGAAGGTTTAAAAAAAATAATAAAAATAAAAATTACTAACTAAAAAAGTTCTTCTGTCTACATGGTTTATCTGCTTTGAGAGAAGGTATATACCTGCTGTCTGGAAGTTGAGTGCTACCAGCTGGGACCCACAGAGCCACATGGGCAAAGGGTCATAATTAGAGGAGTCTAGTCTCTGGCCTCTGGGGTAGATCCTGGACAGCTGTAGTCGATTGTACTGCAGGAACTTTTTTCCCTTGATCTTGTTGACGTACTTCTCTGCCTTCGTCTCGGGAAAGGATGACATGTCCCGGAAACAGGCTCGCTCTGTGCCAATTTCTGCAGGAGGCAGGGAGAGAGGACAAATCTGACCTACCTGCTATTTGTTTTGGCTACTTGTATTATGTCATAAGTATGAAATCAGTCACTTCTCTGCTTCACTGTGTATTAAACTACATGTCAACAGTCTAATGAATGTGCGTAATCCTTACTGTCTTCATCAAACGGCACAGGCCTACAGTAGATGACCAGTTCGGATAACTCCAGTGCAATCTTCTTCCTCCTCTCCATCATCTTCCCCTCTTCCAGCTGCGCACAGAAATATACAACATTAATATAAACGTACTGACAGTGAAACACATTACATCTCAGTTTGTATTTTCACAAAATAAAAATATGATGCTGAAGCGTTTTCTTTCCCACAACAACTACTGCTGCTAGTGTGCTGAATGGCATTACTGACGGATACCATATGCATCCACTGCTCAGTCGGTATTTCCTAAACACAGGTTATAGGTATGATAGAGCAAACACAAGTCATGACTGGCCCATTGAGCCTGCAATGTGGCATGAGCATGGTATGAGTCTTTGCCTGTGTTTCCTGTCAGCCGAGTGGTTTACATACCTTGGCCTCTGAGGTCACAGTTACCTCACGGATCTTGAACACCCACTCCCTAAGTTCTTCTGCAGTGCTAGCAGCGACGTCCAGCACCAGGCCCGTCCGTGGAGGGTTACTAGGCACCAGAGAGAAGACGTGAGGCCTGTTGCCTTTCCCCTCAGGGCGCTGGACTGCAGAGAAAACAGAGAAATTTAGTTTAGAAAAAAACCTTTCTAATTTCAACTTGAACTGAAAAATTTTAAATGCGATGTGTTTGTAATGTGATACGATTTGCTTGAATCTACATCAATCACTTCAATCACAGCTGGGTTTGGCTGTCAGTGCAACAATTGTTGAATTTACGCAGAATTAAAGCCAATATGCCCTTATTTTTTTTATTTTTTTTTTTTAAATCAAATTAAAATTATCACTAAAACCTAAAACATTTTCAGCCTCTTGATCCACTCAAATCTGATTGGATGCGCTTAACAAAAAAAAAAAAGGTCAGACGCAAACAGCTTTAAACTTCAAATAAAGTGAACTCGGAGTACAGCAATAAGGTGTAAAATCCAAGTACACAGCATTGCTGCCTCGAGGTTTAGCACCATCGCTTTCTGCACAGGGGAACAAGTACTTAAACTTTTGCAATCCAGCCAGTGATCATGTGCAGGTCACCTTTGGAACAAAGTGTACAAGAAGATATAATTAGACCTTTCCCATTCTACCACTAGATGGAGCCAAAGAACCAGCCAAAAGGCACATGCTCAGGTATTAACTGTGGTTAGCAGAGGCAACAACAATACATGACAGCATGTGCCAACACTAATGGGTGTGTATTGACGGCACTGTAGGAGGTCAATGAAATACTAGTTACAGAGCTGCTAGAAAAGCAAGTTATAATAAAACCTAACGAGGAAGAATTATTAATCTAAGACTGATAACGGACAAATAAAAACAGCAAAGCAAGTGTTACCTGTGTCCTTTGGAAATTAAAAAAACAAAGAGTGCATAAAAGATGTGCATGTGTACAACAGCCAGAGAAATAGGTTGCCCTCTGGCAAGGTGACTGCCGGCTCTGCAGCCCTGCAGCACAGAGTAGAACAGGAAGCGGAGGGGCCACTCACCAATCTGACAGGAAGAGACATCCACACTTCCTCTCAGCAGATCTCCCAGAGGGCTGTTCTCTGTCATCTCCTGCTTTACAGAGAAGAGGGCGATCAGGAAATAAGATAAGCTATAATCCACACTGCATATGCATCTGTGTGACAGTGAATAATAGACAGATGAGTGATGAGGCTGATCCTGAGGTCCGAACCCTCCCTGTGGAGGAGGCAGGTGCACTCATTTAATTTTAAATATACAAATGTGTAGTTGTAGCTTTCTTTTTTGTTTTGTAGGTTTGATGCTCACAGTTCTGTCAGGCTCCGCCGCTGATGGACTGATCTCCTCCACGTAGTTAGCAGGAAACCAAAACTGTTTCTTCCCGCCACAGTCACCCTTCCACCTAAGAGAGAGATGCGAAAACGTGCTCAGAAGGAGTGTGGCTTTAAAATGATGCCAACATTAGGTTGATATTTTGTTTTGTTTTTTAAAATATAAGCCTTCATTCTCTCACTTCACAAATATGATTGGCTAAAAGGATACTTAACAGCTCCTGAATGAATGAATGTTATGCAGGTCACTCACCATCCTCCTTCCTGTTTGTCCACATTAGAGATGATGGCGTTCTTTGTGAAGGAGAGCTCATCGTCTCTCTGGGCTTTATACTCATACATGGCTTTCACCATGCACTAAAAAAAATAAAATAAAATAAAATAAAAGACAGCAGGTTACGGACATGCATGTTCACCGTCTCCACAATACGTAGGTTCAAACCGTCCTAAACTACACATCTCCACACTGGACACTCACCTTAAATGTAGGCATTTGATTGGCCTCCACATAAAAGCCTGGATTCCTGCCCTCATACAGTGACCCGTAGTCTGGCTCCTGTTGGACGACAGATTGTGTGTTAATAAGTCTTTGCATGAAACACTGTGTCATATTTTTTTTTTTTCAGACTGGTACTCACAGCAGTGCCTATTTTCTCCAGTGTGTCCTCATTGATGGGATAGCGCAGCTTCATTTTGCGGTACAGGGGGTGCTTCTCGTAGTAGCTGATGAGATCTACAAGGCTGTCAAACTCTGAGGTGCCCAGCACCACGTTCTGACCCTCCTGCTGCACTCGACAGTGCTTAATTTTACCCTCGGCCCTGTGAGCAGAGCACAGACATTATATAAAATCACTAGTATTTTCTATGTCATTTAATCTGTTGATTTTTCTATACAACGTCAGAAAATGGTGGAGAATGTCCATCATTCTTTCCCAAGACACCAGAAAATATTCACATCTAAGAAGCTGGAACCAGAGAATTTTACTATTTTTTCAGAAAAAGAAAAAAAAGACTAATCGATTAATTAAAGGATTAGAGGATTAATTGATAATCAAAATAGTTGGTGATAAATTTTCTGTCAATCAAATAATCTATTAATTGACTAACTGTTGCAGCTGGCTAAGAAGATAAACAACTATAATTTAATCAAGTAATAGGACCGAGTTACCTGAAGGAAATGGCAAACGAGTTGGGTTCTGCCCTCTTCCTGACAAGGAAAGCCCCGTCACGAGGGACCCTCATCAGCATGTTCTCTGCATGGCTCCTAGAGAGGTTGGCATGGTACCACCTGAAACAAACAAATAAACAAGACATAGAAACATAGCAGATAATTAAAAGGAGACGTTCTTGACTTTTTCACCTCACACTTCAGCCTCGCTCACTTTAAATGAGGATGTGAGGCGTGAGACTGCAATGTGAACCGCTGTTAAAAGAGGTTATTTAGAAGTCAAGCAAAAATGCAAGCAGTCAATCTCCTTATTTAATAAATTAGGTTGTAAAGCTGCAAATCACCTAAAAATGCACATCAGTGAAGGTCATCATTGCTTTACAAACTTAAATTCTTTCTAACGTGTGTGAACGCTGCTCGAGACTCACTCTTTGCTCTCGTGGGCATTGGTCTGAGGCACGGGCTCAGTGAGCTTCATCTCAAACTCGTTGCAGCGCAGCGCCACCTGCTGGTAGTGGTTGATTAGGGCAAAGAGAGTGTCGAACACCAAGTTGTCAGTCAGGTAGAATTTTGGGCTGCCTGCCTCTTGACGGGAGTGAATACGACAGTGCTGCACCCGCCCTGAACGCCTGGGTGCACAGATGGAGAAGATGCAGAAGAAGGGAAGGTGAGAGATCAACAATTTAAAAAAAAAAAAAAAAAAAAAATTACTCTTATTATTCAGGGTTTCTAATGACTACCAAGTGTAAGCTTTGTCTTTCTGAAAAACACTGAGCCCCTTGTTACTGCACTTGAGAGCATCTATACATTGTTTCCTGTGTGTAAATCACATACACATAAATTGATAATTAGATGACATCACTCATGCAGAGCTCATGGCATTAACAGATGGAACGTGGATGACACTTCAGACCGTGACAACAACTACAATCAATCAATGATGGAGATATTGACATTGATTGATCTGCCCGTGTGTCATTCTGCAATTTGCGTGTAACCTCACACAACACCCAGCATGAGTGAAGTCTAATGGCAGACGAGATTTTGCTACAACCACATACAAGTTGACACATTCAAAGGTGTTATTTCGCTTGACCAAAGGCCAAAACCTCAAAATATTGAGTCTATTGTCATATATAACAAACAAAATCAATTCATCAGTTCAGCATCAATTCATCACATTTTATAATGAAACTTCAGCTGGAAAAATGACTGAAACGATTGTTCAATTATCAAAATAGCTGCTGCATCATTTTCTGACAGTCGATGAATTGTTTCAGCTCTAGTTAATATGATATACCACACTGTTAATTACAAATTAAATACCGACTGTAAAAGTATGAATAATATTCCCAATCAATTTCAGCGTTTACTGTGAATTATTACAGTTGAACTGCATTCAATGTCCACTTCCCGTCATTACCATAAATCTAGCGAATATTGCGTGGGTGTAATTTTATGTAATTGTGCTTTTGATCTTGTATTTAATAAAGTTATCAACATTTTAAAACTCTTGTCTCATTACTGCCAAACAAATTGAAGTCTGTGTAAAACGTCTTAAGATTTACCAGAAAGACAGTGTGTAGTCTCCCACAAAGGTCTCGCTCTCTCGGACCAGGAAGGAGCCGTCAGGAGCTCCAGTCTCCAGGCAGTACTCAGACAGGAGCCTTTCGGCTATCTGCCGCCCGTCCCGCCCTGCGCCCAGCTTCCCATGGAACCATTTCTCCGTCACGTGCTGGTCCATACCATTGGACACCTGGGAGATAAGTAGGAGGAGAGAGATGCTATTCAACTCTGTAATCCCAATTGTCACCTCATATGCACAAATCACTGATTTAACAGTTAAAAAAAATTCTACAAACAAACATACTCCCCTATCCCTACAAAAAAATCATTTATTTTTCCACGATATATGTGGATGTCTGATCCTGTTTGACCAGGACCGCCATCAGGCCTACTAACCTCTCTGTGCTCCTCCTCATCATCGTTTAACTGGTTACTGGAGGTCTCTTCTGAGTAATAGATCTTACTGCTGGTCAGGACAAAGAAATGAGGGTACCACTCCTGGGGGGAGAGAGAGAGAGAAAGAGAGAGAGAAAGAGAAAGGGAGAGTGTTGAAATATTTAGAGGATCCATGTGTCGCACTGAAAAGTGGCCCAAGAAAGCAAGAAAGTGTGTTTCAAAACATTCCATCACCTAAAACACCAAGAAAAGCAGTTCATAAGTCAAGGCCTGGTTCTAAAAAGAAGTAGGACCCAGTTTTAAGTTGTTGCTGAATGTTTAACAGAAGAGAACAGAAAAAAAACAGGCATCGGAGAACAGTGACAACACACACACACACACACACACACACACACACAGAAGCTACTTTATTGCATCATATTTCAAGCTGAGTGTTCTTCCTCAGACAGCATTCAGAATCCAGTTAGCGTGCTTACATGGTTGATGGGGTCCTCCAGGTACAGGATGCCATTTTTGATGGAGTTGCTGATATCGTTTTCCGAGTAGGGAGTGGAGGTGGACACTTCCTCATAGGCACTGCCTTCTGCCAGTTTCTTATGCTGCAGCACATGAAGGGAGAAGGAGGGCCACGCAGTCAGAAACATTACACTATCAGTATATAAAATATCTAGTCACACTTTTGCCTGAAAAACAAAAAAAAAAATCCAGGTAGCTTCAGACCTTGATGAGGATCTTCCTCTTCAGCTGGTTGGGTGAGGGCAGGCCATCTGCTGCGATATCCACTGCTTTGGTCAGCAGCATTTCTCCGAACACCTTCTTAAATTGAGTGGCCATATTCCTCTGCTGGACAATGCTACAGTGATCCTCAATGGACAGGATGATGGGATAGCTGCAGAAGGATTAGAACGTAAGAGATGCAACCTCACAGAAATTCCCTTGTCATCTCCGCTTAGATGTGATTTTCTTATCTTATTTTCTCATGCTAGAATGATGGGTAATGCCACAGCAGCCAGTCAACATTGTTTTCTTCCAATTGTTCTCTCTGTGTCTCTTTATCTATGTCATCTCTTATCCCTTTATCGTTTTGTCACCACCAATGGCTATAAAAAGAAAAGTGAGTGGACAGCAATTGTAGAGAGACTCACTCGGATGTGACGAAAGCGTGTTCTTTGATGGTGTTCAAGACATCGCAGAACTTGATCTTCGTTGTGAGGGTGTGTCCGTGGTAGATGACTGGCATTCCGTCTGGACCATCCCAACAGTCCACTGAACATAAACAAAAACACACAACGTCATGTCATGTACTGTACTGCCTATAGAAGAATCCATGAATGCAGATGCATTACAATTACAGGAGAATTTGACCTTTAAACCATGGAGACACCCAAGATTAAGTCACATTTGTTTACCGTTTCATGACGTAAAGTGACACTTTAAGCTATTCTTGACCTGTCCTATTTATAGAAACCTGTTTGACTGCTTGCAAGGTGGTTGTTTAAAAGTAATATACAGCACTGTTGTGTAACAGTGTGTGAATGTGTGTGTGTAAGGGTGTGGTGGTTGTATTAAAAGTATGTACTGAAAAGGATAAGAGGAGGGGGTAAAATAGTGTCTTACAAGGTTAAAAGTCAAGTGGTGGTCATGTACTGTACATGGATAAAACACTGTCTGTGTGTGTGTGTGTGTGTGTGTGTGTGTGTGTGTGTGTGTGTGTGTGTGTGTGTGTGTTTACTCACATTCAATACAGCGGCAGCCCATCCTCAGACATCGAGCGTATGCCTCCAGGGACGACTCGCTGGAAAACTGGTCTCCCGTCAGGTAACTAAAAATAAGCATGGAACGTCAAAGTATGCACATGCGCGCGCGCACACACACAGGAAAAAAAGAAGGAAAAAAAAGAAAAAAAAACCCACTCGTATCTAAAACAGTCTTTCAAATCGAATTCACACGCAAGGGGCTGCACCACACACACTCTTTCTCACACAAAAAAGTTGATACATATCAAAAGTGCTTTCTCTTTTGTTGACTGGGGGGTAAACACTTCTTACTCATGCATTCGGTCAATTCAAAGTTTATCAAAGCGACATGGGAAGTTTTCATTCCACTGCTCCAATGAGTATTGTTTCACATCTAGTACAGAAGGTTATCATTTCAGCTGCCTTTCACACACTTTTCAATAGGAGCAAAAGTACATTTTCCTGCAAAATACTTGCCCGCATCTCATTCTGAAACACGATTGTCAAATAATACACTTTTATCTGATGTATGAGGTCAGTTCAAAAGGCCCTCTGGCTATGAGGGGTATTTTCAAGAGAAGATGCCAGACTTCAACGTTCCCAAAGGCCTAACAACAAGTAGTTGAGGCTTGACATTTTGAAACCAATGCATGAAAAGTTTTGGACTCGATCCTTACGTGTTGTGCGAAGAGGAGATCCAGTAGTGGGACAGGGGGTTGTTCATGTTGTCAGGACACACTTGGTCCAGGGTGCAATCCCAGATGGTGTTCTCTTTGGAGAACAAGTACGTCAGGAACTACACAGAGGAGAAGAAAGCAGTGAGGATGAGGCTTAATCCAAAATGTACAGACTTTCCCCACACACACTTTCTGCAGACTTAACCGCTAATTTGTAGCAATATGGATGTGAAGATGTAAAAGAAAAAAGGACTAGTTACTGCCCACTAGTAACTAGTCATTTTAATTACTTTGTATACTTGTATTTATGGATGTCTGTTGTTATGCATAACTTTCTCATCCTTTAAATGTTTATTCCTTTTTTTCTCCCACCTCATATGAAGGTTTGCATTGGAGAGTGTCCAGATCAGGCCCCTTTGAGGCTTTTTTTTTTTGCATCACTCCGTTACATTTTTGTTCTTTTTGTGTATATCAACTTGTATCTTTTGCATGTTTAAACAAATCAAAAAAAGATAAAACATTAGAAGTGTTGTGATAATGCTCATGAAATCAACGCGTTTTACTGTGCATTTCCACTATTATCTATATCTGTTTTTCTATGTGAGCAGACTGTGCATAAATGGGTAATGTCAGGAACCATTCAGAAATAAACAAGTTTGAGATGGGTTAAGAGCTTTCATTCATATCATGGGAACAAGTCAAGTCAAGTCTCACAGAGCACAGTTTTATCTGTTCTTGCAGATGTAATGTGACGGCACATTTCAGTCTGTATGTTGGCAAATGAGAGAATATTCAGATTCAGGCTGTCAGAACAATAGTGATGGCATTTTCTGTCCTGTCAGGACGCAAAAGTTCCAAATCACCAGCAGCACTGGACTCACCCTGTATTCTGACCTTTAATAGAGTTCCCACTGTGGGTCAAAAACAACAATATTTCTACTTAAGGAGTTATTCTTAGCATGTATCCCTGCCATCTAACATAACATGACCTGAGGCACACAGAGAAACAATACCAGCTCCTGCAGGCTGGTTTGCACTGGCTTCCTCTTCTCTTTAGTCAATCATAGCTATATGGTGACCACAAAAAGCATCACTCGCTTTTCTCTCATGCAGCGCCACAGTCAATAACCTTTTCTATCTGTGTGGGAGGAGGTGCTTTAGGCCGAGCTCGTGGCCATCCATGTCAATTTCTGTGCATCTCCCACCCACACCGACAACACAGAGGGGGGCATCGGAAAACATAACTTGTAAAAATACGTTTATATTTTTCCATTACTGAGCAAACCCCCCCCCCCCCCCCAGAAAAGAGCATAAAAAGAATGTAGAAGAAAGGGGGGGGGGGGGGGGGGGGGAGTGTGTAAAACAGGAGAGATGGTGAGAGTGTATGTGTGTGTGTGTGTGTGTGTGTGTACCTCATCCAGGTGGAAGTAAGGCTGCTCCACTTCTCTCAGGGGGTCTTTCAGGTAGCCGAACATAAACTCCTGAACCTTGTTCTTGTCTGAGGCCCACAATTCCTGGATTCACATACAGCATGTAGAAATCACAGATGCATTAGAGCGTGCAAATGAAACAAATACACAATAAACTACATGCGCGCATAGCCCGCAGAGATTACCTTTTGAGAGTCCCGGAGGAAGTTCTTGAACTCCTCTAGGGAGATTCTCTGTTCTGCTTTGTCAATGAACCTGGCAGAGAAAGTAATGGTTCACTTTACTGTGACGCTGCAGAGACACTCACTGAGCATGTTTACAGTGTTTAATTTTGGCTTACCTCTGTAGAAACGCGATCTCCAACTGAAAGAAAAAGAAACATTTCAGTTAATTAATCAAAGTGCTGTCCTTTCAGTGTTTATAGTACTAACCATGAAGATGGACACAGACATCCTGTGGGGGGCTGAGTGGTTTGTCTTGGGGGGCACTGAGGTCATCCACCCATTTAATCTGACCCCAGCCTGCCTGCCAGCCTGCCTCCTCATCTGTGTGAGTGTAAGTGTGTGTGTGTGTGTGTGTGTGTGCTAATGGCCTCCACCAGAGGGGTTTGGTGGGTTTTTAACTGGTCCATATTGATCTTGAAGCCATTTGAGAACAGACAGAAGGGGGGGGGGGGGGGGGGGGGGGGGGAGGGTGCTTTGGCATCGGATGAGGTGCTGGGAGATGAAAGTGCTGGGACAGAGCAAAACACGATTGCATAATGTAAGCTTACGTTTTTCTGAGCGTCAAACATGAGACTGCGATAGAGCTGGGCGAACTGGCTGAAGGACACGTCTCCGTTCCTCATCTCTGAGTCCTATAAAAAAAAAAAAAAAAAAAAAAAACGACAAATCATAAATCTTTAAGCCTCTAACAACATCGTACTGAAAGGGAAGTGGGCAGGGAGCTGGAGTGGAAGCGGGACTGTGATAAGTAGAAGGAGGTTACCGGAAGTTTCTCTCGGAGGAACCTCATGTTGGGCACCCTGTAGTTGACCTGGCTCAGCATGCTCTTCAGATCCTTACAGGATATCCTAAACACATACACAAAAGTTTTGTTGAAAAATCAAACACAAACATGGATACGCACGTAGACTAACGCAAGACTTCTACCAACTTGCACACGTAGACACTGTTGTTGTGTTATTTTTTTTTTTTTTTATAATTTACAGGCACTCTGATAACTTGCAAACGCACGTCCTTCGTCATTTGGTGAGACATTTTGGCTTCACTTTTACTACACAGCCTGGAATTTTGGCCAGGGAAGACAATACCCTTACTAGAGCTACAAAGGCTTGCTCTTTCGTCTAGGATGTAACAGACAAACATCTCTGTGCATCTCCTCCATCCTCTGCAGTCTGTTTCCTGCTGCAGGAAGAGGTGCTGGTGTGCGGCTGAGAGGTTAGTTCCTTCACTACACCTCACCGTAGCGCTCTAAAAGACACCTAACAGCCTGATAGCTAGTCTGCCTGTTCTAGGTGTGACACTAGTGAAAGGGCATACAAGGGATACATTTTTAAACTGAGCTGACTTACCTGTCTTCTCTGTTGCGGTCAACGGCGTAGAACTGCTTGCGTAACCACCTAAAAGAAAAGAAAAAAAAAGAAGGGAATTAAGACATTTAATAGATGAAAACGCAGGAAAATGCTTCAGTACACTCTTCAGTAGCTCCAGCTTTGGATATGATGTGTATCTACATGTGTGTCATTTACCTCTCTATCTGGAGCGGTGTTGGGGATTTCAGCGTATCAGCCACAAGCCAGTTTAACCCCTTCATCCACATGGTCATCTCCTCATCGGACGTTGCTGAGGACAAAGCAACACATGACTAAATACAAATATGGTCAGAAAATGTCAAACTCCATCAGCTTCTTTTGGTACCGTGATACATTTACTGATAAAAAACAAGACAGTCACACATATAGAAAAAAAAGCAACAGTTGATGTACACAATAAAAATCTGTGGCAGTGTTTGAATGTATGTAAGCTGCTCTCCCGTGTGTGCGTACCTGCCAGGCTGAGAGATTTAAGGCGAAACTCGGTGCCATACAGAATGACAAAGCAGTGAGCCTGGTCCTGCCGCGCTGGCGAGTCCTCCACATAGCGCTCAAAGTCCCGTGACTTCTGTCCAGTACGGATCTCCTTGATTTCTCGAATGTCAACTGGCGAGACAGACACACAAACAGTTAGTTAAACACAGAACCATCGTGTCTACACATATATAAAGGTTGTGCTTGGTAGAGCTGGACAATGCAGATGGAATTGAAATCATGACAGCAGTGTAAATATACAATAATACAGATATCCAACATACAACAAATCCCCTGTAAAATAATCAAAATTGTGCTCAATAGAGCTGAAACTCACTTAACTATTCAAATGTTTTCTCAATTAATCATCTCATCTCAATTAGTTAGTTGTTTTGTTTATAAAATGTCAGAAAATGGTGAAAAATGCTATATATGTTATAATTTCCCGCAGCCCATGTTGAAGACTTTAAATGTCTAATTTTGTTTGACTAACGGTTGAAAACCCAAAGATATTCAGTCACAGAAGATGAAGAAAACCATTCGAACCAACCATTCTCAAACATGAGACATTAGAACCAGCAAATATTAACCATTGAAAAAATGAAAAAAAAACAATCAACAACAACAACACTAAAACGAGTCAATTATCCAAACTACCAATTATCCACTTAACGGTTACAATTCACATTAGGAAAAACTTTGATATGTTTAAAAAGAAAACAAAAAAAAGCCTCATTTTTAGTCACAATTTGCTTGGAAATATTAATTTAGACAAAAGAAGTTTGTCAAATCATATTGAATGAACTCCTGCCCGACCAAAACACAGGCCAGACATAGCCTAGACACTGCACATATGAGAATTTCGAACCCCGTGACCACATGAAACAAGCAAAGCTGAGACAGCGAGCTAAACCACATATACATGCAGCGAAGAAATATTGTAGAAATGTATTCTTAGATATAGATTTCATATGTTTTGATGAAGGTAACGACCCCGAATTAACCTTGGTTTGCCTTCTACCACTGAACTCGACCAAAACCACCAATCGCTAATCTGAAAGCAGGAGAGTCTGGAGCCAGCGGCACAGTCAACTTGTCCCTTCACAAGCAATTTAGTGAAGGGACAAGTTGGGTCTGTGAGTAACAGTAAAACAGCGATTTCATACATTGCAGAAATTGTATTTTGGTGTGCTGGTAAGAGCAGGACTTTAAGGAATGACTTGTAATAGTTTTAATAATTTATATTACAAAAGGGCATAAGATGAGGGAATATAAAACCGATACGCCACTTAAAAAGCCTGCTTACTGAAGCTGAAATATAGCCTATATAATTTATATCTTCTAATATCTCAACACTGGACTGATCAAAAAAAGCCCTGCATACACTTTTACATGTGATTGTTTCGTCTTTAGAAATGAACATCTGAAGAAATAAATAAATAAATAAAGGCCCGGTCCAATTTCGTCTTTACTGAATTAACAAGCAGACTAAAACTTTGAGTGTGTAGGGTGTGAAATAGCTCAACAGGTTCCTATCAGCATTGTATTAGAAGCAGTTTAAGAGCAAGGGACTCTCCTGTTAAACACACACACAGACACACACACACACACACACACACACATTTACACACTTCTTTCAACTCCTGCTCCTCTCCTCTTCCTGCCCTGAATCACACATCCTGTGCTTTGTCGCCTACACACCACATCTGTGCTTACGTATAGGTGAGCATGTGCAAGAAAAAAAGAAAAAAAAAGAAAGTATGTCTTCTCACATAGAATTTCAACAAGCGGAGCTCTCTGATCGCACATCATATCTCAGTTTACTTTACCCGCTATGCAGGCCAGCAGACTTCCGCTGAAAGCAAGGCGGCTTCGACAGGCTGATTTGTTAGACAACACTTTTATTTTAGTCAAAATATTTGGAGCCTGCCTCAGACAGATGCAGGAAATAAAGAGATAGCCAGAGGTGTAACCTTACCAAAGGAGATGAGAGGAGGTATCCTGCAACACACTCCCACACTTCCTCCAGCACTCTGCTCTGCCTTCCACACTATTTTCCAACAATCCTCACCAGGGCTCAGCAGCACTTTACATTTTTCAATACTAATACCAGCGTTTCAGTACTAAATGTGTTTTCAATACTGTACTTGGATAAATGTAATTTCTCAACAAAACTATTTTTCATTTAACAAGAGAAGATTATGTTTTATGTTGAACTCAAGCAGCCATACATCAACTTTTCCCTAAAAAGTACAGCCACAGTACGGTGAGACAATTTTTCTAATTATCAATTACTCATTTAAGTCGCTTCTCAAGAAACAAAGTCTCACATTTGCTGGTATCAGTTTCTGAAATGTGAGGATTTGCTGATTATCTCTGTTGTATATCATTACACACAACCTTAAATTGAACTATGTATGTAACTATGAAATGTAACTTTCATAACTGAGTTTTGGACCGTTATCAGAGACAACAAAATGTCACCTTTGGGTTCTGTGAAACTGAACACATTTGTTTGACATTTTAGAGATGATTCATTGATAATGAAAGTAATTGTTAGTTTAAACCCCTATACAGGCGAACATTGTGAAAATGTTTATTTAAAAATCAGTAATTATTAACAACATTACAAATCTGAGCAGACATTCATTGCCAGGTTTTGATACTCAGCACTACAGAGAGGGACGGGAATTGAGAACCAGTTTGGAACCAATTCCAAATAGTCCAAATCCATCAGAATTGTATGCCGAGCTTATCAACTCCTCTTATGAACGGTGAGGGCAGTGCCGGACTGTTTACACCGAGCACGCCCTAGTTATCTTCGGTTATCTTGTAATTCATCCTTTTTAAAAAAAAAAAAAAAAAAAAAAAAAGGCAGCAGTTGCAAGCATTTTTTTTTTGACTGAGTAAATTAATTACCTTTTGCGAGAGGAACACAAAGTACATTGTGAACTTTCTATGCCTTCACACATAGACTAACTTTAGCGAGGTGGAGCAGCTATCAGAAGTAACAAATGAGATCAACACACACACCGCAGCATTTAAACAACCTGAAATCAACTCTGAGGTGAGAAAAAGAAAAGAGAACAGAAAATGGGAAGAAAATAATTTGGTGCTAAGTCCGTTTCACTTCAAAAACCCTGCGTCCGTTCAATGTCTTGGACATCTTTCCCTGGAGCTAATGGAGCAGTACAGAGGCTGCTCTCCACTGCTGGAGGCATGATGTTAATAACACAGCAGAGCACTCTGCCTCTCTTTCATTTTGTTATTCTCATACAGACAGGATGCTTTCAAATTAACCCATTTATTAATTGATACAGTTAACTTTTGGTTTCAGTCCATTTATCTCATCTACCAGTTATGTTTCATATATTCATCAGAATTGATAAACAATGGAGATAAGAACACATTTCTGTTGACACTGAAACCCTGCGCAGACCTACTTTTCCACACAGAGAACTGATCAGGAATTGATAAAGAACTGGACCGATAAGCAGAATCCATAATAGCATTGGTATCAATAAAATCTTAATTCCCCCATCACTCGCTACAGACACATTTCAGCCAGCAACGAAACAAGACTAGGTCAAACCTAGTATATGGCTGGACCATGTATGAAACGCTGGAGGGCTTCTAAAGACCCAGTGAAATGAAAAATACATTTCCCCAACTCTGATCCTGTGTCCCTTCGTTAATGGTTCATTTATCTCTTGTTACAAGCAATTATATATATAAAAAAATCTTTTTCAAAATCCTTGTCTTTCCAGTTAGTGTAAAATGGTTTCAAATGTTTGATGATTCATCTTGAACTCAAGGGGCGTTTACAAAAAATCATTCAATCACATGTGACTTCGGGGTGACTAGCTAACCGCACCCATCATATAAAACCACATTTGACCGCTTGTGGGTTGTAGCAGCTAAGAGAGCAATATGGAGAGAGATGGGTTGAGAGATGTTTGGATATCAGTGAGCAAAAACTTTCCAGAACAACGTGGCTGAGGTCTAATTCGTTCATCTCATCCCCCATCCTCCTGATCTAACAACAGGTTTGTGTGGAGCAAACGGTCCTCTATAGCTCCGTTTCTCTCTTAAGCTGCGTATGGCGCTAAACTTACTAAGCCTCGCCCACTTTTAGCGGTCCAATCAAATACGAAAGATTTGATTTAAAACTATTAACTTAAATATTTAAACCATAAACCATCCACCATTGGTTGACCAGCATTCGGCTGACCAACGGTGTAACTTAATCACTCCGTGACTCAGTCAGTCAGTCAGTCAGTCGCAGACATTCGTGCTTAAAGGGCTGGCCCCGCTGTTGCAGTGCAGCCAAAAAGTGGTTCGATCGATACTAAGCCCTTAGCTTCGTTCAATTCAATTTAATAACCCCCATCACATATTCCATTAGTTAGAAGCATTACAACAGAGGCCATTAGTTGTACGTTGCAGTGGAAGCAAAATGCTGAAAAATAATTATCTTCCGATTTTGTTTTTGTTGTATTTTGCCATTGTGATATACAGTAAATTAGAGATTTGTTCAATATTCTCCATATTTGAGCACAGAATAAATAACGAGCATCAATATAAAAACTGAGGCAGTCCATTTTCAGATTCCTATTTTCAGAGTGACTGTGCAGCCTGTTTCAGTGCACACTCCCACCTCAGCTGACCCACATCAGTTCCTTTAATATCACATCGGATAAAGTTAAGCAGAGGACTTTCCCCCTGACAAATAACTGTCATGCAGCTCCATGAATTCTCTTTCCTCTTTTCAACACATTGTATAAAAAAAAAAAAAAAAAAAAAAAAAGGAGCGAGTCAACTGTGGAGGCCGTTTTCCAACAACAACCTGATTTTCTACAGCGGTGTTTTCATACAGACATAAACGATCTAAAAGCAGATGAGGATTGTGTAACTCTGTTGCTGCTTTTAGTTAATGTCCCACTAAATTGTTGATATTTTTCCTCATAAATAAACCAGCCTGACAGCTAAGTGTGTAACTGAAAAAAAACAAACTCCAAAACGGAGCAGTGTCAGCTAGAAATGACATCACACGTCTGGGGCAAGAAAGCATTTGCGTGTCCTTTGCAGGAGGTATGGAAAAAGCAGGTCAGAGTGATGACAGTTTCCACAGACGTGTGCAGGTAATTCCAGTCACATTACTGAAAAAAAAAAACAACAACAACTATTATTTACAAGGTTCGTTCCCAAAGAAATTCCCCAACTGACGACATTCATGTTGACTGTTGTCGAACGGCTCATCCAGTATCATGACTCCGATTTACAAAAAGACACAAAACGTGCAACGCTTCTTGCTCCTTCACACTGAAATACATGCAACACCACAAAGTTTACCAAACTCACTCACTATCAAACACTTGAATCACCTCACTCCTTCTGGGCTCAGTGCACCATTCAAATTACAGCTGCAAACTAACGATTATTTTCATTATAGACTCATCTGCTGAGTATCGTCTTCATTCATCGTTTGGTCTAGGAAATGTCAGGAGGTTGTGTAAACCGTCGTCCAAGTTTTGCAGATACCGGCGTGGCTTCTTCCTCTTCAAATGTCTTGTTTTGTCCAACCATCAGTTTGAATCCCAAAAGACATTAAATTTACGATGATATAAAGGAGAAAAAAAAGCAGCAACTGAGAAGCTATAACTAAGGATTGTTTGGGAGGATCTGTCAATTGACTAACTGTTTCAGCTCTAAATCAAATAATAATGGACGCCACAGATGAACCACAATTATGAACTACTAGATAGTACACGTGTATTGTGCTCCTGCGGCATTATTCTGCCGAGTAAACAATCTGGAGTCTTGTCTGTCCATGTTAATTTGGTATCAGGCGTCACAGTTGTGTGTTAACTAACCGGTTCAGTTAGTCTTGCAGGGAGTGAGCTCTGTGAGACGGCTGACAGCGCACTGAGTGTGACTGGGAACTGATCTACTGTTCGGCATGAAAACATAGAATAAAATACATCAACACAAACTCATGGTGTGTAAATCATCACTCATTACAGGTCATCATGTGTATCCGTTACATTCAAACCAGTTGAGGAGTTCAATAAATTACGTATGCTTGTCATGTAACTTAATAACAAACTGTGAAAATACTTTAGAAATTGGTGACGCTCCATCTTGCTTATTTTGTGCGGTGCTACATGTTCGATGGCGATATAAATAAAATCTTCTAGCATGATATTGTTAATTTATTATTGTGATATCAACATATATTGTGATGTACTACGTTTTCTGAGAAATATTGTACTGTATAAAAGGGATAGATACGTCTGTGCACGTACAGCATCATACAGTAGGAAACGCGCTGCCGTTTATCACATTTCTATCATCTCACAGTATCCGCTGTCATATCGACTAACCCAATAAACGCTAGTGACTGAAATACAGCCTTAGTTTGAAACGAAAACCTGTATCCGTAAGACCCCTGCTTCGGTGCTTTCGAGATGAGAGAGTGTAAGGAGCACACGTGGAAGCTCATTCATAAATATCTAAAACTGACTAGAGGATGATAAAAGTAGCAAAATGATGTGTCACATTCAAACATGGTTCTGATTCACATCTAACTTGCTTTGTTATCAGCCACATTCTCAGAAACCAGGAGCTGCAAAGATGATTTGTGCGATTTACCGATTGCACTATAAAATGATGTTTTGCAATAGATTCCGGTGTCAAAACAAATTACACCCTCATGTCAAATCCAAATTAGAGTTCTGACAAACATGTGCACTTGAAAACACCACAAAAGTAAACAATACAGTATTTATGTCATTCTCTCCTAATAGTTCTAACCAGTCTCATTCTGCATGACCACATCCTGCTGTGTCAAGCCATATCTAGATTTTACTGCATCGTATATAGTGTGTGACTTGCGTTAGGAGGCTTGCAGGACACTGGACAAGGCCATATACGCATACAACAAGCATCTTGATAGAAATTATTCAGTCAAACAAGATCACTAAAAGACAAAAATCGATCACTAAAAGACAAAAAGAGAGAGAGAGAGAGAGAGAGAGAGAGAGAGAGAGAGAGAGAGAAGGAGCCAAACAGGTAACGCTTCTCGGCACTTTATATTTAGCAACAAGCTCAAGTGTCTTTTCCACAGTTAATGGACATTATTGTCTCAATGCCATTGATAAGGGGGTGAATACGGCGAGCCAAATTGTTCCCAAATGATCACATACTTCCAGTAAAAAAAAACTCTCATATTCTATTTCTGTGCATTAATGAGCCGTATAGGCCAATTTCACCTCTCCAGGAGTATCAAGTTGCAGCTATGAGCTCACGTGTGTATGAAGCCCTTCATTGCGGAGAAGATGATACTATTGTGTATAAAAGAAAAAGAAAAAAAAAACTCTAAGCCTATCATCTTGTGTGTGTGTGTGTGTGTGTGTGTGTGTGTGTGTGTGTGTGTGCTCTTTTTGCTGCATCCGGAGCAGAGTGCAGCTGTGCACAAGGCATCCTGCTACCCGAGAGACGGACGACTAAACGACTCACTGAAGGCCTTCGTAGCCTCAGTTAGATACACTGTTTAGTTGAACATTAAGCTGAATGTGTTAATTACAGTATATTCCAATTAATAAACAGCTCCAGGTACGTTTCTTTCTGCTTGCCGTCAACCCCAAGGAACATATAAAAGAAGGAACGGGTCATTATGTCATGATACTAACGTTGTAATGCTCTCTTGGTGCTAGTTCTACTGAAGCCTATAGAAGATAAACCCCAACCCCAACATATCTACATCTTATGACCTTTGATGAAGAAATGAGTCTAGAAAATGAAACACACTTCAGAGAATGCTGACTGATTTTTCCAAATGTGCGCAGTTGTTTATTTGCTGTTGGTCTCCAAATAGTATCCAAAAATTATGATTATTAGGCATATTTTACAGGGCTCATGGCGAGTCAAAATTAAAAAGCTCACAATGGCAATTAAAAAAAAAAGTTGGAAGTGAAGTGTCCTTTGAAAATATTGAACTTAGGACAAATAAATATTGTTAACAAAATCTGTATCCTTCATTCCTTCTCTCTTCTTTTTATTTCCTTCCAAAGGCTGCTTTACGATGACCGACAGGGCTAATAATAGCTAATGTTATGGGAATATCATGTATTCTAATGAAATGTTTAAAACCTTCTCTATACATCAGGCTATAAACTAACCCTTAGCTATAAAAACAACAAAGGCATACATGGCTGTCAGAAACTTTTTACGATGAACTTGATCATCAGAAAATAATTATCATAATTATTAATGACGCTATCACTGCCTTGATAAAAAACAACATCTGGGCTGTAATCCCATTCGTCTGGTGCCCTGCTGTGGCTGATCTACCCAACGCCTGGTCACCATACCAAAAACTGTAGATTATGTTACACAACATTAGCTAATGGGCTCAGAGTTTTAGTTTGGGTATTATCACAGTTTAGCTAACTTACAAACGTTAGTCGTTTACTAACCTCAGTCACGTATGCAAAAGAAGCTCCAGTCTGTTTTAAATATAGCAAAACTTTAATGTAACTCGCAACCAACTCACAAAACAAAATGTACCTTGAAAACATGACACATTAGCTTAAACGGCAACACACCAAATTACCATTGCCTCCATCAGCCATGCTGACAACCTGTGAAAGTGAGAAGGGAGAGATGAAGGTCTGCCCACTCACCACTACACTAACTGCACCAAGAGTTTGCACCAGTTTGCATTCACGCTCTAAACAGTGACGTAATGACCAGTCCTTCTTTTATAGTTTCCCTGATCAACCAGAGATTTGTACCCGAGATGCCAACTACCAACTACTTCATGAAAACAGCGATTGTTCCAAGACGCACAACTGCTTGTTCAAGAATTATTTTAATGCTGCATTAAAATAAGAGGCTTTTTGAAAACGAATGAATGGTCCAATCACCTTTTTCCAATGCGGACACAACTGAAGGACTTTAGGGAACTCAAGCGACAAACAGGAGCCGACTCATTTGAGCAAATAAACGAATAGATAGTGAATAAAACTTCAGGGACTAAATCAGAGCTGAAATAAAAATTTGTATTATTGATGTCAACAGATGCAAATTGGATTTTCTCTGTTATATTGTTATCTAGCTTGAGTGCTGTCTTTTCTTGGTCGTGAAGGCTGTATCGCAGTTAAAAATTGGGTTATTAGATTGTTCTATCTGAGCGAAATGAACAATTAATCTCTTTACTGGTTTCACTTTCATCTTATCACTAATCTTTGTTTCTTGTGAACACACCCCTACTCGTCTTAACACTTATATTTAATATATAGAACTTCACCCAGGACCTCAACTTACATTTTTTGGGATCGAAAAACATTTTGGAATTGACTTGTTCAGTCCTAACTTCCATCATCCACGGGCTGTTACCACCACCAAGTCAAGTCATGTCACGTCATGTTCACTCACCAAGTCTTTTGTGAGACATTCTTTGTACTTTTCATATTTCTGAATGTATGTAAACAAACCAGTTCTATTGAGGACACCATCGTCTTTAAAGTCAGCACTCAGGAGCAGCACTATCTGTTTGTTTGTGTGTGTATATGTGTGTGTGTGTGTGTGTTTGTGTTTGCAATGCTACTCACTCTCTCCCTCTATTTTTTCCGTGCCACGAGTCCAGATAATTGTCCTGGTCTCAAGCTTGACTTGAAATGTCCTTCTCTCTGGCCGCTGGGACTTCTTAGAATAAAACAGTGTCATTACTGTCCCCAGCTCTAGGTCTCGGTACAGGTTGTTCATCTCTGTGTCGTTGTCCATCCACGGGCCAGGTCCGTTGGAAAAGAAGCCTGAAGTCCCAGCCATGTTCACTTCCCCTGTTTGTTATCCGTTTCCTCTCAGAACAATCTGCTCAGTCCAGGCCTAGACAGGGATACCTACAGCAGGAGAAGAGGGGAGGAGGGGGGAGGCGGGGAAACCCATGAAACAATTCCCAGAGGACTTCTAGTGTGTCTGTCCTGTACACACATTATACTGCAGTAAGGAGCTGATGCTGTCAGCAGGAGACATGTTTTAAAAATACTGAGAACTTAACCTATTTATACACCTGCAGATATACTGTCAACACCGTACAAGAGAGAAATGGATTGTCCAGTATCGAAAATATGTTTAAAATACTCTCATGTTTATATATAAATACAATATTTATTTTAAAAAGGTTCTCCTACCTCTATTTTTAAACATATATGTGAAATGTAAACATGAGCATTATGAGTGTTTTTTTCCCTAAAAAGTATGAAATATGGCCTTTAAAAAATTACATTACATGCACAAAAAGTAAATAATCATGAGATTTTACACAAATTCATGGAAACTTCCAGGGATAAAATACCCACATTAAAGACACCCAAAACAAAAACAAAAAATCTAAACTATATATATTGCATAATGTAAAAAATTGTATGATTTTTTAAATAACATACAATGTTTTATTTTGTCTTACATAATTATGGCCTAATTTTATGTTTTGTACATATACTGAAAATATGTCCCAAACCTATAGAATAAGTACATAATATGGAACTAAAACAACATACACAATAAATAAATAAATATATTTAATCTGTACAGAAAAGTAGTCATAATCGTGTAAAAAAGACAAAGCATATGTTGTTGAGCAAAGCTTTCAATTTGAACATTCATGACATATGTGGACATATTGATTTTTCTACATGGGTAAGGTTACTCTCAGTATTGAATAACACAGGAGCAATACTGTGATTTATCATTAAAGTGATGTAAATAAATGACAGCTGCAGCCTGGCAAACGTGTTGATTAAGTTAATCACACCGGATAACTTTCACTCCGAAGATGATTTTTAGCTTTAATCCAGCAGCGGGGAGGTTTAATCTAATTTGGACTGATTTCTCAAACTACCAACAGGCCTGTAACCTGCTGCAGTCCGTCCCGGTGGAAAACAAAGTTTCCTTTGGATACAAGAAGCAAGAAGGCATCACATTTTTTTTTTTTTTTTTTTTTTTTTTTTGGAGGTGAGGAGGAAGGAGGGGGGGATACAACTGGTGGCGAATGGCAGCAGAGTGGGATAACAGTGTAACAAGAAACGTCTGGTTATTTTCACAGCGTGGAAACGGGGCCGGTGTGTGCTAGCATTCCGCTGGGCCAAAGGAAGAACCGTGGTTAGTTTCAGCCCCTGGGGAAAAAAGCCCAGGTAGTAGCAGCTATCCTACCCTTTCCTGCCGCTCTGTTTTTAGGGAAACTCAACTGCAAAACAACACGTCGCAGGGGCTGCTGTGTTGTACCTACCGCCGCAATCTCGGCCCGACCGCACATCTCCAACGGTTGCGAGGCTGCTCCTCTCTCCTCTCCCGTCGTTTTTCTCCTTCTCCGTGTCTTCCCCCCGCTCCCCGGTTTTCCGTGATTAAATCATCGCTAGGCCCTGGGAAAAAGGCGCTGCGGTCCCGACGACAATGATCCCCGTTTCCTCTTCTTCCCTCCGGCCGTCCATAGAGAGGCACAGGCAAGACAAGCAAGAACCGTGGTAGGACTACGCAAGTTTGTCTGCTCTAGGATCCGGCCAGCACAGGCCCTTCCCCCCCCGCAATCGAGCAGCAGTGTGCCCTTTCCTAGGAATTATGGCCCGCCCTAATCTGCCTCTGATTGGCTAATACTTACTGCCTTCGTTGATTGGGTTGGTTAGGTTTAGGCTAAGAATATAAAGGTAAGCCAATGAAAGGTAGAGTCACAACGTCGCCATCCCACTAAAAAAAAAAAAAAAGAACCATGGCACCCGGGTTGAAGTCAAAAACCAGCCTTCCGCTGCGGCTTTTCATAATAAAAACCCCCGTCGAGGAACTTGTTGCACTGATTTGTAAAATGCAGTTTTATTTTAAGGTTAGAGGCCTTTAATAAAGATTGGTTTTAGTTTTGCATACATATTATGCACTGAGAATTAGATATGAGTCACACAAAAACAATTCTGCTGTTTTCCTCAAAAATAAATAGCAGACAAACTTTGAAAATCTTGGGGCATCACTTGACAACACTTACTGTATTTTTTAAATTCATGTCCACAGTCATCAGATACTGCTACAAAATGTACAAAGCAGAATGCCCACCTGATTCAAAAGGTGCATCTTACTCTAATACAAACTGTACTATAGACAGCAGTCATTTACATTGTTATTTTAAAAATATGTCTGCAAATAAAGCTTATTATTTGTTACATTATTACAATTTTTTTTTCAACTGAACTGTGGCAATCACGAAGGAACTGTTTTGCCACCATAGATGCACTTGGTGCTGTAAAATGGATTCATATTCCTGTGCAGGAACTATAATCAGACTTAATGAGAGAACAGAGCTTTTAAGATTTCTCTTTTTTCACCTTGTGGCTATTTGATGTTCGTCTTAGTTACTAAGACACCCAAGTTGTTGGTGTCTTTAAGCTTCATCTAAATAAACCCATTAAGTTGTAGCTACAGTACATAATAAAAAAGTGAAAGATGATTTGTCAAACCATATCACTTTTTTCCCTCACTCAGGTTTCCTGTTCTGTGCATGAAGCTGTGTGAGAAGCTGTTTCTGCATTGGGCTTGTGTACAAGTAATTTACTCCACTAATATGAGCATTAAGCCATGGCACAGGAATCTTGATTCATTTGTTCAGCATACTATCATGTTAAATGGCTGCATATCACTGAAGACAGGCTTTAACTTGCAGTCATTTACTTAATGCAGAGCATTTACTTATTTTTGGCATTTATCAATTGGCCTTGATATAATTTGCCCCTGTAACTGTTAGCTACTTGAAAGTTTAAGATTTTTTCATGTATGTGTATTTTGATATCCTAAATCTACTGAGGAGGATATGTGGTAGCAAACACACACACAGTTATTTTGGAGATTAATACCCCCACCTCCTGTAGAATCTGTGTGTGTCCCGGTTGCTTGACGCAGCTCATCCCTCCCCTGTTGGAGCTGGTTATCGGCCTCTTAAAGACATAGAAACCCTGTTCATACTGTACAAGAGTGCATCTCAATTAGCAATCTCTCAAAGCAATATCAAGCAATAACTCTGTAATTTTTTACCTGTAACTAATACTGTCGGCATTTCATTACATATATGTCCAAATTAACAATGAAGCCGATACTTTTGTTCTCATCCTTACTAATTTGCTTTTCTTCTCTTTATGGAAACAATTGATCTAAATGAGGATGTAATATGAGTAAAAATAGAAAATAGTGATAAATTAAGTGTTTGTTTTTGAGACACATCACTAGGAATTGTACTATGACCCGTGATGTCACTGATTGCTGTTGATTAGGCTCTTTATCTGACAGGATTAATGTTTCTCTTTGAACACATAAGGAATCAACTCACATTTCAATCCTTATTTCACACATGCACACAAAGAAAATATCCACAAAAAAGACAAGATTGATGTTTTATTTCGAAAACTACAAAGCTTAAAACAATAAGCATCCAACCAATCAGGACTTGTGTGATAAATGATCAAATAGCAAGAAATATCAATGACAAAAGTTAGAATATCCATTCACATATGGAAATTTATTCAAAGAGGACACTTTCAGCTTAATCACAGCAATACAAAAAACAGCACACTACATGATAGACTTATGTGATCTTTTTTTTTTTTTTTTTTTTGGCAAAATCCACATCCCTCTTAGAAAGTCTGAAAGAACAGTCTCTTTTAGCGCTTAACACACAGGACGCACTCTGTACTTCAGCTGTTTCAAGTAACCAAGAGGAAAAAACTGTGGACACAGACACACACCGGTTGCATATGAGCAATGAAGAGCTTTTTGTCGACAGTGCATACAGCAAATATTATATAAAAACACTGAATCATAGTGACTGAAAAATGACAAAAAATATGTACATCCCTGAAATAAACAGCAAAATCAAACTAAATGGAAAAAAAGATGACATTCTGTGTGCTAATAATTATATGAGCATAGTGTTGTGTTTCTACTCTTCACACTGTCATCAGTCTGTCAGGCTCGTTTTTTTGTATCTATCTTGCACATAAAAATTTCACTAATTGAAATTCATCCATTTATAACCTCTCTCGTGTTGTTTCTCACAGTCAGTCTTCCATACAAACATTTAGCAATTCATTATTCTATGAGAATATAGAATTTCTCAATAAATCTGATGGCTTAAAAATTTCAGTACAGTTGTACCTGACAAAAGATAATACTAACATGTTCACAGGTGTTTGATCATGGGCAGATAGCTGCAGCTACATACACACTACTGTAATTTTTTTTTAAAAGAGAGAGAGATGCTGTTTGACAGCATGGTCAAATGGTTGAGTTCTATATTCACAACCAATTGTTATTATACAACACAATTATTAACCTGGGTCATGGCTCAAACAAAGTATTTGCTTCCTCCTTCACAGCCCTGCAGTAACCACACAGTGGAATCATTTGACATCAGCTAAAAACCATCTGTATTATCAAAGGCATGGGTAGAAAAGGTAAAAACACTGAGTGTGTTTAAAACTCATAGTCCTTTTCAGCCATGTCAATCGCCCAGGCAAACTTCTCTCTCTGGGTTTTGTTGTAGATCTTCTCAATCTGAACGCCCCATTTCTTGCACCTGGAGAGAAGGGAAGATTGAATATTTAAAGGGTGAAAAACAGCAACGTTCAACCACTCACTGACTGCGTTCCATGTAGAAGACTAGACAGTGAGTCAGTTGTCAGCACAAAATCTAAAACTATTTGGCTCATGCACATTGCATTAATGTTGTTGAGACTTGATTAGTGACCATAGCTTGTTTACTGCTTTTTAGGTTGAATTGGGAAAATAAACAGTCCACTACGACCAGTAAAAATGTCTGCAGAGAGCTTGGGTTCAGTCAAGCCAAAAGAGGGCATTCTGAACATTTGCCACACTATGAATGTGAAACCCTTAGCCTTAGCAAGACCACCATCAACCCCACACAGAGTCTAACTGGACAGACCAGAACCATTCATCATTCTCTCTGCTCTGTCACGCAGATCAACCTATTTTACGAGAACACTATGAGTACAGGTACAACATAGCTGTTGTATATTACTCTAGTGTTAAACACATCATTCAAATATTAACATTCAATTTAATACATTTTAAGTAGAGAAATGCATTCGAAATCAAGGGATCACATGATCACAGTGTGAAAATGGTTATATTTTAAGGCATGTCTGTGTTCTAATTTCAGACTAAACACAAATATTAACTGTTGTCTGATTACATAATGAGGTCACACTAGAAAGAAGAATACTTTAAAATGCTAACAAACACACTAAACATAATCACTTAACTGTTGAGTAGCGCATTAATAAGAGAGTAGTGTTCAACAAAATTAAGTCTAGCAATAAGGAGCTACTGAAAAGAAGTGACGCAACATGTAAACCAACATGATGTTTTCTGAAAAAAAAAAAAAGATAATATTATTTTTTGTATCCAGCTATAACTAACTGTTTGTCAAATTATTTCACAGTAGCTCTCTATACTTATAAGTATTAGTAGATATAATATTATGGCCTATATGAATCAAATCTAAGTAGTTAGCTAGTAGCTCACTAGATTGAAAACCAACCAACCTCCACACTGAAATCAGACAAAGGTTGTAGCTGCTATTCAGAATTTTTTCTTTACCAAACTTGAAAGGGGTTCTAAACGCTACTTACTGTGATTTCTTAACTGCACTCTCAAGGATTGCAAATTGTTTCAGCGAATCTCTTTACACTTTGTACCCACTACCACTGTATGACAACATGACACAGCAGCCCATCTAGTAGTCCAGCCAATGTGTCTTCATCTCTGTTACACTTATTCACACACATACAACTACAGTGTACAACAGGTTCCCATGCACCACCCTGAAAGGGGGGACCCCCATCCCTTACGCCTCACAACCAGGCAAAACACGGAGCATTCCTGTATCCATTGTACTTGAGAAGGAGGCTCTCCATAAATAGCTGTGGGGCATGGGTTAGGGAGGGCGGCCCACTGTTCCCCTTCTCTGTGGCATGGCTCTCCATTCAGCTACAGACAGCTCCTCATTGACTTCCCACATGGAGGAAGGAGTGCTGTTTGGGGACGCTCCCTGGCTTTCAGAAACAAACCCCATTGTTCCTTGCACTCACACGCTTTTCTTCCTCTTATTTTCCTTCTGCAGCCGTTAGCTTTTTTGCTTGTGCTGCTCCTTTTCCTACAATGCAAGAGAATTTCCTGCCTTTCTGTCACAGAGGTAGATATTATGCACCCCGCGCACCCACCCAGAGAAAGTCGGCATATTAAACAGTAGGGGGCCTACTATTTAACGTCACTTTTTTTTTTTACTATTGTGACACCTGTGATCAAATAATATGGTTAATAAATAATAAACAGAGATAAACAACTGCTGCTGTGTCTCATAAATACCATGCAACAGAGATGCGTGGATCCAGGTAGTTGAGCTTGGAGGTGCCCAGAGCAATCTGTTTGTTCTCCTCTCTATCTGTGGCCTGCACCTGGAGCTTCATCAGCTGCTCCTCTATCCTCTGTACAGCTTTACGCTTCACCTCCACAGCCCTGACAGGGACGGGAGACACGGACAGACAGAGGCAGGAAGAAAGATAGATACAGGAAGAGATACACACAAAGACAAAGACATATGGTGACTAATTGTGAGAATCTCTTGCACTGGTCAACAGCACTCCTTACAAGCGTCCTTACTTTTTGCTCTTGTCATCATGGGAAGCCTTGTGATCACTCTTGGCAGCCTTCAGCTGCTTCCTGGCTGCGGACAGTTGATTCTGTTTCTCATCGATCTGCAATCAAAACAAACTGAGTGAGCCATCTACAGTACACCGCACTGAGAGGGAATAACATAACCATTTACAATGATAAAATAAAATCCAAATATTCTTCAAGATGAACAAGATGACACCCAGACACCATTGCTTGTGGCAAGACAACAAAACAGTTGTTAATGGCAGAACATAAAAGATAAGAAAAAAGAACAGAGGGGCTTACCTTGGTCTGAAGGTTTTGCATGGACTTCTCAAATGTTTTGGGTGGAGCTCTCTGGTGGTTACAGAGGATGGCCACCGCCCGGTTGGCCCGGTTATATGACAGAATCTTAGCCGGGATGCTGTCATCAGCTGGAGGCCCAAATATAACACAACGATAAAGGAGGAGAAGTTTAAAATCATTGAAATTTAAAATCACTGAACCACATTCTGCAGTGTTTATGTATTCAAAGGCACAATAAGTATTAGTTACATGCAGTAAAATCATATTGGTAACCAAGCCATCTGTAGAATAACCCGCTGTTAATATACTATATAGATATAGATTACACAAAATCTGTGAAAATACAGTTCTTGACTGGAATGGCCCCCAAAGTTAGTGTAAGTGTCCTTACATGGAAACTCTACTTAACTATTTGCCCCAGCCATTTATTATTTTTGTACATTAATTTATGCTCCATGTTGAATATTTTATTATGAGGCTCTTTGTACTATTCTCCTGTGGGAAAAGGAGCTGGAGTGGGCAGTTTTATTAACATGGAAGTTCTGCTTCATTACTAGGGTAACACTGGTTGAATTGTACAACAGCAGGGAGATTATCAGAAACTGGATAGAGTGATTATAAGTTTCATCTGTGCTCGGAAACGATTGGGCTGTGATTAAAGTGAGGGGCGTGTGACTGGATGAAGCTGCTGTCACTCACGGCTGGTAAGTTCTTTGAGCTGCTGCTGAAGCGTGATTGAGGCGTTGTAGGTACGGAAGACCTTGGCTGTCAGGCCGTCCATCAGCTCCTGTAAGTGCTTGTTCAGAATAGAGGTCTGCGGGAGACAGAGAGAAAGAGAGAGCGAGGAGGAGGGAAAGAAAAAAAGTATTTCAATTAGATTAACATCACTTTATTTTTCTTTAATTTAAACAAAAATTTCTAGATGCAAATATTAATGTGTATTTCTTACGTTCAGTCTGTCAAAGAGGTCGTCTTCAGGCTGCTTGTTCTCCAGGAACAACTGCAGGTTTTTAAATACCTGAAAAAAAAATCAGCAAAGATTTAATTTATTTAGTGTGAAATTACTCACATTTAACAGTTCAGAGTAACAGTGTTCATGAATGCACTATCACATTTCTGTCAGATGGGGGCATTATCTTGCTTCTGTTCATAATGACAAGTGCAGCTGGTTTATTACACCTTAGTGTATTATTTGTATGTACTTGTGTACATACATTGTGATGTGTCATTGGGGATGCAGACAGGAAGTGTAGCTGAAAAGACAGTGTCCAGACGTGTTTAAGAATTTGTGAGGCAAAGCTGAACATGTCTAGCATGTTCATGTCTGTGTATATGTTTTTGTGTTATGCGTGCAAGTTCACTCCGGTAATAGCAGGAAACAGACCACCCTCTGAGGCAGAGCTGACGGAAAGCTTTTAGTGCCTGATCACCTGTCTGTGCAAACATCCTTCTCAGCACAACAACTTCTTATCTTGTTTACACTAAATTTACATATCAGTCAGATATACAAACAACTCTGCCCTCATAAAAGATATCACAGTTTTGTGCTTCAATGTGTCAGCCAAAGTCTTTAGTTTCACCAGCTTCTCTGCCTCCAGTCACATGTTCTTCTCCTCTCTCCTCCCCTTCCCTCTCTTACTCTCTTCTCCACAGGGATCTTGTTGTAGTAGCGGATAGAATCCTTTCCCAGGAAGTCAAACTCCACCACGTACTCCTGGTCGTCCATCTTGGGGTACAGTTTGATGTGCTCCACCCGCAGCGAGCAGCAGCCGACTGTGTCCGCAGTCTCGCCTTCCTCCTTTTCGTTACCCGCCCTCAGTGCAAGCTACAGCGGAGAGACACAACACATCGTCATCATCAGTATCGTCAGTAATTCTCCAAGTGGGATGAAAGGTACCCTTGTGGTTTTTGAAATCATAAAAGGACGTCCGTGGTAAAAATTAATTATCATTTTTTTGTATTTCTCCTCACCTTATCTATGAAATAAAGTGCCACAGCTCTCTGCCTGATCCTCATCTCTTTTGACTTCCAGTCGTCTCTATACTGGCTACGGATGCGATCCACACACTTCTTCAATCGTCGAGCAGTTTCATATTTCTGCCAGTCCTTCTCCCCCTGCATACACATACACATACACAATATATTCAGTAGGGATATAGATAATTCTTGTTAAGGGATTAAAGGTGAAATATGGAAACTCAGATATACTTTAGGATCAAGACATGATTGAAAATGAGATTGGAGGCTAAAGTTATGAGAGCACCTTGATCCTGGAGCTAGGGTTCAGCATGATGTACTTGATGGATCCCTGGATGTTCTCTGTCCAAGACACCAGCCAGGTCACCTTGTTGTCATGGCGAACTTCCTTCCACTTTGTCCCTGGAGGAGGTTTAGGGTGTTTGGAGTCCCTAAAGAAAAAGAGATGGGATTAAATAGGAATGAAACACATTGACAACCTTTGCCAGCTATGTTTAAAGTTTATAATAGACATACAGTTTAAATACCAACTACAGTAAAAGATTAATTGGCCTTTTTTTTAACTTAATGGACCAGTCCAAGATAGACTTTATATGGTAAACACTACTACAACTATGAGACAATAGTGTACAGAGAAATGTCATTGAAAAATAAACTGTCTTGATGACCAGTGTGTCGAGGTCAACCTGTCTCCTGGAGTCATGTTATTCTTGGAACACACAGCGTATTCTGACAGGAAGACCACCTTTGACACAGTGCCGGCATGTGTGCAACAGTAAATCTGACATACAGTACATGCCACATGAAGCACGTACATTCTTTTGCCGGTGTCGCTTTGATGGCAACAGAATGCTAGAAATTAGCTTTCCCATAAACCCTGTCACACACACTCATTGCCCCTGAGGTCTGGAATAACAGTGATAGCAAGAAAGTTATTCCAACTATCTTAACATAAATCCAGCCATCACAAGATGGCAGTTAAAGCGAAAAATGAAGAAAAATCAGGTTGGATCAGAAGATAAGGATTGAAGAACACAACAATGAAGTCGACCTGCAGCATGTGCCTTTATTTGACCTTTTGGCAGACCAACTGCATCTGCATGCATCCACATATTATATTCACAAGCACACACGTTCACACATTACCCTTACCTTACTACAAAACTCAGAACTAGACATAATATTAATATCAGCTTCTTGACAGATTTCATGTTTCTCTTATGCATCCAAAAACTAAACTAAGATAGAAAAAGCGAGGCAGTGAGGGTGCTGAAGCTGGTGGTAGTGAGATTACTCACTTGCTGCAGTTGATAATAATGTCTTCAGGTCTGATGCGACGTTTCAGCATGCCCATCTTTGGATGGTCGCCTCGGCCTCGGAATAGACCTGGCGGCTCGATGCGGAAGTTTCCGATCCTCTCCTTGTGGTTGTCCATGATGCAGAAACCGTACTCCTGGAGGGTCCTCTCATTCTCCTCTTTGATTTTCTACACAGAGTATTAAAATATGGAAATACAATGAGAGATTCCATGATGTTTTCAGAGAGGGGAAAGTCTGCGTGAAGTCTGTGTAGGCATACCTGTTTCTCCTCCTTTGACATCTGTTTCCGAGCTTCTGATTGGGCCTTGAAGTACTCGCTCATTTCACTGAAGTTACACTTGTTGAGGTCGGTGATCTTTGACTTCTCCTCTGAAGTCATTTCCTAAAATAAAAGAGACGACATCTGAAGCATACCCAACGTAAATACTTGAACTTCATACCCTCCGTAGATTCCAACTCGTGTGTGCAACTTGAGACGCTATTTTTTGTGTCTTCACCTTCCTCCAGTCCTTAAAGAAGTTTTTCCTGAAGATGTCCTTAGTGGTGTACTCGTGATCCAACATCTTGGCAAAGAATGTGGCTACTTCCTCAGCGGGGGCACTAAGTTTCATTGGTTTACCTACAAACACAGACAAACTATATTATAGTCTTTACAAAAATCCGACACAAATATATTACAAGTTATTTTTTACACAGAAAAACTTACCATCATAGTAAAATTTGACTTTATCGGGCAAGGGTTCATACGGAGGCGCAAACACTGGACCTTTATGTTCAAGGAAGCGCCATTTGGAGCCATCAGTATATCTTTCCTCCTCCCACCTAATTACCACAAACAACAACAAAGTACAACCCATGATAGAGAAGAAAAAACATGGTATCTGCTTCTCAGTAGCAAACTGTGCATGGTTTGTAATTTCCTGAGGAAAAGATCTATTTGTCCCCCAAAATTATCTCACCATTTCCATTTCTCCTCTTCTTCTTTTTTGGCTTTCTTTCCCTCTGTTACCTTTTTGTCTTTTGTCTTCTTTTTAGGCTTTATGTCCTAAAAGAAGAGCGAACAGAATAAATCTGGGGAATACAAAGAGTGGCCATTCCAGCCTGGAGAATGTATTCATCAAAATGTTGAAAAATCAATTAACCTCATCCTCCTCATCTTCTTCGTACTCATGTTTCCTCTTTTTGGCCTTTTTGTCATGTTCTGTCTTGACTTTTTTGGGCTTGTAATCGAATCTAAGGATAAAAAAAAAACAGAACATCACATTGATAATCAAACTTTATCTCAGAATACAGAAATGTAGACAACCAAATCTTAAATGTAACTACAGTGACAAGTGAAGCTTAAAGATGAATTTGCATAATACCCACTCTTCATCATCATATTCTTGTTTGGTCTTGTTGTGTTGTGGAGAGGAGTAGAAGCCATTGCCTTCTTCAGGCTCGCTCTTAATGGCAGCAGGGCTCATGTCTCTAATTCACATATCGAAAGCATTGAACTGCATATTAGTAAAGCAATATCCCTTTAATGATAAACAAGAAATAACTAAGCTCATAGTAAACACAACAAAGTGATACTGTCTACCTTACATATCCGTTTTCTTTCTCCTTTTTAGGCTTGTCTATGTGGGATGATTTGATCTGTGAGAAACAGGGAATATATTAGCAGATAATTAAAATGTATTTCAATACCCCTTCACACCTTTAAACATTGACATTGGAAGACATTAATAAACATGAGAAGACAGTTTGTGTTATGTCAAAAGCACAAAATAATTATTTGGTGATCATGACAAAACAAATTCAATATCACACAATAATTATTCTGTCACGGTGAGAAAACTACACATAATATTTATGCCAAGGGTCTGTATGGCTTTTCATAAAAAGGCAGACCGGCTCTCTATCTATTTATGAACAAACCTTTTCTTCTCTCCTCTTCTCTTTGTGTTTTTCCCTGTGCTTGTCTGAGCTGCCGTCGCTGTGCTTCAGCTTCTCTTTGTCTTTGTCTCTGTGTTTCTTCTCAGAGTGGTCCTTATGTTCGCTGGGACACAGAAGCCACAGAGGTCAGAGATCAAGTGCAAGAGGTCATACGTGGTCCAGATGCTCAGACACAAAAGATGTCATCAACAGAGCACCAACCACCAGTTATGTGAACTTGTAAATTTTTAACAAACAATGACAGCATCATGGATGACTGCTGATAAAATTGGCCAAGGTTGTGACTCTACTACCACACTGCAGCCCACAAGTATTTCAACCAGACAAAAACAAAAGGTAACAAATGTTCCACAGTGGCTCAAATTACAAATGCACTGCAGATGCCATTCATAAAAGTGGGTTTCAGGAAGTCCTTGTGATGTATGTTTGCTGATTCAACACAGCAGGGTGCTTTATTAGCTTCAATTAAATCAGCAGCACTCTGTGTGATTCTTTCATGTTCTTACTGAAAAGCCTGTTATTTTTTTGTGCTCATACTGGCAGAATCTGTATCCAAATTAATTGACTTTGCCATTATCCTCCTTATTAAAGATGAAGTTTTAACAGATTCATAACATATAATAGATATATAGCTGACTTCATACTGGTAAAATAAAGTATTTTAAGGATAAGTACATGTTACAAATACTGTTAACATTAGTGCAGGGCTTAACAAACTTGTATTTGTCAGTTCACATGCAAAAGGCTTAAGTCAAGTATTATCTTCATCAAAAAAGTGAGAGGAAGTGCAGACGTGGTATCCTACCTGTTGCTGTACTTGAATTTCTCTCGCTCTTTGTCTTTTTTGTGGTCTTTGTGTCTGTGTTCCTTGTCTTTGTGCTTGTCCTTATGTTTGTGAGTGTCTAGGATACAAAGGAGAGATCGGCGTTTTAAAAATTAAGAACAAAAATAACTTTGTGGAATCTGAGATCAATCTTTTACATTTGGTTGTCCACACATGTATGTCTGATGAGTTTATCTAATATATAAACACGAGCTGACAGAGGGAGAAAAAAAAAGAAGCATCATCTATATCCATTCTATATTCAGCTCTACTGTAAAATGTTACACAAGGTTTGTAATCAGAAAGTGGGACTAAACAAACAAGGTGTTTAGTGAGACCAAAAGGACAGGGAGTAGATTTAGGCTTAATTAGATCTATATTATCTAGCATCAAGTATAATATAATAATAATAATAATAGATAGACTCAGTGCCCAACATACATTTGCTGCAGCTGACCCACAATCCTCCTCAGGTAACTTTATCCTCTAGGACACTATAGTATATGGCGATGCTGGAGATGGCAGGAAACAAAGAAAACTAAATATATCTATGCAGACTTGACAGTGACCGTGTCATACATTGCCATAATTTCTACTACAATAATCAAATTGTATCCAGCAATATTTGTATTTTGTCTTCAATGTTTAACATAACAATAGTTTTTTTGCCACAGGCTATGATACAACTTTTGATGTAGTGACCTGATTTTTTTAATGGAAAAATATGAGAAGTTTTCATAGTCTCAAGTGTTTAGGATATGAATATGATTTTATAAGAGTCTTCATATTAAAATGTTTCCTGTTGAGTTATCCCTCCTGGAAGTAGACCTGATCATCGCCTCCTGGCGCCCTGTTGTTATGGCAGTTTAATATAGGCTATTACCTGCTATTGTCTTATGAAACAGTAACACACATCCCAGTTATTTTTAAACCAAAACTATTCCCACACACTGGTTTTCTTTCCATCACAGCAGGCAGCAAATTAAGCCTCCAAGAAGAAAAGTGCTCTGAGCTTCGCAAGACTGATTGATACTCCTGTGTAGGAGCTATAAATTGTACAAAAAAATCCTCAGGGCATATGCTTTTTTAAATAATGTAGTGCAACTTTCTTTTCTGTGACTTAAAGTTTGTGTGTATGTGTGTGTGTGTGTGAGGATTCCCTATTGACAGTGCAGATAAAAGTCTCTAGCACAGAGATGCAGCAGGCACAGTGCAGCTGGTGGAGAGATACGGGCAGGGAGAGGCGATAAGCTCCCAGCTCTCGCCTCCATATCACGGCAGACAGTTGGCTCACTGATCGGCGCCCTGGCTGCTACATACAGAAAAAGAAAATGGCGCAGAGACTAAGTCCTCAGCCCCAATTCTGCCACTTTCGGCTCCAAAATTCGTTATAATTGCGCGTAAATATTATCCATCTAAAGCATGCATAATAAACACGATGCCAGGGGCTTTCGGAATCCCCCGTCAGATTAAAAAACCGAGGGGCGCAAATGCACAATTCAGACCCTCTTTTTGAACAATAGCCGCAACAGAGTGGAGGAGAAGGGACTTAGTCTCTGGGACGCCATTTCTGTCCTTTAAAAACTAACAGTAGACAGGTCACGATTCCGAATGGAAACCAAAGTCATTATGAATAAAATCCCCCATCAGAGGACCTACCGCTTCCTTTAGATCCACAATTGACCTGAAAATTGTGAAAAAAGAGAGTTTTAATATTTCAATTTTGAAAATGCCGGTAGCTCGGTTATTCAAGTTTCAATTGGCATACAAATGCACCCTACACATATATTGTTACAGTAAAAATTCAAATAACGCACATCATTTCAAAGTTCTCACTGAAATAACAAAGAAAACATCGCAGATAACTTATAACACCAGCTAACGTTTCTCAATCATTATTTCATATCATGACAATAAATATTCGTCAGTTATGTCTGTTATTACCAATGAATTGATACAAACGGACACCCTCTCGCAAAAAAAAAAAAAAAAAAAAAAAAAAAAAAAAGGAAGAAAATTAATTATTGACTAAGAGGTACCTGGGAGTCTCCATGCCCATGATCTCCGCTCATGGTCAAGTTGTTTTTGTTTGTAGAGCAGGTGAAGTTGTCACAGGAGACAGCTGTTCAGGATGCGAGCGGTGCGGATGCGAGGCTCAGGGAGCCTTCACTGGAATGGAGTCCCAACGTTTACTGACTGCGCATGCTCGCACTGACCTGAACGCAGAGAACATTATACTCTTGCTGCGTGGTCTCTGCCTGACTGAGCATCAAAATATCATCGATTCAGTCATATACGTCTTTATCTGTTCAAATTCACAGAGGCTACATGTTTCTGATCCAGATATAGTAAGAGTTCAAATATACTCATCTCCTAGAGCATATGATGTGTTGTCACTGCTTCAAATTTCCCTTCACTTAAATGGAGTGATGTGTTTACATCATATTCTGCTTAGTGTTAAATCAATAATCTAGGAGTTTAACATAGCTCTGAGACTGAGACTCATATAGAAAAAAAAGATAATCATTCTAAGAAAAATAGATTAATCATATTACACAGTTTCACAGAACAAAAGCAGTAGAAAATTTAATTCAGTTTTACAACATAATTATACAATCATGACAAGCTCCATTATCAGTCTTCACATGATTAATCCAGCATTTAATATAAAAAGCACATTCACACAAACACATACTGTATGCACACATTCTAACTACAATCTCACAAAAAAAGCATGGACAAAACAATACCATAATTCTTCTTCTTTTTTTTTTCTTTTTTCTTTTTTTTAAACAATCTGTACACGGTTTCTTCCTGTGATGAAAATTCATAATCTGGGACAGGGAAACCGACATCCACTGATTCACAGCGGGAAACAAAAACATTTACAGTACAGTTCACAGGTTGCCACAACTGCCGTTGCACCTATTTAGACTTCCTTCGTTTGGCCTGGGTGGGGCTCGCTCCAGTTTCTGTTAAAAAGATAATACAAGTTAGTGTGTAGTTTTGTATAGCTTGGGTGTAGTTGTAGACATTCTGCCTAAAGTTTATTTTGAAGTTGCTTGCGTGTTTACGTTACCTTTTACAGCAGCACTGGTTCCAGGCCTGGCTGATCTCTTCCTAATGCCACTGTCCGCTACCGGCTCCTCCTCCACCTCCTTGTCTGCCCGGGAGCTGCGTCTGCTCGGTCCCTTGGGTTTCTCCACAGCAACTCTGGGAGGACCAGATAGAAAAACAACAAACGACAAGGAAAGGAAGATAACACAGCGATGTGTTACTAAAGATGCAAAGGCATGAGTTAACTCTGCTCTACTCAGAGAAAGATATAATACCACTCAGGACTCTGCTGTTTTTCCTCGTCTACCACAGATACTGTGCGTCTTCATCCCGACAGCATCCACTACGTCGACATGATCACTGCTTGTGTCTTTGCAGCGCAAACATGTTAAAATACATACCTTGGGACTAAGTTGATGGGCGTCTTTCTTTTCTTTGCCCATCTGTGATAGAAGTGGAAAAACAGCGGTAAACTATAAACTGTGCTGAACAAACATGGCTTCACTTCCCCACGATATTATGACAATCCCCAGGAAAAGAGATATGGCCATAAAGGTCAGTGGGGTGGTACAATTTGCTTTGTGATAGGTTTTATTTTGATTAAACTTCGGACATGCATTGGTATAATTTATATTGATGCATGCTAATCATACATACCAAGTGCTGAGGCCACGTGGCTCATTGATTTCACCATGTACCCCCTTGGCCAACCACATGACCTCCCTGAGTTTCAGTAGAGTTAGAAATGTCTAAGCATTTCTCCTTCAAGAGCATGAGTCTTAAGACTAGGCCAACTTTTCCAAGATCAATAGTAAGGGACACCTTAATAAACCCCAGCACATGAAGCAATACATAGTCAATTAGCAATACAGCAAATAAAATATTATAAATGTTATGGGGAATCTTACCCCTGCTCAGGACCTGTCGAGACCTCTTCACCTAAATAGGACAAAAAAGGAGAGACTTATTTTCCACCTAGTTCCAAATGACTCATATGAGATCATTATGGAATTGATTGTTTCTCTTTTAAAAACAGGCATTGTTAAAAAAACATCTGTAACAAAGATGACCAAGCTTACCCGTCTTCTCACTAGCAACAGGCTCCTGTGGCTGTGGAACTTCTTGTTGAATAGGTGCTGGGGAAAAAGGATGAAGTAGTTCAACTGACACATTTGACTACATTAAACAAATTAGTCAATGAGCAGAATGGCTATGTCAATATATTAATGGTGTTGAGCATAAGTCTTTCCTCCACTATGATCACCAATCCTCAATGGTTTTGCACATAGCAACTTTTGTCCTCTTTATAAACAAGGAAAAACAGGAACACCAAATATTCTTTGTTGTTCAGTTTTCAAACTCAGGAAAGCTTTATACTTAAAGTTGCATGACACTTGAGGTTACATTACATTAGTTATATGTTGCTATGGCATGTAATAACAATCCCTTACTGCAGCAGTAACACAACATATATAAAAAGGTACTCTTAGTCATCAGCTTGACCTGACCAAGAATCATGGCCAGAATATGACCATCATTTTGTTTAAATGATGTATGTATACATCCACAGTGATTCTTTTAGCCCTCAACTGTGTGTTTACCTGGGGTGGTCTGAGTTGTTTCAGCAGGTCCTGCAGCTGGTGGCATGGGAGGCTCCACAGCTGGGGCATCAGATTGGGCTGGTGGAACTCCGCTGGGGTTAGCAACTGGAGAGGATATGGCGGGAGGAACTTCCTGAACAGGTCCAGGTACAGTAACAATGGGAACAATGGACGGTACTGGACTTTGTGCAGGAGTGACCGTAGAGAGCACGGTAGCAGAGGAGACAACAGTGGTAGCACCAACTACAGTGACAGTAGGAGTTTGAGAAGTTACAGCCTGGGCTGGGCTTGAGACTGAAGCTGGTACAGGCAATGGAGTCTGGGTGACAATCTGAGTAGGGACAGCAACTTGGCTAGGAACTGGGATAGGAGAAGAGACTGCAGGTGAAGTAATGTTTGAACCAGCAGTAGTAGTATGGGGCACTAGTGCTTCAATCTGAATGGCAGGACTAGTAGGAGGATGAAAGACCTGGGGTGGAACAGCCCCAGTGGGCCCCTGTGCAGGCCTTTCTACAGGACTCTGCTGGGATTCAGCTGTACCAGAAACAGGTGCAGCAGCCTGTGCAGGCTTACTTTTCACCTGGGCAGTGGAGGATGGAGACATGGGCCCCTTTCGGAGAGTGTTAACAGCTCCAGGACTAGAGCAGGGAGGAGGAGAAGCCAGGGGTGGCTGAAAGGGAGATGACGCTGAAGGGCTTGGATGGGGAGATGGCTGCTGGATTGGAGGGCTAGATTTCTGACCAGAACCTGCCTCACCTAGATTTTCTGTTTTGGGAGCCCCAGGGTTAATTTGCTGAGGAGCTGGGAGAGTAACAACTGGGGACGATGACGACACACCAGTGGCAGTCTGAACCTGTCCAACAGCACTTCTGACAAGCTGCGTGCTGGCCATGGTAACCCCTGTTGATTGTGTGGCGCTTGGGGCAGGAGAGAGTTGGATGTTTGTAGTGGACACTTGGATAGGACCCATCATGGTGACTGACTGTGATACCACTGTGGTATTGGGAGCCACAGGTGCACTAGGAACCTGGAAAATTGGATTGATAAATACAGGGGTGGTGGTGATGAATTGAGGTCGGGACACGGGGGTCTGCTGGCGAATATCTTGAGGTCGAATGTTCTTGTTAGGGACAGCCACCATAGAAGTAGGTACTTGAGGAGTGGGGGCAGAGGTGATGGGGTTAGATGTTACAAACACAGCGAACTGGCTTGGGGAAATGGTGCTAGAAGAGGCAGAGGCATGTATGACTGAGTGAACACTTGTCACAGGTTTAGGATTAGGGCTTGGTTTTAGAGCTGAACTAGCTGGGTTTAGAGCAGAGTTGGAGTTAGAACTGGTACTAACAGCTGGGGCAGTACTGCTCTGACTGGAAGTGACAGGGTTGGGACTTACACTCGGGGCAGCATTAGTGTTAGTACTGAGAGTGGGGCAAAGGGTAGAGGTTGTGTTTACATTCAGACTGGGATTGACACCAAGACTTGAGACAGAGGTTTGGTTAAGGCTGGGGGTAGTATTGGAGTTTATGTTAGTGCTAGGGTGCAAGCTGGGAATTGCTGCAGGCTGCAAGTTAGGACTGCTGGTAGGGACTTGGACAGCAGGTTTGGGTTTAGCTTCTGATTCATTTATAGTGGCAGTAGTAGCAACAGGAATTGACATGTCTGTGCTCTGGGAATTACTGTGGGGAGGTCTCTCTGGATCCAAAGCAGACTTGGGGCTGTCCTTTCCCATAACATCCCTAACAGTATTACTCTGTATTGGCCGAAGAGGCATGTTTGGGACACCCGTGTTATCCAGTAACTGGTTGAGGGAGGTTGGAGCTGCCCTGAGAGCAGGTGAAACCTCAGAGTCCTGCAAAGGTGCTGTGTGTGTTGGCTGTCTATCACCTGTTCCTGCCTGCAGTTCCAAATCAGGTTTAGGCTGCTGAGGTGTGGGGAAACGAGGACTTGCCATTCTAGGAGCTGATAACTCCCTCAGAGGCTGCAGCTGGGGCTGAGGCTGAGGCTGAGGCTGAGGCATCGGTCGCTGCTCTGTTGTCATCATTGCCTGACTTTCCCTTACTCCCTCAGCAGGGTTACCTTGCATCCCATGGAAGGGACTCTGGGTCTGTTGTGCCTCCATGCTCCCACTCAGCTGTGCAGGCATAGACATTGGACTTGGGGGTACTGAGGTAGGGCTGAGCATCATGGTTTGCCCCTGAGGGTTGACCAACTGCTGCTGATGGGGAGGGCAGGTGATGGCCATCTTTGTCCCCTTCTGTCTTCCTGGACTTGGGGTGGCTGACTTGCGACTAGAGGCTGGACTTGACCTCCGACTATTGCTAGGACTTGCCCTCTTACCTTGCCCTCCAGACTGCTTATCCTGTTTAGCACCCGCACCTCCTGCTCCAGTGCCAGTGGAGAAAGGTTGTTGACTGTTGTTAGTGTTATTTCCACCCACACTGCCATTGTTGTTGTTGCCTGGTAGAGATAAGTTAGGAGGGGCCTGCCCAATGGCTTTCAGAGTTGTTGGGTTGAGACCCTGCTGGTCAAATCCCCTGTTTAGGTTAGGCTGCCTGGGAGGCAGAGGAATGTTGATTTTGGGAGGAAACAGCCCTGCAATAGACGCATTTAGCCTTTCAGGTGAAAGGTTGATTTCGGAGGGCTCAGTGCTAGGTGGACGATTAGTTGGGGTGAGGGGGTGGTGGTACGGTCTGGGGCTGGCTCTGTTGGGGGTTTTGGGCCTGGAGCTCTGTGAAGTTGTGGGTACATTGGGGAAATGAAGGCCAGGCACAGGGCCTCCTTGTTGAGGCTGAGTGGGTAACTGTTGCTGGGGACTGGCTCCAGTGTGCTGGGGCACTGGTGATGGACCAGGACCTTGCTTCATCATGTGAGTGTTGGAGCCCTGGTTTGCCATCATCTGTTGGGTCCCATTTCCAGGCTGTACCCCCATTTCTGGACCACCAGGCCTGTCCTGCTTTGGGTGGGCCCCTGCAGGGGCCTCTTCAGATCCAGTGCCTTGGGGACCCTGCCCTGCATCAGGAAGGGACATTCTTCGTGCAGCGCCTGCAAGCTACAAAAGAAGGCAAATATAACATTTTAGTCATAAGAAAACAAACAGTGCACAGTTCAGATCATGAGATGTGAATGTAAATATAGTGTTATATATTTTCATCACATTAATGCATTTGACTAATACTTACAAGTTATGTTTCTTCTCTTATTACAATTATATGCATGGCTATTTTCTTTTATTACTGGTTATCTTAACTTTTTTTATCACTGCTTTTTACCTATTACTAGTAATGTTTGCTACTTGTTTATTTATTTCTTTATGGTTTGTTTTTACGATGTAAACTCAGAACACATGTAGAAGGTGTTTTGGATTTTCTGAGCTGATGTTGGCAGATTCGGTTTGAAGAAGAAAAAACAAAAGAGGAGTTTGCTGATTTTCTGGGACAAGAGGGTACAGCTTGACATTTTCTAGCCTTTGTCACCCTTTAGTTATGGAAATATCCATAACAGAAGGGGCCTCAGTACTTGGACCTCACCTGAGGGTTCACCATCAGTGGCATCCCTCTGGGTTTGTCAGGTGATGGTGGTACTCCTCCATGTCCTTGAAGGCTGATCATTACAGGCATGTTGCCTTGCTGTGAGACAGGAAGCCTCTGTACCTCAGGTGGATTGCCCATGCCACGAGGAGGGAGCTGCCCTCCTGGAGGTATGGACATGCGATTCTTAGCCTGTTCCTGCTGCATCTTCAGCATCATCATCATTTGCTGTTGTTGCTAAAATATGAAATGGGGATCATTGTTGAGTATGAATAGATAAATGAATAACCATTGTGTTATATAGTGCCATTCATCAACAGTACCTGTTGCTGCAGATGTGGCTGTTGAGGTTGCTGCTGTTGCTGTTGTTGTTGTTGCAGCTGATGAGGGTGCATCTGTGGCTGGCCTTGACCTGTTGTCTGCGGCCCCGTCATTCCCTGCTGCCCTTGAGCATTCTGAAGACCTTGCATCTGCAGCTGTTGCATCTGCTGCTGTTGCTGCATCTGCTGCTGTTGTTGTAATTGTTGCTGCTGTTGCTGTATTTGCTGCTGTTGCATTTGTTGCTGCATTTGTTGTTGTTGTTGAATTTGTTGTTGTTGTTGTATTTGTTGCTGTTGCATGTGCTGAATTTGTTGTTGCTGTTGTTGTTGCTGCTGCTGCTGCTGTTGTTGCTGCTGCTGTTGTTGCTGCTGCTGTTGTTGTTGTTGCTGTTGTTGCTGCTGCTGCTGCTGCTGCTGTTGCTGTTGCTGTTGTTGCTGCTGCTGCTGCTGCTGCATAAACTGCATGGGTACCTGCTGCAATACTCTCTGGTCTCCAGGTTGGCCAGGAAAACCTAGGGATAGTGCAGGGGGACATAAATACAACATAGATTAAGTAAAGTGGGAAATTTATAAAACTTAAGAATTGGCAACTGAATGGAGGTACAAAATAATTACCCAAAATTAATTATTTCTTTTTGCTCAAGGTCTTTTTATTGGTATTTAGTCATACAAAATGTAAAAAATCATAGATACAGTTGTACAAACACAATATACCTAATCTTTCTGCTTCAACAGAGTCATATCCCTATTACAATATTATTGTACCATTTAGAAAAACAGAATAGATTTCACAATAACATGAACATATAAATAAAGTCAATGTGACAAAAGTTGTAGATGAGACACAAAATAATAAATAAATAAAAGATACAATAAATAAAAAACAAAAATACGCAATAATGAGAGGTAAGAAAAAATATTTTAAAAATAATAAAATAAAATACAAATAGTAAACAACCAAAACTGTGTTGCAAAACTGCAATACCAGTGACATCTTTTTTTCCCTATATAGGTTAAAAATAGTTGCCATATAGCATAAAATTTCTGGGCACACCCTCTTGTAGGGTAGTAAATTTCTCCACTGTCAAATGATACATAAGCTCTTTAGAGTTTGCAGGTGCGTTTCCTGAAGGTAGACTATCCCAACATTAGATGAGACAGTACCATTTTATGTTTAACATAGTGATTAAAAGATTTAACATTCCAGCTAACAAACTGGCTGATCCCCTTGAAAAATGTAAATTGGTCATGACCTTATGTAAGAGAAGAAAAAATTAAAGGCATATTGGTTAAAAAAATAAAATGCCCAATTACACCATTTGTTATCCATGAAAAGGATAAAGTGTCATACTCTGACCAGCTATAGCTGGCCTAATATGTATTGTCCACATTTAACATAATCAACAAATCAAATGGACAATATTTAGAACCTTTGTAGTCACAGTGTACATTGTTCACTCACTACAGAAGTCAGCATCAACAGAACTCTGATGTGAGGATTGAATCACTCTTACTTGAGTCATGGTCAGTCCTTTGGTGCTTCTTGTAGAATTTTGGTTTTCACATAAACTGTGGTGTCCTCTGAGCTCTGAAACTGTCTGTCAGTTCCATTATATGTGATGCGGAGTTATGTTTGATAGGAAAGGCCATACCAAATGTCATCTCGTCAATGGAGCTGTCGCTTCACTTCACTGAATGCAGATCTAGCTTGTGCAACACTCAGGGAGCAATACGGGAATATCGAGACAGCAGTTCCTGGAGAGGACCAGACTTCCTGGCACAGCAAAGGACCTCAACACCGCCTTGATAATGATGTTCTTTTGCCACAATAATATGGGTCTTACCATCTGGTTTCCTTGCCTGGAGATCCCTGTGTGATCTGCCAATCAGAATGTCTTTGTCCATGTTCAAAATTTCTTTTAGTAGTTTGGAGACTGCTGTTGGAGTGCTTGAGCCAGGGGTCTCTGGGACATTCAGTATTCGGATGTTGGAACACCTCATCCTTTCCTCCATTTCAACGCATTTTCCTGTAGGCTGTCTCGAGCTTGCCTGTCTTAGTTTGCAGCGAAGTCACACTGTCGGAGAATGATGCTAACCCACACTCCATTCCTGATATGGTTGTTTGTCACTACTGTTTTACTGCATGTAGTTCAGATTTAACAGCCTCAAATTCCTTAGCAAGCACAGTCTTTAGTTCCAACCTAAGTGATGACTTTTTTCAACGAGATGAGCATTTCAACTTTCAGATACGCTGCTTCCATTCGGTCATCTGCTTGGTGGGAATTGCTGCTGCTCCCAGTAGATTATACACTCAAGCTTGTGGCTTTAGGCTCAGCAGAGGAGGTTCTTCCAGTGAATTTATACTTTCGCAAATTGATGGCCATTGGCATGATACCAAAACTAATGAAATGTGGAAGTAACAAGCTTAGAGCAGTATTTTATAACCTTTGTGGGTGTAGGGTCACGGCACAAAATTAGCACCAGCCACCAGCCAAATACTGGTAAGATATGCAAGTGGGTGGTAGATTTGCTTTACTCATCAGCTAAAAAAAAACTGTGGTTGTCTATTGAGTGGCTGGTAAAATTTGAAGATTCAATAGCCACTTGACCAATGGACAAAAAGTTAATTCTGAATCCTGTGTAAAGCACCTAAACAAAATTTTTAAACCAAATTTCAGCAGAACTTGTCTAAGACACAGCCTATTCCGTTGCTGCCCCCCCAAAATTGATTATTTCACTGTCATTTACCTGCAGGCCGGTTGGGAAAATCAGGGAGTTTCGGGCCTGAGTTGTCTATCCCCAAACTCTGTTCACCACTCAGATTTGGCAGTTCAGAATCTTCCATACCACCAGCCACATCAAGACCACTAGGAAAGAGAGAATAAAAGATAAAGTTAAATCTAAATATTAATGTCACAGTGATACAACTTACTCCAACTGTTGCTGCCAAAATGGAAAAAACAAAACTGTATTAAATACAAATTGTTACCCAAGTCCCTCTACTTGCTGTTGTCCCTCTCCATCTTTGGGCTTCTTCTTGCGTGCTGGTTTCTTCTTTTTGGGTTTGGCTTGATTGCCCCCACCTGCTCCCTGCTTTCCTCCTGGCCCAAACTGGCTAGCTGAGATATCACTCTGCAGCAGATTGACCAGCAGTGGGCTTGTCAGTGTTACGTCCTTGCTGACAGGAAAACCACCTGCCTGTCCACAAGGTCCACCCATTGGCATCTGACCTGGGAATTGCGAGTTGAAGTTCATGCCATGACCTGCAAAGTGACCATTTCCCATCTGCATGTGCTGAGGGCCAGCCATCAAGCCTTGCTGCTGCTGTGCCTGCATATCAGGGACCATCTGTTGGACCCCCAATTCCCCTGTCCCACTATTAGGATCTCCCATAGGATGTTGGTGTTGTTGAGCTGCCTGTTGTTGTTGCTGTTGCAACATGACCTGTTGCTGTTGTTTCTGCTGTTGCTGTAACTGCTGCTGCTGTTGCAACTGTTGTTGGATAAGAGGATGACCAGCAGGTAGCCTCATCTGTTGCCCATGCATGCCCATCACTTGATTAGGATTGCCAGCAATGGGAACCTGTTGTGGCTGTTGCTGGCTCATCTGTTGGTGTTGTTGTTGCTGCTGTAGCTGTTGCTGTTGTAACTGATGCTGTTGCTGCTGTTGTAACTGCTGTTGTTGGAGTTGAGCCATTTGCTGCTGCTGTTGTGGAGTCATCTGCTGTGGGCCAACCTGGCCCTGGAACTGAGCCATGTTACCTGGAACATTCGGAGAAGGGCCACGCATCATCGGGCCAGGCATGACCCCAGCTGGAATCTTTCCTCCAAATGCCTGCTTGTTGCCTTGCATCTGGTTGGCAACCATTTGTTCCATCATGGAGTTTTGTTGCTGTTGCTGCTGTAGGAGCATGGCCTGGTGCCCTTGGCCTCCAACCATCTGACCCTGCCCATGCATCACCCCCTGGCCTTGCTGAGGCATCATCTGCTTGGGTGGGGTCATTCCTCCTCTCTGCCCTTGACTGAGGGGCCTTGAGAGGACAGTTTGACCTCCACCCTGGCCTTGAACCATCTGGCTGGGGGAGGAGGACACGGGTTGGGCCTGATGCTGGAGGCCCATCATCTGGGTCTGGAGGCCAGGCTGTTGCTGGCCCATACTAGGCCCAGCAGTTGTACCAGGGGGCAGACCTGCCATGCTACTTTGTACACCCATAGCATTGGGTTGGGCATGGAGTGGGCCCTGCATTGAGTTTGGCGTGGAAGCTGATGGCTGAGCTCCTAATGCAAAACGAAGAGGGAAAAAATATGGAATTTACTTATACAGGGATCACAACAGGTAATAAGCTGTTATGCCTTCTGCTTACTAAATGGTAAGTGACATGGTGTCAAATGTGTTGAAACATTGACGCAACACAGTAAGTCTAAACGTGAACTACCAACAGTGTGTGTAAGTGGGACTAGGTGAGCTGAGTGTTAAAATATTAGGCCCTCTAGCAAAGCATTGGCTCACTAAATAGGCAAAAAAAAGTTTTCTTTGAGCAGCAACAAAGTGTCCCAGTAACACAATTTCTCCTTCAATTCCTGTTTTAAAATATAGCAACATCTTAAATTAAGACAACCATGTAATAACCAAATTTAAGGAATCTTTGCCAAAATGTTTTCATTTGTGTTAACAGCAAATCTGTTGAAATGTTAAATATTCAGCCTCTTGATCCAGCACTGGCCTCTTCTCATTTCACACTGTTTCAATTTCCAAGACTCAGCCAAAACTTTAGTTTCCCCTCAGATGTACCCCTAAATCACTTCTGTGCTGAGGACATTTTACCTGTGTGAGTCATCGCTTGGCTGCTCTGTAGCTGCTGATTGGATCCTCCACCAGGGGTTCCTGGAGCACTGGCACTCACCTGACCTTGGACAAAGTTTGGATTTGGAAAGCCCATGGGACGCTTAGGCATGCCTGTAATAAGTATTCATCGATTTTGTTATCTCAGTTACATAAGTTACTTCAACATAAAATACTCATATGTACTTTTCTTCTGTGTGCAATCAGTCTAATAAGAAACTGTTACCAGCAGTTACTGACCTGGATGAACTTGGGCCCCAGGCTGTCCATGCTGGGGCATTCCCATGAATCCTTGTTGCATGTTACCCTGTTGACCGAGGGCTGCTCTTCCTGGTGAACCAACGCCCTGGGGAAAACCCTGTGGAGTTGTAGGTCTCTGAGCCATCATGGGTGGAGTTCCAGGTGAACCCTGCTGAAAAGGAGATGAGGAGGAACCTGGAGACTTGGCAGTCAGGTTACCTTGTGGTCCAGAAGTTGGTGGAAGTGGTGGAGGGGGTCTGGGCTGTCCTGCAACACCTCCAGGGCCAGCCTGTGGGCCTTTGGGCTGGGGAGCAGCAAACTGACCCATTCCTGTCTGCTGTTGCTGCTGTAATTGTCCCTGTCCCATTGCATTGAATACCTGTCCTGCCTGCTGGCTGCCAAATGGATAAGGGGGTGGAGGGTGGCTGGGAGTCTGAACTGTAGCAAGGGAAGGAGGGCGCTGAACCATCTGGGCCTGGGGTGGGGGCTTCCTCCAGGCAGGGCCTCCTTGGGCGGCTGGTGTCTGGAGGACTCCAGAGGGCAACTGGTTCCAGCCAGGAGGAACAGTCATCTGGCCTGATGGATTGAATGGAGGTCTAGGTCCAAGCTGAGAGAGCTGTGCTTGCTGCTGGGCTTGTTGGTGATGCTGTTGTTGTAGCTGCTGCAGTGCAGCAGGGTTGAGTGGTCGTCCAGCCTGCATAGCCTGCATGTGATGGGCAGCCTGAGGAGGCATAGGACCTGAGCCATGGGGACCAGTCTGTTGGTGCTGGAGTTGCTGTTGCTGCTGAACTGACATACCTGGCATCATTGGATCCATCACATCTATGAGAGAATTTTTCCATTATTGCACTGACCAAGACTCAACATATTCAAAATTACAACATGTATCATTAAAGAAAAACAAAAAACAAAAAAAGAACCTGAACCTGAACCTGTCTGTGAAGATGGTCTTGAAACACGAGGATGCATCTGTCCACTGCTGCCTGGCACCATGGCCTGACCTGCCATGCCAGGTCCAGTGGGAACCATTGACGGATTAGCCATTCTCACCCCTCCTTATGGAAATATGTGCATATTAAACGTGTAAACAATAACAAATATTTACCAAGTGAGTGGTTATTGTCGAGTGATAAAATGGCACAAGACTGACCTACTAATGAAAACAAGAACTACAAACTAACAAGTATACATTCAACTAATGTTTGCCTTTACAAATTCTCATTTCATGTTTTTATGGATGCACATTTGTTATAAATTTAACAGAGAAAAACATTGAATGTTTGCATATTAACTACCACTTTCTGTACCACTATCACAAAAACTACTACCACTATTAAAGGAACAACTAACCAAAATTAAAGCACAGTTTAGTTTAGTTTGTATATAGTGAATTTGTGTAATCAATTCAGTAAATTAATACCTGGACCAGGTTGACCTGGAAAACCAACATCCATTCTCATCTGGCCAGGTGCTCCAATTGGTCCATTCACTCTGACTTCTTGTCCTCTGTTTGGTCCCACAGCCACATTAATGGCCCCTTCCCCTGAACATCAACAGAGGGAATATCAGCACTCAACAGTTCAGTTAAGAGTGTTTAATGAATCGGACTTGAAACATTCATACAAGCAAGTCTCACAGAAAAAAGGTAAGGCAGATTAAGGATGAGAATACGAAAACATTCTTGCAGGAGGCCCATTGACTCTTGTGTCCCAATTTGAAGGCTGTGCTGTTACCTTCTATCTGCACAGAGAGAATCCCCAGTTCCCGGAGCTGCTGCTGGTTGTTCTGGGCCAACAGTCTGAGTCGCTCCGCAGCATCCCGAGGAATGTTGAAGGTAACCCGTACACTGTTCCACGGCTCTACATGCTGTGGCTGCAGCCTCTCTGAGCCTAAGAGAGATAACATGAATGGATACAAGTTGGAATTATAGTGTGAAAAAATTCTAGACATTATTAATTAGAAATGGATAGAAATAGAAGACCGTTGTTGGAATATCCAATTTAAATGGGTCATGTTTCAAATGTACATTTACAGTTCCTGTAAAACTTGTGCACCCCCTTGTACTTGTTTCACAATACTGACTCATAGTGAATGTAAAAGAAAAAGAGATTCTTCAGTGTCAAATTGAAAACCAATCACCACAAATTGATCTAAATTAGATACGAATGCAAACACAAAATAACTGATGTAAGTATATATATCACCTTAACTATAACATGCCTACATAATCACTGGTGCAAGCTGTTGTTTCTAGAGTGGAACATTGCTGTATTTGGAAAGCTCAACTATTAGTCACTTTCCTGGTAAATCAACATCATGAAGACCATGGAGTTAAGAAACAAAACTTGTGACAAATTTAGTCAAAATAATCTTACAGAATAAGGAAATAAGAATGTTTCTCAGGATCTGAACATCTCTTGGTGTGCAGTAAGGTAAATCATAAGAAAAGGGAACTAATGCAGGAGTCCACCGAGAAGCTTATAGCACACAATAGGCATACAACAACTGTTGCAATGTCTCCATGTGTAAGGCCAATACAGACTGCCAAAGGTGGCGGCACCAAATATGTACTTGAAGGGTCTGACTGCAGTCAATTGTTGTTGTATTTATACTTTGAAGCAATTTGAAGGCATCTGCTTTTACTTCTACTACTGTGAACAAATGTCATAAACAAGAAAACATGGAAATGTCCGAGGGGATGAATGCTTTCTCAAAGTATAGTATTGAACTGGGCAGACAGCAAATTAAGTCTCCCAGATTGACAGTGAGAGCTGTACAATCACCATTGGTAGACAACTGCACTTTGCTTGTATGGATGCAGGCTGTCTTCAAACACCAACTGTACTGACTTTTTCCAACATTATGAGAAAATTAAACAAAATTAAACTAACCCATGTCAAGCATGTTAGGTATACCACTGAGGACAGTGTCAAGCTTTTGTGTGAAGTCCTCATCTTCCATATTCCCTTGAAAGGCAACAAAAACTGTAAAATCCTCTCCCTCCTCGCTGTTCTCTTCTGTGCCATCTTGCTTGTTGACTCTCTCTTCATCTGTTACTGTGCTTCCATGGCAACTGTCAGCATCCTCTCCTGCATCATCGCCAACACCAGAGTCCCTGTCGGAGTCATTATCAGCTTCAAGGTACTCCGTCCTCTGGGACAGCTGAGGTGGGGTGCGTCGATGCGCCATCCTCCTCTCTTACTAGGAGTGGCGTTTTAACCGTTTTATGCTGAAATCCCACATAGGAGAGACACAGATTACAACTCAATCATATACACCACTATTGCCACAGTCAGAAAAGACAGAGACGTCAAAGTAAAGTGGTTAAAAGCAGGATTTAAGCAATAAAAACTTGCATAACGTCAGTTGCTCGTATGGTGGATAACAGACAGCTACAACATTTCTCTTACAGGTTGTCCCATTCAAGCTTCAGGTGAAACAAAGTCTAACATAAAATGTGTTCTTTCGTTCTTCAAATCCAGTAAATAGATGACGTTATCACCGGATAGCTAACGTTAACAACATAGTACCCTGTTTGTTAGTGACATCTCGATGACCGGAGGTGCAGCACGTACAGTAGCAGACATATCAAACAATTTCTAAAGGGACTATAGGCGGCCGAGGGTTTCTTAACTGTTGTGTGATGTGCATTAATGTCAAATACACTGAATTAATTTACTGCCATAAACAGTGGGCAGCTTGGTTAACATGATCGGCCCAGCAGTAACTTAGCTCGGGCCTTAGCGCAAACGTAAGCTAATGTGAAGCGATCGGCAGGGAGAACACAAATATTCAGTTAACCCATGTCACTGTGCATTTATGTGCCGATATGAACATTACCTACAACTAAAATTAATGCGTTTTAAGCACACGCTGCTATGAAAGAGGATAAAAGCCATGTCAAGGCGGCTCCTGCTGGCTTCTCCGCAAGCTCCAATTAGCAAACGTTAGCAAAGTTAGCTGGTTAGCACTGCAGGTAATTCATCATGAATGCATTGGAAAGTAACATATTAGCTTTCACTTTGGCTAACTTGAACTTACTATATATAATCAACAATACATTACGCATGAAATAGGTAAAAGCCTTACCACATATATTCATCAGAAAATAAATTCAACCAGTCGACATCTGCTAGCCAGATTAGCTAACAAAACATGAATCACAAGTCAAAATGGCGTCAAGCTAACCAGAATGGAAAATACTTCCAGTTTTGCTTTTCAAAATAAAGCCCCACACGAAGAAGAGTTTTAAACTTTTTATTTATTTTTTAAATTTTTTTTAGTACAACTCCACCCTTTAAACCACTTTAAAGGTATTTGTCCATGTAAATATAAAATATGGGCTCCCAGCATTACATCATCCCACACATTTGTGTTTAAACAATAAATAAATTGTTATCTTGTACATTTTGTACATTTAGAGTCACTACACTGGAGTCATATTCCCTGGTGGTAACATACTTGGCCAATAAAGATGACCTTGATCCCACTTAAATGCACACTAACTATTCAAAGCTTTTGTATAAATGTATGCAGCAGACTTTTGGTTGGTGTGCCCTTTCATCAATACCTGGCATTTATAATTAATAACAATAATAAGCAATAGACTGTGGGGTTTTAAAATACATCACCTTCAAAATTCCTATTAGTTACCCACCCTCAGCCTTGAGTGTCCCAAAGTAACAAGCTACTTGATTATTCTACAGTAGATCAGTTGCTCAAAATGCCCATGTAAGGAGGAACAAAGGGGAAAACATTTTTCATTCTTAGGATGTGTGCAAACATTTTATTTCTTGGGTTTGGACGGTGCTTATTTTTTATTAAAAACAAATACACATGGAATAAAACATCAGGTGTTGTGCAAATGTGTGCTGGTACTCTACAGTACAGAAAACAAGCATCAATAGCCATATTGCACTAGTACCCAACAACAGAGACAGTAAAGCATTGTCATCAGTCAGCATTGGCCACTCTGGACTCAAATCGAAACCATTTTTAGAATGCAATGCTTTACAAGAGCTATTTGTTCTTACTTCAAATACACTACCTAAAATAATTTCACAAGTACACAAAAAATAAACATAACAGCCTTTTCCATTTGTATGCATTGTGTTACAACAGTAGAAATCAAATGTTCATATAAAAATAGACAGATTACATTCAGTTAATCTTTAAAGATTCTGATTGTTCCCATTCTAAAAACAAGTATTCCCACTCTAAAAAATGCTTTAAGCGACAAGCTTTAAATAAGAACAACATCGTGCAACAACTAAACTTTCTTAAATTAAATATCTAAATACATATATTTTACCATTACTAATATTTAACACCTGTTGAGCTGAAGCATATCCTCATGTTTAAAGGAATCAATTTAGATGTGAAGCTCTTACCATATTTCTGTGACATTTTTAATGTGTTAGTCTTATCACGCACCGAACGGTCCCAAGGAGCTATTGATTGTTCGCAACAGTTAAAACTCCAGCCACTGTACCAAACAACATCTAACCACTGTTAAACACCATATAAAAAGCAGGAGGGTAAATGGTTGAGCCTTTGTTCAGTTTAGGATAGTCTACTCCAGGTGTGACAATGCCGGGCTTAATCATTGGGTTAAATATTATTACTTTCTTCCCCTTTCTATGTGATCTTACATGTTATTTGGAGGAATGGTTAAATGTAATGGAAGAATTGTAAAGCAGAAAGGTGGAGTGAATGCACAAAGGACCATGCACGTGTTTTAAATGGTGGCTTCACGGTGTGGCATCTTTGCTTATTTTATATCTGCTCATTCGTGCAAAGAATCCGTTCATTTAAACCAGGACACCTGATATATATGTTCAGAGTGCAACACTCTTCAGTACCCCACAGGCCAAAAACTAGCTGCTACTCAAAGTTTCATTATGTGTGAATATGGGGAGGGGGTTGCACTAGGGCATGTTGGACATGGTGAGGGCTGAGGCATCAGCACTACGGGGGTCCTTCACCCCAATGATGAGGTCATTAGTTCTCCGGGTGCCCTCCACCAATGACAGAACATCTATCCTTTCAACCTTGTGACCTTTGGCCTGTAGCAGCTCCACGTCTTCATCTAGAAACTCAGCTGTAGGAGAGGATGAGACAGTGGGAGAGAGGGATGATGATCTGAGATTAGTGGGAAGAATGAATGATGAATAATAAATGTAAAACTGACTAAAACTGCATTTACACCCAGTATTCAAATATTTTTTTCTAGTAAAGGAGTTACATACTAAAAGTGTAGCAATCAGAGTGTGCTCAGAATGCATGTCTGAGGATTTTCTGTCGTGCAGGACATAGTATTATGTTTATAACCAAACACATATCCAGTAGCCTTTGACTTAGTACTTGAAACAAAATGTTATGCTGATAATTTCTGTTCCCTGAAGGAGAGGAACGAGGTACAGCACATATAGTATGGGATAACACGCCCCCGTGTGGCCTGACTGAAGACACTTATATTTACACATTTGAGACAGATTTGTGGTGATGCATGCGAGGCCCCGCCTGCAAATATATACATCCATGGTTATCCTTCTGTTCGATAGCGGCTTTTCACCAAGCCCAGCTGTGCAGTGGGGCAACCTAGTGTTGTAACTCATTTCTCTCCTTTGGGGAACAGAAGTTATAGACATAACATTTAATTCCCTTTCAGTCTGTTCACCCAGTACAACACATAATAGTATGGGACATGTATTCAAACCCTGCAGACCAGCCACCAAGCTGGAGTCAAACCCCCAGCCCTCTAGTGCATCATAGACCCAGCAGAAAGGACAGAATGAGCCACTGAAGGGGCTATCACATCCAAATGGTAAAACCGAACAAAAGTGTGTAGTGATGACCAACTGGCTGCAGCACAGATTTCACTCATAGATACCACTTTAAATAAAGCCCATGAGATATACAATCCAGTTAGAAAGCTGCTGTTTAAACTGGGCTTTGCCCTTGGCTGGATTAGCAAAACAGACAAACAACATAGGCCCTGCCTCGAGGCCTATTGGGCGGCTGTGGCTCAGGAAGTAGAGTGGGTCGTCTACTAATCAGAAGATCAACAGTTCAGTTCCCGGCTCCTCTGGTCCACATGTGGAAGTGTGCTTGGGCAAGATACTGAGCCCCAAATTGCTCCCAAAGGCTGCTGAGTTTGTGTGTGAATAGGTGAATGTGGCTTGCAGTGTAAAAGCACTTTGAGTGGTCGGAAGACTAGGAAGGTGCAACAGAAGTGCAGTCCATTTAGCATTCATGATCTACTGGATGATACCCTTGCACATTAGATCTTTGCCACAACACTTGGGGATAGACCCTTAGCTATTAAAACGGACCTCTCAAAAGATAGGCATGCAGCCGCCACAGTTCTGGGTGAACTGAATGAATCACTGCTCCTTCCACTTGAGAGGAGGTCTCTGCGGAAAGGAAACTGCCAGGGCCTCACTGCCAACAGACTGATTATCTCAGCGTACCATGACTTGCTGGCCCCCAAGAGGCCATCAGGATCAGGGTCAGATCCTGTTGGCATACCCTCCAGAACATGCAGTATCATTTTTACTAGGGGAAATGCATACAGGAATGTGTTGGGCCATGGGGGCGCTACCACATCAATTCCCAGAGGTCTGCCGTAGTCTGTTATGGAAAAGAACAGGGGGCAGTGGGTATTTGCTACAGGGGCAATGACGTCGCTGTTGGTTTGGGAGGAAAGGAAAATCCTGCAAACTGCAATGGTTTCTGAGCCTGTGGAGCAGAGGGCCACTCCACCTCCAGTCTCACAGCTGCACGGTAGTACAGTGAGAAGAAGGATGTATCGTCCTGGTCAAACAACAAAATAACACCAGTATACTGGTCTGACGATAAAGCCTCCAGTTCACCTTCCAGTAAACCATACATGTCCAAGCCGATGTCCAAGCCGATGTCCAAGCCGACGTCCAAGCCGACGTCCAAGCCGACGTCCAAGCCGACGTCCAAGCCGACGTCCAAGCTGGCTAGCACTCTTTGAGGGCTCTGGCTGACTTTTGAACAAGCCCACTGAAGAAACAGAGCTAACTAGCCCAAATCCACAGAGGTGTTCTTCACGAGGTGGAGACTGTAAGAACTGAGGATGACCAAGGTGAAGGATGTATATATGTGAAGACGGGCCCTCACATACATCAACATAGATAATCTTAGATCAGCCTTAAAGGTGTTAATAGAGGTGTCTTCAGTCAGGCCATGCAGTGGCATGATATCCCATATTAAATGTGTTGTACAAAGTGAAATGACTGAAAGGGAACTACAATAAGATTATATTTATAGATGCAGAAACATCCAGATCTTTGCTCTGTACTGCATTACTATGTAATATATCAAAAACTGATGTTTCTCATTCCTCAAACCAGCAAGAAATTAATTTTAAAATATGGGGTTCACAGTATTAACACCTGTCATGAATTCCATTGCCTCCCACTTGGCATTGCAGAGGATTTGTATTTTCACAGCACATGAAGTCTATACTAAAACATGGTAACTCTATGCCTGCCAACTTAATTTTCATTGACAATAAAACTACCAACAGCTACCCATCTGTTTTGCATAGTGTACATAAACATGTGATCTGATGACGATGTAAATACTGCTACAAGGGTTCAATTGGATGGTTCTTTGTCTAGTTTGTACATCCTGATGGAAATGCCAACTGTAATTTGAAATTAAAAAGCTAATCTACTTAAAGCGCTGAATTCAGAGTATCTGAAAGGACTCTTATATTTGGACCAAATTACACAATAGATAGTCAATAGAAAAAACTCACAGTCCACCAGTAGGGTGCTGGGCTGCAGCTGAGGGTGCAGTCTACCATACGCTAAACTGTCACTCATGTTTTTACGTGAGGACAGAACATTTATCAACACCTGTGAAGAATCAGAAAACAGAATAAGATATAATGAATATCTGTGCATTAGTAAATTAATTGTTATGAATAACATGGGTCAAAAAGCACCTCTAGAAAAATATATTTCCACATGAATATAAACTCAACAATCATGAAATTAATGTATTATTCCAGTTAGTAAATAACCTGTGTGATGCCACTAAGAGCTTTCTCTCCATTGGAAGATCCAACTGCCACATATGTGCCACATAACCCCACTGCTGGCCTCACTGCTGTGGGCATCAGGAAGGACATGGGCCTCTTCCCAGGCTGGAGGTTGTTATGCTAAAGCCAATGATAACAACAAACATGGACCAAGAGAAACTACAACAAATCTTTCAATAAGAAAACAATCAATACTGTAATCAATTAAACAAAAAAGGACACACTTACTGGGTTAGGTGATGAGTTATGTGTTTTATTAGGCCAGGAGAAGTCCAGGATCTGGCTATTCAAAAGGATTCCTGAAGGAGTCAGTATCCCACTGCCAAATGGTTTGTTTAGAGAGCTACAAGAGCCAAAAATAGTGATAAAAAAGTCCCAGTTTAAGTTTTCCAGTAATTTCAATTCTCTCTTAACTGTCACTGGGATTTGTGTGAACAGACAATGTGTAATAGCAGTTCAGTTAAAGCATGGCGCACCTCACGACTGACACGATGTGGTCATCTGGGCCCATGACCATGACCTGGGCAGCTGCTGCACCCTCCTCCAATGTATATGATGGAGTGTAATGGCTGACAGGGAAGGCTTGAGAGTCACTGATCATCTGGCGGAGTAGGGAAGCCTGCGATTTACTTGGAGATGGGAGCGACAAAGGACAGGGTTCAGTGAGAATGCCTCACTGAATTAGGATGGATTTATATAGTACATTATATATTTAAAAGACATCAGGGAGGATCTCTACCTCAGCATCTTGGTGACAGTCTCTGAGACAGAAGTGTCAAACATGGGGTCTCCCAGCCCACTTGCCAGGCCCAGAGCTATCTTCACAGACTGGGAGAGTAATGCAAAATTAATATAATGGTACTTATTACATGAATTGCTCCTCTTTGCTCACTGTTTATGCTGTTGTGACGTCCCCTCTGCTTTGGCTTCTTGGCTCAGGAGCCAGCGGGCGGAGATGGAGAGGACGTCAGGCAACTACCCACACCTGAGTAGTTTAGGCCTACAGCCTATTTAAGTGTCTCTGAATAAACCTCTTGCTCGCTCTTCCTTCCAGGCCTCCACCAGCAAGATGGGTTAGACTTCTGTTTTTGTTTTGTTTTGCTTGCACACACCACATACTTCACCCATCCATACACTGCATCCATTATTGATTCAACTGACAAACATTGTTATAATTTATATTAAGTTAACAATAAATATAATTTTTAAAAAGCTTTATTCATGTGTGATTCATGTGTGATTTTGTCATGGCTTTAGAGCCAGGTCGTGACAAGTGGGGATCCCAGATGAGCCCCCGAGGGGTAAAACAGTTAATATACTACCTCTGCAATCCAGTGGTAGGTGCTGTTCCTGGGCATCTGGCTGGTAATGTTGTAGCCCTCCAGGATATTGAGGGCAGTGATCAGGGCGACACCTGCATGTGGGGCTGGTGCTGCCATCACGTGGTGTCCTTCAGAAACAACAAATCGTAAAATGGAAAATTTAAACTTATAACTAACAATAAAACTAGAAATAAAACAAATATCTATGACACAAAATTAATATGAACAATTTACATGAATAATTATGAAGAAATACTATGATATATGCAATATACAACAGAGGAAACACATGAGGAAACAGAAAATTTAAAAATGACAGCATATCAGGATGTGTGTCATCCCCATTATATTTGCATTGCTGCTTCAACAGCCCATGCTTATGCAAACAAGTACTTAGGTGTGCAGGTGTACCTTGTTAGCACACTTTATCTTGTTAAAGACAAGATAAAATGCTGTCTATCGTTATTAAGTACAGATTTCAAGGACATAATATATTTGTAGAAGCACTAGAAGAAATTGTACACTTGATGTATACAGATTCAACAGTAAATAGTATGGGATCTTCCTCTAACCGCTCTGATGTACTGTAAATAATAACTGACTGATTTACCCTGGTAGGTGATCTCTGCTGGTTTCTGTAGAACTGTGCTGTAGTTTCCAAAGTCATCCTCTGTGAGCACCCCACCTCTTGCTTGCACCTTTAAAAAAACAGTAAAGTCTTCTAATTTACCTACCACACTCACAAATGTATTGATAGTCAAAGAAAGCATAATGTGACAGTGTAAGTTGTTTTGACCTCTGGTTTGTAGCTAGATACATGTACTTAAGTTTGAGTTACTCTCTTTTGAAATTAAAAGGACAAAGCCCAAGTCCCTAAGGAAGAGGAGAGACTGCAATTTGAGAGACTGAAGCATTTGCATTGCACACAATGCAAAGTGCAGAAAGAGTGCAAAGATCAGCCCAGTGTGCTACAGGTTGCTACCCTTTTATGTGCTGCGATACCTGCCCACATGAGTCAATAAGTTTTCAACTATTGAACTAATCGCCAACTATTTTGATAATCAATTAATAGTGTGGAATCATTTAATGAGAATTTTTTCCTTCAAATTCTCTGATTCCAGCTTTTCAAAAGTGAATATTTTCTGGTTTCTTTAGTCCACTACGACAGTAAACTGAATATTTTTGGGTTTTGGACTGTTGGTCAGGACAAAACAAGACATTTGAGGACATCACCTTGGGCTTTTGGAAACAGATTTTTAACCTTTTATTGACATTTTATGGACCAAACAACTAAGCAATTAATCAAGAAAATAATTGATCGATTCACTGATAAAGACAATAATCATTAGTTGCAGCCCTATTCCTGTGTGAATTAATTTTTACAGTGACTTTGGTTGAACTCTTGTTTATGGAATCTCTACTACCATTACAACCTTTGAATATGTTGCACAGTTAAGTTTTCAGTTTCACATTTGCTTTAAGTAAGAAACCTCAAAGGCAATCAATTTACCTTGCTACATAGCTGTGCACCTACGTGCATAGTGAGGATGGACACTATTGTTTATAGCGTATTTATTTATTGTCGCTACACTGCAGGAACATCAGAAAAAGTTTGACAATCCATGAAATAATAATAATAATAATAATAATAATAATGATGATAATAATTTGGTAATTTTGTGTTATTGGTATATGCCGATTTCTGCTTACATATGCAAAGAACAAATGATTAAATAAGATTAGTTTGTTTGTGTCAAACTGCTTGTTAACTACAATTAATTTTTAATAATATTCCTAATTTGATTTCACATCTCATTTCGTAGGACTTTTCTGTGTGAATAAAAAATATGGTCTTTTTAAATCATTAATTTAGACCACAGACTAATGAACCTGACATTATTTCATCATGATATGATCATGAAACATGTTAAAAGTATAGTACTGAATTATTACCCCACTCTAGCCAAAATGTAAATAGCCAAGAAGAAAGTACAACAGGGACTTAGTGTTTGAGGGGTGAAAGTGACTTCCAATGGAGCTGATGCAGAATTAATGACTTATATAATCATTGTTTGAGATGGGGATAAGAAAAAAAATTCTTCCTTACTGCAGCAGCCATTTCCTGCGTCAGGTTTCCACTGTAGAACTCGGATATCCCCTTAACTGCGATAGCATCCAAGATGGCCGCCAAATCAAGACGTCTGCTGAACAGCCCAGGGAGGGGAGCCTGGCCATTGGGGAGGAATAAATCCCGAAATCCATCCGAAATGTTTTGGTCTTTTACTTTAGCCAGGGCTTCAGCTAAGGGGAGAAAAGACAGGCAGATAACATCACACCTAATCTTTAAATGGGGCTGAGTGACCATGCAGTGTTTTTAATTGCAGGAGAAGTGACATTAGTGAAGGAGACTTAAGGAGACCAATTTATTTGCACTACATCACACTATACTTACCCAAGTCATGCGTAACATTAAATCCATTTCTGGCCACATCTGCTGCCATGGTAACAACATCCTTCCATGGTATTCTGGGGAATTCAAAAGTCATGAAAGATTGGCTTTTGGTTTACAAATGTTTAAAACTTATACATACACTCTGAACTGATTTTCAGAATATTTTGCAAAGAACTGTCCGTCGCGCTGGCACAACAGCCTAGCATTACACTTGATCTTCAGGCGTTAACATCATCCTCTTACCAGCTGAAGCATCAGTGATAATTACACAGCATCGGTATAATTGCAGCCCAACACTGTCTAAAAAAAGCAACAACATCGTCTTTTCTTTGAACACAGCTGGTGATACTTTCACTATGAGAGCTTACTCCCTTGACTCTGACAAAAGCACAGGCTTTATCATAGCTTGCATAATTATCAGCTGTTACTATTCTTGTCTTAAAAGGATTGGACAAAATGGATGGAAATAATATTGTATATCAATGAAGTAAAATTTATGTAGGACATTGGAAACTATTGATGACTGCATGAGGAAATTATCAATTAATCAAAGTAGTATAACATGATCGATATCATACCTGCCATACAGCTGGTGCGCTTGATGCATCCCACTGAGCATGCCTGGCACTCCCACCAGACGACCAGGCTGAAATGCAACATAAAGAGAGCCGAGTGCACAGATTAACTGCAGCACCAAACAATAACAATAAAGTGGTCTTTTGTTCTCTTAGTGAACATCTAACAGGTAGAATGAGATGCCTTACATTGAGATCAAGGTTCGTCTGCAGCATCTCGTCAAGGATGCCAGACGGTGCGGTCTCTCTGAAGTCGATGACCCTCGTCTCATTCTTTCGGATGTCATGCACTAACATAACTCCACCACTAAATATATCAAAAGAGCACAAAGTAAGCTTCCTAATCATATTCAATCAAATGTAAGAAAATCAGTGTTTAGAAGAGAGGGAATATGTTCTTACAACTCACCCTCCTAAACCAGAGGTATGAGGGTGGACAATCCCCAAGCAGAGGGCAGCAGTGATAGCAGCATCAACACTGGAGCCCTGCTTCCCCAAAACGTCAAACCCAAGAGATGTACACTGAGCCACATCCGTCACCACCGCTCCTTGGTTGAAGACCTTGCAAGAAACAAGACAAGAGCGAAGGAAGGGAGAAGCTGCTGATGTCTTTGAATTGACTTGGTGTTTTGTGGGAGGGATCAGGCAGGTGGAATTGACAATTGCCATGGCTGCAAAAGTACAATGGCAAATTACACACATATAATGCTACCTGTGGGTCTCCAAAGTAGATCTGCATGATGAGTGCTACGGTGACTCCGGTGGCAAAGGTGAGACAGGCTGTGATAATGACCGTCAGTCCATCTCGCTGGCAGGCACACTCTTCTGTAAAGGGGTCTCTGGTGGTCTCCCGCAGGGATGCGATGTCATGGCTGGCCAGGTCAGAGGCTGAGGAGGGGAGTCGCTGGAGACGAGCTGACTTCAAAAACAGATCCGGGTCTGAGACATACAACACAAACCGTAAGGGTTAGGTTGAACAGGAACAAGCAGACATCCAATATGTGCTGTTTTCTCCACCAAACTCTATTCACAAAACTGTCAGTTTAATGTTGCCATTCATACTAAGAGGCAAAAACAGATTTCTGGATTCTGCATGCATGCAATACACAAAGTAGCACCTATTGGACTTCAAATTCAACCTTCAGAAATGATTTCAAAGAGAAACAATGCAGCTTGCTGGATCCAGGCCAAATGACCTCTTGTGAACAGCAACCTAAAACACACTCGCCAGTATATTTTGAAGTATTGTGTCTGATCTGGCTGACTGACCTGTATCTTGCTCACTCAAGACATTGTCATCATCCTTGCGAGATTTTAGGGTGTTTTCTCCAGACATCACATCGTCCTCTGGCAGCCTGGGGAAGCTGGTGATGCTCATGTAGTCCACCGGAGAGTAGGCACTCCCCAAGGTTGTCTCTGGATTAGCATCTTTATCCACCACACATCCACTAGGGTACCCTGCCACAATTTCTGGGGCAGGGCTGTGCATGACTACTCTCGATTGTGCAGTCACACACGTAACCTATCCTATATTTATCTTCGGGGTTTAAGGGAGTTAGAGCAGGATATCCATGCTTCCTGTCACATCCGTGTCTTGTCTTGGATGATCAGCCACACACCTGCTACTGTCATCCAGATGAGAGATCACTGTAAAATATCCTTATGGACCACTAGTGTTGCTGTGGTGCTGAAGAATTGCTTCATCTAGTTATCCTATGGGAACCCAGTATATATCACAATGCTGCAGGAGGGATTTGTAGTTTTCTTGTGTTATATTGGACACCTTTGCTATCACTGCAGCTGCTTCTTCTTAGCGAATATTTTCATTAGGCCAGGACACGGGTGTGTTGCTCCGATGATGATGCATTTTTCCATTTGTCATGTGGGCTGCCACCTGCAGAAGTCAACAAACAATGCGTGTCAACTAACTAGTGTTTGACAATGCATTTCTTGAAGAGGTATTTGTTTAACCATTGAGGCTGTATCCTTGAATGGCCATTACACCAGGCGAACCGCTTAACTTGCAGCAAATAAAGACGATAATGTCCGCCTCTGTGGCGCAGAGAAGCGGCGAACTAGCGTTAAGCTATATATATATATATGTATATGTATATATATATATATATAGCCATTTAAAACAAAGAGGTGCTGCTATCCTGTTTGTCCCGTGTCTGTTTGTATGTTAACCGCGCTGACAAAAGCTAGCAAACACATCTTTCTGTTCATTCTGTGCTAAATAAGCGGCTACAAATAACTTAAGCTAGGTTGGTGTTAACTTACCGTTGTCGGGAAAATACGTGCAGTCAAATAAAAATCCTTTTTTACGGTGATATTTTGTATTTTAATGAGGGCAGGTGCAGTGAGCTGAGCGGAGCTCTCCGTCACCAAGACTACAAGACCGAGCGGCCAGAGCACAGTGCAGAGAAGTCAGTTTCATATTACAGCCTTAACCTAACCGGTATAACTTGTCGTTGAAATACCTGAAATTTAGACTGTTTTTTCTTTTTTTTAAATCGGAATACGTATTTTACTTTGACCTGAAGGCTAAGAGGAGCTTTAATGATTTTTTCACGTGTAATTTATGATTAAATATCGGTCGGCTACACATATCCATCAAGAAAATTATGGGTACTGATTGTATTGTCGTGTATGTTCCAATGTCAGACTTACTTTATACTTGGAAGTCACCCACTAAATCAGTGTTTCTCTAAGTGGGGATACCCAAAAGGACCCCGAAAGGTCTTTGAAGGTGTCCCCAGTAGATTGTTACCCTAAAAGGGTAATCATTTATTGTCGCTATAATCCCATCAATAACTAACAGGATGTATGACTATTTTGGTCATGGGTTTCATACACTTTCTGCATGATGACCAATTCCTGTTTTCAGCACAGGTACTTCAGGCCATTTCCCTTTCCCCATTTCCCCATCTTGAGTTATGTTGGCCAACTCACCCAGGACACAGGCCACCCAAGTTCGGCATTACAACTGGAAATTGGTGAAGCAGATAAACAGGTTATAGCTGTCTGTAGAATACCTGCTCAAATTACCTCTTCTTCTGTCCCTCCCATGAGGCCCCTTTTTCTTTCTGTTTCTCCACCTGCTTAACAGCTGATAGAAGAATCTTGCATGCCAGTATACAATATTTACGTGATCCCTCTAAGGGAATTTCTTTCAATTGCTTCAATCCACATAAAGGTCAGAGGTCAGGTACAGGGGACTATCTATATTTGAGCTCTTTTACACCTGCACATCACCCTTCTGTACAAACATCACCTTACATGCAACACTATGCAAAAGTTTTAGGCACTTTAGATGTTTAGATTCTTATCCATAATGCAATACCTTCAGGGAGGCGTCTGATCTGTCCTAGATTCAATCTACAGCATGACAATGACCTCAAACATACAGCAAGAATCATAAAGAACTATCTTCAGTGACAAGAAGATCAAGGAGTCCTGCAACAGATGGTGCCCCCCCCCCCCCCCCCCCCCCACAGAGCCCTGATCTCAACATCATTGAGTCAGTCTGGGATTACATGAAGAGACAGAAGACACTGAGACAGCCTAAATCCACAGAGGAATGGTGGCAGATAGATATTTGGAACAATTACCTTGAAAAACTGTGTGTCAAGGAAAATCTGCACTATTTTAAAGGCAAACTGTGATTACATCAAGTATTGAATTCATTCAGATGTGTTCTGTATGAAGTTAAATGATGAATGGAAAACTATTCATGGCATTTTTTGATAGCATTCTCATTGAACTTTAAGTGCCTGAAACCTTTGCACAATACTTTATCTCTCTGTTGTTTGCTTACTTTTAATTTCTCCCCTTTTAAGCCTCCAGTCTAAGGCAATAATAGCCTACATTGTTCATTACAGCACCCCACCCAGATTCATGCATTATACTGCATTACCACACCCTACTTCTCACCCTTTTTTGCATGCTGTAAACCTCCACCTACACTCCATTCATGCCATTGCTCTGCAAGGTTAAGTAGATCATCCTGTATTTCAATCACATTCATTGCTCTGATTCAATTCCCTCCCACATGAAAATAATGACACAAGATTCAGGTGTTAACCTGAGTATTTATTGTTGTTGTTGTTTTTGGCGGGTACCTCTTTTTTCTGAATGAATGCTGGAAAACCCATCAGTTGATTTTTGCATAGGTCTTGCCTGTCAGTGGACAACCATCCACTTTGGGGATGGAAAAATCAGTACATCACAAAAACCATGCAGAAATAGTGAAAGGCACAATCACCATAGATATCAGATACACCAAATTTTATATATTTCATTTTTATTGGGGGAGAGGTGTACTAATTGAGACGTAACATGGGCGAAACCCCATGTGTTTTTAAGCTGCCATCATTTCAGGGCACAACATAAATATATGAAACTCCCCAGACATTCAAAGCCTTTCATTTAAACATCCTATTGGTGAATGACTGTTCTAATAACTACATGGGAAAATACAAGCATATTCTATTGTATTTTTATGATACATTACATTTCATTTATTTTTATTTTTTTTTAATATAAACTATCTGTCTCCTGCCTCATCCATTCCCTGTCCACATCCCTCATGTCATACAGGCGCCACACATTGGGTGGTCATTGATGATTTCCACTCTGAAACCACACCTTTCAATAATCACACATAACATACTGAGAACACATTTCCTTTTTTACATGACACTGGTGAGAAAGGAAATAAAATAAAATAAAGGAAAACAGGACAGGTTCGCAGCAGCAGGAGCTATCTGAGGTGATCTTTACATTTTGCATACACACCCACTTATGTACACACACATAGACACACTTTTGATCTCAGTATTACCCTGTTTTCACTCTTTAAGTATGTTAATACAACAGGCAAACTAAATTCAACCTCAGAGGCAGGTGTGTTGATGTGTGTGTGTGTGTGATTGTGTGTGTCTATTAAACTCATCACCTCAGAGCTAACCCCTCCACTGTTCAGAGGAATCAACAGAATACATAATAGTCATCTTTAAAACAGAAAAAATAGATAATATTCATAATTATTTCATAAATTAACAGACAGTTTGAATAAAACAAAGTCATTTGTAGGATTATTGGCAGAAATTAAACAATTGTGGTATGTGAATCAAGGGAAGATAATTCATTTAATGTATCTGGATGATCTGAACAAGACAACACATTTCCATTTTCCCCCCAAAAAATGAAGTCCCAGACTCTCAATCTGTCCTTTGAACACACCAGTACAGACTGTATTAAAACTATGTCAATGTACTGTAACCTCACCAGTATCCATACAGCAAGTGCTGTGCTAAGTGGACCCTCTGGAGGGCAGTGTTTGCCTATGGCACATCAACTCTGAGTCTAGTGCTGTTTTTATGGTGCATCTCAATGACAAAAGACTGAAGTCAGGGAAAAGACACCACTTTTGGCCACTGAAATGCCCTCTTGGTTTAATAATGAGCACAGAGGTGAGGCAGAGAGAGGATTCCCATCAGTCCCATTGGACACAACGTTGTGGACTCAAGTCCTGAGAGGCTTTGACATCTAATGGAGCATTATAAATTGTTTTATAATTATTTACAAGAGAAATAAATGACTATTATTCATGTTTTTTAAGAGTTTCTAGCATTATCGTGTCAGTACACTTTCTCACACACAGTTTGAATCAAAACAAAAGAAAAAAAATCACAAAAGAAAAATAAAAACAAGCACACAGCACACCGCTAAAACTTGGACTCACAAAATGTATGACAGTGCAAACTTACATCCATGTCTCAAATAATTTACAAACATTAGTATACACTTCAGCACCATTGTTTACTATTGTTTTTGAATACATATCAGTTAGCTAGATCTTAAAGTGGACACTGTTAGATGTGCTAACAAGAAAGAGACAGTGATGGAGTAGATGTTATGAGAAAATAAAAAAAAGCAACTGGTTGCACATCCATAAGCAAGATGATAGTTTTTGAATGTGCTGTAGAGAGAGGATGTTTGTTGCTATAACTTTAAGGAGACGTTTCTTCCTCTTTTCTCCTAACGGTTGCCTCCTCAGTCAGTGACTTTTTTTAATGAAAGCAACTGACGTGTATATCGCTTGTTCTTTTTTGGTGTTCACATGGATAAGATCACAGCACACACAATGTGGATGGCTGATGTGTGCTGGGCACATCTCTTCAGTTTTCAGACCACACATTTAATGATCATCATGCTGTGTTTGATCCACAGGAGTGATTTTTTAATCTTCTATTTTATTAAAGCCAAACGTGTACTTTCTCTTTGTCAACTAGAAACAGGCTTTCTGTGGTGGAACCATGCAGAGTAAAAGACTGTAAAATAATGTTACAATATAAAGCAGAAAACAATGTAACAAAACAAAATAAAGAGTTACCATCAATACCGCTCTACACTTACTATATCCTGCCATACCCTGTAACCCAAAGGCAAGCTCTGTATCCTTTAACTACATTTATAATCCTTGTTAATATCAATAACAACTATATTCATGTTAACAAAAAGAGGCTACCTTATTTCACTATCCAGAGAAAAACATTTGAGATATGCAAAAGGGCACAGTCTAAATGCTCTTTAATAAAGTTAATAAATGTTTAAAGCGTGCTCACAGGCTGCTCAGAGGGTTACATTACACTTTCCTACCAGCATTTCATGTTAATCTCATTTCTTTTAATACTATCTAGTCCTAATTCAATTATTATTTTACTCTTTAGTCTGTTTTGCTCATCCTCTCACCATCGTCTACTTGCTCTTATCCTTCACAAAGTGACAACATGTGTTTCCTGTGATGAAATGGGCTGCCCCACATTTTGTTGCCTTCGTCTTTTGTTTTGCTTCTTTTTTTTTTTTTTACTCAAGCAAACAAAACTGGAGAGAAACAACGTCTAGTGATTTTTGTCTCACTGTCATCACACACGGTATATCCTTCCACCTTTTCTGAACAAAAATAAAGTTACATTGGGATACAATCATCTTTAATATAAATCATAGGAGAGATGAGTTGTTTTCTCTGTAAAGATACTAACATGTCTCAGCATGGTTTCCACCAGAAGAAGTCTGTTTCTGCAATCAGAGTTAAGTCCACTTTGTAATTTAAATTTCAAATTATTAGCTCCAATTTTGAGTATTTTAAGTATCAAAGTATTTCAATGGATTTAATGGTTGAATTAATACAAAACATGCCTCAAGGAAGAGTGAGAGAAAGGAGAATCTACTACGATAGGAGAGAAAATTAATAGAGCTAAACATTTTTGTTGTTTTTCAGATATTATTGTTACTAAGAATAACCTGTATAAATATTCTGAAGACTTTTTTTTTTTTTTAGTTGTTTGGATACTGCAATGGACAATAAGTATGATAAGGTTCTACTCAGATCTACTCAGAGGTGGAGGCTTGGTTTGTAACAGCAGAATGGGGCATAAAACTACCAGGTGGAATCACTTTGTGTTTAAACCAAAACAGAAAAGCTCAGGCTACTGGTATCTGAGTGTAATATGATATACTGTGCAGAAATGAAAGCAAATATGCTGTGGGTGAATACATGTAATCGTGTGTGTCTTGGAGTTGACTATGCACTACTAATGCCCTCAGAGTAAACGATGGCCCCTGATTGCTCGGGAGTTTAGTGGCAGACATTACGCTTGCTGGGCTGGTGGAGGAAGGTGTTTCTGACATGGGCTGCGTGGCGAGGAACCTGCTCCCTGGTGCGGTTTTGGCGTTGAATGCGGTTGCGGCCCAGATGGCGCCTCTCGATGCGGGCTTTGCCACGCTGGACCCTGGCCACTTGGGTGACCTTGGCCAGAGCTCCGGCCTGGGCAGCTGCTCCACGGCTCACCCTGGTGGGCATAGTGCTGCGGGTGGCAGGAGCAGCAGCTGGTTCAGCCACTCTGCTGCAGCAGGAGAGAAAAAAGAAAAATGACAGTTATGCTAATGCTGAAAACAGGAAGTGAAGGTGGAGTGTGACTTGAATAAAGAGTGCTGCTTCTCACCTCACACTGCTCGCCAGGCTCACGATACTCTCCTCTCCCACCACAGAAAGGTTGCTGTTGGAGACCATGGACAAGTTGTTTGGGGAGACGTACACGGACATGCTGGGGTGCTCGATGAGCAGGTCCTCCATTGGGCTGGCCTCTGCTGTGGCTCCCTCTGCAGTGAAACAGGGGGGAGGGGTGACAAACCAGCTCTCATCCATGCAGCCTCTCTCTGAGCCTGCCCTACTGCTACCCCCACTGCCCCCACACTCACTCCCAGAGCCAGGGGACATTGACAGCGTGGAGGAGGGCGTGGACAGTCTGGCCCGTCTCGGCAGGGTCACGGGTGTAGTGGCACCCAAGTCTGATGGGCTAGCGCTGGGACAAGACATGGGGTCTGATGATACTACCGCACCTCGTGCCCGACCTTTATGTGTCCTACGGCGCTTGTGAGGCGGGTGGGGAACTGGAGCTGGGCATTCAGTCCGTGTTAGTGTGTCTTGATGGTTTGATTGGTTACTGTCTGGGAATGAATGTGCAATAAGTGGGGCTCCCATCTCATCCTCAGCTTGCATCATACACTCAGATTCTTCTGAGCACATGGCAGCAATGAGATCAGGGATGGGACAGCCAATAAAGACATATGTTTAAGGTGGGAGGGAGATGTTGCAAAAATGATGCAAATGTGGTAGATTTTCAAAAAGCCATGCGGGTTGAGGGGGGATTTTTGAAGGGATCACATACGCACGCGCACACATACCAGTGTGGGGAATGTAGGGGGTGTTTAAAATAATTAGAGGAGGGGAAGAAGAAGGGGTAAGGAAACACAAAACATAAAAGAGTCACATCATTAGTTGTGTTGACCCTCTAAGGTTATGATTATGTCAGTGACATAATGTTTTTCTTGACTCTTCTGAGAGGTATTTTCATGTTGTTTTTGTTGGTTGGTTGGCTTATGAACACGCACCAAAGCAAATTTTCATACTCAGTAATCACCTTTGTCATGATTGAGATCATAAACAAAGAGGAAGGAGATGTATGTTGACAGAGAATTATGTGTTTCCATCCTCTGACAGACAACACCTTTGGTATGGCAGCCATATGGGTAAGCACCAGTGTAGTTGCACCACGCCCTGACTGATTCTTCACCCCACCCCATCATCCCCCATCATTATTTCCATACTACAAATGTTAGTCAACACAGTATCATGCAAGAGAGGACAGGGATATTTCTCAGCTACCTAAATCTTTCAACATTAAACACAACTTGACAGTTTTCCCATTCGGTGTGGCTTCTAATCACCACATCAACCCCTCCAGCCCAACCCTACACTCCCTCGGATGTGACTCACCAGGCAAGTTGACAAGCATCCATCCCTCCTCATCGGCCTCCGTCACACAGGGGTTGGGTCCCTTCAGCTCAGCTGCCACCTCTTCTACCTCCCCAAACAACAAGTTGCTCAGACGTTGAAACATGACTGCTTGTATTGTCAGGTGTTGAAAACTGGGGTCTTTTTTGTTGTTCACAAAAAAAGCTTTAGCTGCCTTTGAAATTTTTATTTATGTTTCACTTGTTGCTGTTTTATGCAATTCTTTGTCTGATTTTTCGGAGTTTTTTTCCCCCACTTGAAGCCCTTTGCTGGATCTCGGTTTTGACAAACAGGAGTGGGTGGGCTTCTGTAGTGCAAATGTAAGGTTTCACTTGGTTTGGAGCAAAGGCCTACAGAGAGAGGGAGAGAAAGGAAATTTATAAGATAATGAGATTCAATGTCAACACATTTTTTATTACAAAAAAAGACAACTAAAAAAAAGAACAGAGTGGGTAATTTCCTATTGCTCAGTCAGGGAGCATTAGATAAGCACGGTGAGTAAGCAATGTGTGTGGTAAGAGCTTTCTCTGGGTTATTCTGAGACACATTACAACATGCTGAAACTATTCTTTGGACTGAACGAAAACCCTCAAAGCATGTTGACCTGTGTTGTAATGACAGGTTAATACAAACAATATGCCACTAAAACAGAAACTGCTTTTTCTGTTTCTACACTCATATTGCTGAATAGCTTGTGGATTACACTAGCTGGGAATCTTAAGGTCAGTTTAGATGAAACATCACATTCCCCAGTTATAATTTAAATAATTCAATAGCACTGATGATGTGTTAAATAGGCACATATTTTGTCAGTTTATATATTATGGATGAACAAACACTTTGTATCTCAAAATTTAAAAAACAAAAAAACAAAACAAAAAATGTAATTTATAAAAAAACCTGTATTAATAGATTTTTTTTGACCACCTGGGGGCGGCGCAAAATCCTTCAAACACAACACTGACATATCATCTTGTAAAGTTGATATGGTGAATGTATTAGCAGTCACGTACATATTTACACACCCAACACAAAACAACATAGCATTAATTTTGAATCGTGTTTCTGGTCACTTGATGTGTGTGTCAGTCAATATTTACTCTCCTTTTAGCTCTGTTTTGGTCTCCACACCAGCTCCTGGGGGCAATATCTGTCTTTGACTATGTGGCTTGAAAGGAGATATGCATGGATGCTTGTTAGGAAGCTGACACTTTGTGCCCTTATTTGGAGAATCACCATTGTGACTAGGGATATAACTGAAAATATACCGTGCATTGTCCTTATGTAAGATGGAATAATGGTCATTTTAAACAAATATGAGCTGTTTCCTAAAAATAATTATGAGACCTGGGTAGCAGAATCTCATCTGTGTTTTGTTTTTTTTTTTTAAACTTGTGGCTGTATGGATTCATTTTGACAGTTGCTAGGTCATGTGTTAATATTTCTATCCAGTCAATTAAATAAAAAGGCTCATGGTTGTTATATTGTTTGAATTTTGAAGAGGGATTCCAAGAAGATACTATGAACTAGTTCTACACTGAGGTGCTGCAGTCTTCATCCTCAACACTGGGATTGCTTTTAATGCATTCCTGGGCTAATAGAAACTTTAGTCATGAGACTATGCGGCATATAAATGCAGATAAACAAAATTTTAGCGAGAAGGCAAAGGTGGTGCTTTGCATAAGGTGCAGCAGACTTCCACAAAATACACACACTGAACATATAATGCATGTAACACTTCCCTGATATAATCATTGTATCAGTTTGGTGGCTGTACAAGATAATTCAGGGCTATCTGTGTGGTGTAAATATAGCTATTGTTACTGCCAATAGAGCACAAATAACTGCAGCTGATATGGCTTATATCAGGGGGAGAGCAGCTCTAAGTTGTACGGAAGCATTACCTTTGAACTCACAGCCATTATCACTGAAACATTTTTATGGATGAAGTACAATCTATGACACAAAAGATGGATAAATATAAGATATTTACCTGAAAAAGTGTAGCCAAGACAATGTTATCATATTAATATAAGTCTGGCTGTCTTGTTTAGGTTTTCTCAGTTTCTACTTCTCATTTTGCTGATTGTAACTAACATATGTGTTATGCAGGGGCATTAATTATTTGAGGACATGTACTGAACTATCTTGTGCATAAATATTATGTTGTATACATTGATTTAGCCAGGAACAACAGGTGTAAATCAGCAGCTCTAACTTTAGTTTTTTTCCGTTTATTATTGAGGCTGTCCCTGTAAACAAATGTAAACAAACTAATTAAATGAAATGTAATAAATAAGCAGAGTCCCCAGTAACAATACTAAACCTAAAATACAATACAAAATATCTTGTATACACATATTGCAAGGTCATATGCATGACAGGCCTTATTTCGAGTTTTAATTCAAATGTTACATGATAAATAATATTTTATACGCATAAATGCACGTCCTAAAATATTATTTTAAAAGGACCTTGAAATATGGATCTTTCTTATGACACTGGGTCAAAAAAAAAAAAAAAAAAAAAAAAAAAGTAGGAGGAGCGGAGAGGGATGGGAGGAGGAGGAGACTCGCGAAATAAAAACAAGACGCCTGTGACGTCACGCCTTCGTCATTGACGCTGGTGGTGAGGCTCCAGTCTAATTGGCGACCGGAGGAAAAAAAGGGTTTGAATAGCAAAAAACAGCAAAAATGTAAGATATTATGACAGTATATATATGAGGTCTATACAGGTTGTTACGTCTAATCTGCATTTTTAGACACTTTGCCGAAAAAAGGTCTCTGTCACTGGTTGCTATGGTCGACGGTTATCGTCGTTGAAAGCCATTAACATGACAAAAAAAAAAAAGCTCACAGCAACAATGTTTACATTTCAGATACGCAAAGACATCCTGAGATTGTGTAGAGAAATTAAGCATCAAAGTCGACCTCAGAGTGTCGACAGCGGAGAGAGCACAAGACTTTCTGCAGGATATCCAGGTTAAACATGAATTATCCGTATAAGCCCTACAGCTGAAGGGTCAAAGCAATGACAGTTGTGGCTGAAGCGACTCGGCACGAAACACATCGACTGGATTGGCTACTGACAATACAATGAAACTGTTATTTAGCAGAATAACATACATGGCTATATTTGCAGAAAACGATTGGGCTATTAAGGTCCGCCTCCCAGAAAAACATCAACATCCGCCATCGACTTGACTCCACATCAGCATTTGGTGCAATTTGCACAACAACGGCTGCTGGCGTCCTGTAGGATAAATATATGTATACGTATGCAGGCTGGTGTCATTTTTCGGAATATAGGACGTCGAATCGACCTAATTAAGCTCTTTGGATCGGCCTGCTATTTCTGCTGTCACCATCTATTCATGACCTAATAATAGGTCATTACCAATTATAACAAACAAAGATGTAAATAAACCGGTGACACACAAAGCGGTGTAATTCCATGACAATACACGTACTATGATTTTTATGATGGCTGCTATCTGATGGATATTTTTTGTAGATAAGCCTGTGAGGAATGCAGCAGCTTCTCTGGCAGAGACAGATGCAGTTTGATACCTCTTAAGAGCACATAGTTGAGACACAAAAAACACACCAAGAATCAAAATTTTAGAAAGCAAAGTAAAGAACAGCTTACCTGCCTTTGCAATATTATTGAAGTTGTAAACGAGATCACACACAGTAGAAACGACAACAATTCTTAAAGCATAGCTTTAGATAGCCTTTAAAGTGAGGTAGTTAAAACACCATGATATAAAAATAAAAGGCTTTCTTCTTAGAAGAAGGGCTTCGTGTAAAAATGTTACACTAATATTTCAGATCATAACATCTGCAGCTATTTTTTCCTTCCTCTCCTCTATTTTTTTCCGCTGCAGATTTTCCTTCTGTTTATTGCTGCCTCCAGCTGATCCTCGGATCAGAATGTAGAGCGTACAAAACAGCTGATTGTGAGATCACAATACTCTCGGGCACGCCTCTTCCCCGCCCCACACCAGTCAAACCAGCCAATCAGAATATTACACAAGCCACAAGCCGGCCTCTAGGTAACAGGGTAGGGGGGCTGGGTGAGAAGAGCTGTCAACCTGCACCCAGATGGAAATGGTGACTTCAACTCAGAGACTGATCCGTGATCAGCGACTGCTTACACCCATCACAGCTGGCTTAAGTCATGGCTGGGGGATGGTAAACTGATCCTGAGTCCGTGCTCACACAGCTCCAAATACAGAGGCTTTTCTAAACAAGGAAAGATGAGGATCTGTTGAAAGGAAAGTGATTAAATTGTCAACTTCGTAAATTCACCTGCAAAAGAAGAACACAAAGCTGAAGCTGTCGCAGCTAACCTGTTGTATCACCTCCCAAACAGACTGTCTACCACAGACAGAACCTTTCTGCTGCATTTATTACTCTATTGATATTTATTTTTAAATATGTGCATAATTTTCATTATACTTTCTAATCTCAATCAGGCACTGGATGATGTCCAGCATGAAAGAGACAGAGCAAGCTTGTTGTGTTAGAGTTATAAAATTGATAATTTACAGGAGCAAATGCTTATGCAAACCTTGAATATGCAAATTATTAAACAGTCCCAGTCCATAAACAAGGTTAACGTCTCCTGTCTAGTGATGCTGGTGATGTTACTTTAAATTTCATTTGTAAATAGACCTCTTTCCCCTCCCCCTAAACATCCTTCTTTTCTCTGGCCTCAGTGGGGAGGACCTCCATGTGCCACTCAACACTTACCAGCCAATCAGATGCGCTTTTTCTGAATGCAGTATTTGAGTAACCAATCAGCTGTGCAGAGGTTTTTGTTAAAGCCCCTGGTGGTCACTTTTACACTCTGCAGCCTGTAAAGCTTTGAGGATCAATGTCTGTTATGATCACAGATCGTGCAAACTGGTGACATATTGACATAACTGTGTGTGTGTGTGTGCATTTATCCATGTGTGTGCTTCTCTAGGTGAAAAATCATCTTGTGTTGGTATTATGCATAAGAGTATTTATGCATAATCCTCAAGTGTACATTATTGAGTTAGGAACCTAACCTCAGAGCTCATTTGTGTTCATGCATACATGTATGAGTGAGTGTTTATGTCCACATATGCATGTCTAATTTCAGAACAGGTAATAGCTTCAGAAAAGTATCTCCAAAGTCTGACCATAACCACTGGTCCAAGATGTTTATGATATGCACAGAATTAGACAGGCTATTCACGTTACTCTGTGTGATGTGTGAGGGTTTTTGGATTCTTATGTCCTCCTTTCCAACTGAAACTCAGCCCAGTAGGAGACGTCATGATGATCCAACTGGAACCAGGTCAAATTTGAGGCCAATCTTGTAGTTTGACCAGGGTAATGACAGAAATATGCATGTAGTGTGTTTATTAATGTTGGGTAAAAGTCCTGGTGCATCTCCTCTTGGAAATTGTTTCCTGATTCTTTTATATGTACATGTTCAAAATTTAAGTTTTTGTATATTTGCCTTATATACAAAAAAAAGGCTTAAGTGTGACAGACCAGCTGTTTGTGGCCTGGGAACAGCTGACTTATTCAGCCAGTGGTCAAGGAGATACTGTAGGCTAGTTGTAGATCTACCTGTGATCCAACTATATTATATTGAGGAAAGTCTATTGTACACTTTCATTATAGTGTAGCTAATGGGGTTCAATAGAGGGAGATTTTGGGTGTGTACTATACACATGTACTATATACATACTCTACCACCAGAGGATGTAATTACAATGTTTTATTTTTAGCATTGCACTCATGTTATGTCATGTTATGTTTGATCAGGCCTGTGCGAGTGGACATACTGAACACAAATTTAAAACAAACAAACCGCACCTTACAGGGTTGGGTCCCCAGTAGTCTGTGTCTCACACAGACTCCTTAGTAAGCTATACTGTTTTTTCTGCTAGACTTTGTCATGTTATTACCTCACTTGTGAGAGCCGATAGCAGGAGTCCAGCACAGTGTGAGCTCTCGAAATGCAGGATGATAAAGTTTCGGCCTATACGGTTACCAGGTGCTAGGCAACTCACACAGACACACATGTACAAAAGCACCCACATTCACCTAGCAGTGATGATGATATCCAAAACCCAGCAACACAGTGAACACAAACATTTAGCAAGAACAGTTTGTGCATCTGTGCTTGTGTTTGTGTTCTAAAACTAATCAAGTCACAGGCCTGGTGGAACATGTTACACCATGTCCTTGTGGCACGTCTTGCAATGCCAGTAACTGATGATTCATGATAGATATTATTCAAGATACTTTTAATGATTGATTATAAATAACTGTGGTTTCAATGGGTTTTTCAGGGACACAGACAGAGAAGAAGTTATGGTTTTCCGTTGTCTGCTTCTTTTTTTACCTCCTCCATTGTTGAGCCAGAGCTTTCTCTGAAGCTGCCTGACTTCACAGGATTCCCACAGTTTCCCAAGCTAGTTGGAGAAATGGGTGAAAGGTCACAGCAATGTCTCTATCTCTCCCCCTTTGCTCTCTCCCTGCGTGTGTTCATGTTCATGAATGTGACATGAGGCTCTTGTTTAACAGCATGCGAGTCCTTGCCCCGGCTGACACAGCTGACTGAGGCATGTGCATAACTGCAGAGGGCTTCTTACCAGCCAAACCCTACGTTCTAAACACTGCTATTTTGTTTGCAGTTAAAGACCAAGGTGTGGCAATGGACAGGTTGACTCAGAAGACTTCCTGTGTGATGACGCTTGAAACATGCAGTAAGGTAACTTGTTTGTGAGAGGCTGTTTGACAAGTCATCCCTTCCCTGAGCAGGAACAAAACAGATCTTGATGGATTGTGGTGCGTGTAGGAGTCAGTACAAACACTCAAAGTTCACAGAAGCATTTATTCTTAATTTTTAATTTTGTTTTACAATATTCTGTTGACTTAAGTGACTGTCAGGCAAAAATATCTGTTTGAAGCTGTATTTATTTAAAAGAGAAATAGGGGGAAAAAATATGTTAACTAGTAAAAGGTATATTCTGTCATATCCCTTCTTTGGAAATCATATCATATTAGTGAACCGAGATTATTTAGTTTATGAAGTGTAATGACTTTGAGTTTTCACAAAGTCTATAAAATGTTTTCGTTGACTTCCTATATGACCTTACTGAACTTCTTTTCATGTGTTTTGACTCCAGCTTCCCCTGCAGATTTTATTTTCGGTGCCTCTCTCTCACCTCTTCTCTCAGGCCTCTCTGCCCCAGCATAAGTGGCTGCTGGTGGATGATAAGACCAGCAGCCCCAGGAGATAGATTGGGCCTGCTCCATGTGTACTTTACAGTGCCAACAACACTATAATGACCTACATATGACACAGCGGGGCTGTTCAGGTTGCAGACATGTATACATTACAGAGAATAAGGGTGTTATATTTAAGACCATTGAAAGAAATACTATGACATTTAGGGATTTTTTTTTTGTTAAAGGTGCAGTGTGTATGATTTAGTGGCATCTAGTGGTGAGGTTGCAGATTGTAACCTACTGAATACCCCTGCCCCTCCCCTTTCAAGCGTGTAGAGGAACCTATGGTGGCTGTGAAAATTGCGAAAAACGCAAAAGGCCCTCTCCAGACCGTGTTTGGTTTGTCCATTCTGGGCTACTGTGGCAACATGGTGGGCTCCGTGGAAGAGGACCCACTCCTTATGTAGATAAAGGGCTCATTCTAAAGTAACGAAAAAACAATATCCTTATTTTCAGGTGATTATACACTAATCAAAACATGCTTATGAATATTTTATTCAATTTTTGCCAAGTCTGCTTCACTATATGCCACTAAATTCTACACACTGGTCCTTTAAGACTGGATCAAAACAACTCTCCTGTTGGTGCATTAAGAACGGAGCCAGTAGGAATTTCTTGCAGCAACAAGAACTTGGGAGCCAAGCAGCTCAGCTGTTTGGCTTACCCTGGTGAAGGCCACAAGCCAAAACGTGTTGGTTTCACAACTCACTAATGAATACGCTGTATCTTGTTTATTTAATTCATTCACAAAGCAAAATGTAACAAGATTTAAGAGTCTACAGCTGCACTTGTGGACCTGTAAGGCTACACAGTTGTGTTTCAGTTAAATGCTAAAGTCACCCTGCTAATATACTCACAATAACAATGCCAAAATGCTGTTGGAGTACTATTTACCATGATAGTTCAGCTAACATTTACTGAAGTACAGCTTAGACATATGGGAATGTGAGTGTTGTTTTAGGAAGTCATACCTATGGAGCATTTAGTAGTCTGAAATTTGATTACTAAATGGTTTGTAGGTCTTACCATTGTTGGTTAAGGCTTTATCTGATCCTTTTGTTATGTTTATCAAGCTTAGTTATTGATCTTATTTGTGGATTTTTATTTCACATACAGCACCTTGGCATTTTTCACTCCTTTTGTGTACTGTATATTGAATTATTTCTTTGTTTGTTTGTGTTGTGTGTAGAACAAGCTGCTCCAAACAAATTGCCCATTGTGGGATTAATAAAGCTGGAACTAGATGAAGTTAAAGGATCAGCAATGTATTACAATTTATCCTCAAGGGGACATTTATGTTTATATCAAATTTTACTAAAACAAAAAATATCAACCTTGTGGTGGTTCTAGAGGAAAAAATCAGGGGATCAACAAAGTCAGTAGGATTCACCCTCTGAGGATCACGAATGCTTCTCTAAAATTTCATGGCAATCCATCAAATAGTTGCTGGGATATTTCAGTCTTGACTAAAGTGGCGACAAGTTGTAGTTTTATGAGGAGTAACCTCCTGGAGTCCTGTGTCAGCCTCAAGTTGGCAGGCAACCAGTGGACACTCCAGGTGGTGACCAAGATTAGCATGCAAATTCCCGTAAAGCAACCACTAGATGTTTTTATGTTTCAGTTAGATGTACAGAAGAAACAAACATGATAAAACATGTAACTTGGTGAGTTTTTAGAAGTGCTTTTAGGCAGTTTTTGAACTTTGGAGAGAGCTAGACTAACTGTTCTCTAGCTGTTTCCAGTTTTAATGCTATCCTGATCTGATTGACTTACTGCTCAAGGTCAGTAGGTCATGCTCATGCACATGATGACAGTGGTACCATCTAACTAAAGAAAGTGAATATGAGTATTTACCAATAGTGTTAAATTATTCCTTTAAAGCCCTGGTTAAGACATCTCTATTTGCATCTGCATCAACATCTTCAAAATCCACACTTTGATAGGTGTTATGTAAAAGACGCTGACAAACCATGAACAGGGAGATTCAAAATATCAAGATTTATAAATCTCATGGGCACATGTGCACAAAAAACATCTGCATGAAGTTCAATAGCTGATTCATGATGTTGTTGCCAAATCTCAGCCTTTAATGCTGAAAGTCCTTGATGTTTGGTCCAAAGTACATTTACTCAAGTACTGTACTTGAGTACAGTTTTGAGGTACTTGTACTTAACTTGAATGTTTGTTTCATTTTACTTTCTATTCCACTGCATTTCAAAGGAAAATACTGTACTCCTTACATCACTTTATTTATTAGATGGTTGTAATAACTAGTTACTTTTCAGATTATTTTTCTATAAAATACATATAAAATACAATAACTTATACTCCCTAGAGATATAAAATTATTAAGACTAGCACAATCTCAACAAACTACAACAGTAAAATGCTACTTATGCGCTCATGCATCACTATTAACTAATGTAATTTATAATAATAACTTATTATCTAATGCTATCCATTTAATACCTGAAATTATGTATTAGTATTGAAGTATAAGAATACTAAGTAAATGATCTGAAGACTTTTTCCACCACTTGTGAGGTAAATCTGTATCCAGGTCTGTGTATATCACAGGATCACAGGTGTGGAGACAAATACAAAAGCAATACAAGTACAAACCTGTCACAGGCAGTATTTAAACTCCAAACCAAAGCCAATGTGAAATATGAAACAAGGATGACAGTATGGCCTACATTATGTTAAAAAAGTGTTATTTACTTCATTTTATTATCTAATTTTTGCCCTCATCATTCACTTCTCGTACTGTCCACTATAACGTCTGGAGGACTGTGGTCTTAGATAAGTCTCATATTGCATACAGTGTGTCTGTACATGCTGCCCTCAACAGCACCCCACAGTCCCAAGATAACCCCCTGAACACACATAACACTTCTACTATTCCTTACTCAGCACAGACTCAACATGGCAGGTTCCTGTCACACATCCAAAATCACACCACCACAACAACAACAGAGCTGATATAAGCCAGCGTGCCTCCCCCTCCTCTGGCTGGGAGACCCCTCAGCAGGCCAGTGCATTTCTTTCTGCAGACGGAGAGGGAAAGGGAGAGGAGGCTGGGGAGGTATCAGTCTCTCACCCTTTCTCTCTTTCTTTCCATTAGTCCCTTCTTGAGCTCTCTTAAAGCCCTCATGCCATGCGTGCATCCCATGGGTCTGTCCCTACAAGGCTAGAGCAAACAGGGCCTGGAAGTGGTGTCCTTGGCAAGGATGTGCTGATAAACACAGCACGAGTGAGGACAGGCTGTGCTCTCCAGAGGGGGATGTCAGCCCCCCTATTCCTGCTCCTCTGGAGGGTATTATGAAACTTAACAAGGGAGCTATTTTAAATTCCCCAAAGGATTAGGGTACCTTGAATGATGAGAAAGCACTGTACTTCAACCTCTATAGGATCAGTTTATCTGAGAAACATTGGGCTGTAACTGTTGTCTATCTGTCATAACATTTGTCTTCATCTCCACCAGTTTTTCTTACAGATAGTGTGGGAAGAAGAGGGCCCCCCTTGCCCCTTTAACTCTGAAACCAAAACAAGACCTGTAGGCTATAAATAGCACAGAGCAAGGATTAAATAAAAGAAAGTTTTAAATACAACATTTTATTTTTTCCACTCATTCATGCTGACGTCAATTCAAATCATGTTTAAAAGCCACTACTAAAAACAATTTGGATCCTCTTCAGTTCCAGCACTTTTTTTCCTTTTACCCATTCAACGAAACGTCTCTACCTAGCTTGAGCTAACATAAACAAACAAAAAAAAAGTCTGACTTACATGGGGCTGGTTCAAAAGGTTGAAACACAGCTAAAGTTATGACCTCAGATTACATAACTTGGCCGCGGTCAGAACAAAAATATTCCGTTCATCTGTCATCTCCTGTTACATGTCCAGACATATACCCGGATACTAACATTTATATACACGTGACCATGCCTAACCTCATCGGTAGGGGATGTAGCTCAGTGGTAGAGCGCATGCTTTGCATGTATGAGGCCCCGGGTTCAATCCCCGGCATCTCCACTCTCTTTTGAACCTTCTTTCGTGCACTTGTTTTTTTGTTGATCTTGCGACAAGTGGTGAAATGCTATCATAAAGGAAATATGCTCCTTTGTCTCGGCTGCTCCTAGTGTCTCGGCTTCGTTACATAACAAGGAATTCATGACGCTATTACTGTTGTAAACATTAAAGTTTCACGATTATCCTCACTGAACTCTTTCTTCTTAGATACTGTGTATTTATTTATTTTTTTGCATACATTGTATTTTGTTCTAATGAGCCCCATGAGCTGTGTCCTTGGTCAAATCTGAATTGAATTGAATTGAATTGAATTGAATTGACCTGCTCTGAATGCAGACACCCATGTTTTTAGGAATTTAATGGATCAATACAAAAACATATTTAAAAATCCTATTGTATTTATTTAGTTTTGCCATATTCAGCTAGATTTGGTAAGGTAGCATATAGTAGTTATAGATAAAGATTTAGTACACAGTACTGTATGCAGTTAAATACATGGATGGAGCTCTAAATACACTGTGAATTTTATGATTTTAAATTAAATTAATATAATTTAAACATTTTTAGAAAATAGTATTGTGAGGGAGGAAACTTCTGCAAAGCTTCTACAAAGCAAAACATGACGCTAGTTAGAAACTGAAAGTGGAACATGGAGTATGAAAAAACATTGAGCTTCATGGGACATGAGAATGTCAGAGTGAGAGTATTGATGTTGCAAAGGATAAAATATAAAAGGTAGAGTGTAAAAGGTAATGTAAATACTTATGTGAGTATATTATATGAGAATCATATACTGTACAGTTAAATTAACGTGTTGATATATGTAACAAAAAAAATCTCCACTTAATGGGTTTATCATACGAGTGGTCGTCCAAGCTTGTGTTTAGATACAGAATGCTGAGATGTTTTCACAGGTATGTATGGCTATATACTAGATGTTTTGACTACATTTGTTCTTGTTAAAATTAAGTTGCCTCTTTATTTCTGATTGCTTTTTTATTTTGATGGCATCTTTAATTAGTCATCATAGAGAGTGGATGTATATGGCACAGGTCTGGGGGCCTAATGGGTTATGGGACCTTGAAACCAGAGTCTGTTTGACTGTCAATAATATTTCTGGTTGTAGAGTGAAGGTCTCAGTCAGTCATGTCAATAATGGACCTACATAAAGGTGAAAAATGGAAGGGGTAGTCAACACATTTAACTTTTTTTTATCACTTTAGGTTTTCTGTAGGCCTACTGCTACTTCATGAACTTTCTCTTTCAAAGAAATATCTCCATCTGTGTGGTCAGTGGTTGATTTTCATGTAGCAATTTGCACAATGATCAAAGTTGCAGATTGTGTTTACACATTTAAATCTTATCCAAACTGGATACATTGCTTTGTGTTGTGTTGTGTCACCTGCTTGTTTATATTTTAGTGCTCAAGCATTAATCGGAATGTGTGCTTACAAGTTTGATCAAACTCAGTTTAATACTTTTGGGTATCTATGTTTAGGGGCCTATTGTTTCAGGATCTGTCAACGAGTCTCACCTGTAATGAGCAAGTTAATATACCTGATGGAAAGACAAACAGTTTAATTTAAAAGGGGTTTCCCCCAACAAATTGTTTTATTATAAAGTGTATTTATGTGTATTTTGCTTTGATGTATGTTGAATAATATTGTATACAATGGCTAATCATAAAAAAAAATGAAAAATGAAAAATACACTAAACTATAGTTTAAAATGTAACTCGTCTATCAAATTAAGTTTTCTTAAGCATAAATTTATTATACTTTCAGTTTTTGTTAACTGTTGGCTGCCGGAGAAACCCAGTCTTCAGTGAAGGAGTTTAAATCAGCAGTTTGCTCACTCAGCCTGCAGCCAGAAGAAGAAATGAGAAGACTGACAGAAATACTGGGGGCAACGCTAGTTTTGGATTTGGTCAGAAAGTTATAAAGAGCAACACACAAACACACACGCACGTACAGACACACTCGGACAGACCCCTAACCCAGAAAATATAAGGCTGACACAGATTCATGTCATCTGCTTTTAGCAAGTTGGTCGAGGTTGGTTCTTCAGCAGGATACACTATCTGCTGTGAAACAGGACCACTCTGAAGGTCAAGCCCTCACATGTACTATTCAGGTGCACATAACTACTTAACCCACATACTATGTGTCTGTACATTATGACCTAAAAATGTCTTTTAAGAACCACCTTTTCATAATTGTCACAGATCCATTCCCCAGGTGTCAAGCAAGCATTCCTGAAGGTGGAAAAGGAGATACATCCATCACTCCTGGCTGAAGCTGCCACAGACTACTGTACTTCAGCTGCAGGTCACAAGGAGAATGCACATAATATGTAACAAAATTGAGTACAACTCCTGTGCAATATCACTAAAATGTTAAAAGATTCAAAATTGTATTGTCTTACCACAACTGTAGTATTTTGAGGGTGAGGTGTAGGGTATTTGATCTTATTTATAAAAACAGGTTAGATAGACTACATTGAAAATACAGGCCTCAAAGCACAATTTCAATTTAACAAAAGTGAGTTATGACCATTGAAACAAATATGATTACACTTGTGACTTCCAAATAAGACTAATTGCCTGAACAATGTTATAAAAGAACCTGTGAATACCACAACTTCTTCAGTTTTGGCCTGTGTTGTGTCTAATGCAACATGGCTCCACATGGTAAGGAATCCCCTGAACCAGACTGTGAAGATGGGAGAAGATATAAGATCACCAGCAGGCTAATAAGGCAAAACACAGATGCAGATGTGGTTAACAGGTACAAGAGGAACCATATTAACGATAACAGAAGGTGCAGTGGCCATAATCAGAAAAATGACAGTATGCACAATTTACTTAAGTAAGTACCTCTGACTTGGCACAAGGATTATCTGTGGAAATTGGTGTTTCAGCCTGTACAGCCGATGTCCAAAAAGAAAGCCTTTGCTTATAAAATGGCACAAAAATGCAAGATTAAACTTTGCCAACCAACATGCAAAGAAGCTTGATGAATACTGGCTGCACATTCTTTGGTCAGATGAAACCAAAATATATTAGTTTGGATCAGATGGGGTCCAGCATGTTTTGGTCTAGACTTGGCCAGGACTACCAGGAGTCTGATACGGGGCTGCATGAGTGCAAAAGGTGTAGGGGAGATGACATTTACAGATGGCATTATGAACTGTTTGTATACACAAATACTGAATGAAAAGATGACTCCCAGTCTTAAGGTTGGCAGGAGAGGAATTTCCCAAAATGACAATAATCCCGAACACACCGTAAATATGACAACAATTTTTAAAGAAGAAAAAGTGAAAACTACAACCTGGCCAAGTGTGTCCCCTGACTTGAATCCAACAGAACATATTTAGAGTATTTTAAACAGGAAGGTAGAGCAACAAAACCCCTCCAGCAAAGAGCAGCTGAAAAGAATCATCCATGTAGAATGACAGAACATCTTTTCACAGATTGGTGCAAGACTATGATCCCTGCCCAGGAGGATTCAATCTGTCAAAACTAAAGACAGACATTCACAATATGCAAAGTGTGCTGGGATTTTGTTACAGCTTGTTCTTAAATATACACCTTCCCTTATAGTTATATTAGTTAACACTCTATTTTTTATTGCATTTTCATTTGTGATGACTTCACACTGACCAGGGGTGTAGTCAAATTTGTTACATAATGTATGTACCTTTTTAAAAGATATCAAGGCTGTAGATGTATTACAGTGTTCTGCTAAATTTAAGCTTTTCTAAATAAGGCTCCCTTGTCAGATAAGATTACCAAGTGCATCATCAAGTCATGAGTGCACATATCGTATTGTCCAATCTGAAAGCTCTGCTGCTGAGTCATCACACACAACAGGTAGATGTGTATCTGTAGCTTCAGCCTGAACCACAACAAACATTGTTGACCGTCTCCAGCTTCAGGGTTTGGCACAATGCACACATTCCTCAGTGTCTAGTCTCAACCCTTGTCTGTGTGATTAGTATTATCAGGTTCAAGGGTTTCATACTGCTCAGTCACTGGAACTATTTTCTATGTGACAACTGCGAAATGATATTAATGTCTTCTATATGATTGTGATCCTTGCACCCTTTTTTAACCGACCCTGTTAATATACAGTATACAATCAAGATGATACACTATCTGATTCTTATTTAACCACTGACCTGGAAACCCCAATCACTTGATCATTATTGGTCTTTGGCTGCCCCCTTGTGGTGTATCTCAGAACAGTCTCTCTGTGCATCAGTTCACCTTGTGAACAGTGGGTGGCACCACTTGTTTGATCCTTTCCTCACCCAAATTGATCCTGACAGAGAACAGAAGACATCAAATGAATCAGGAGTGTTGAACTCTGCAGGTACCAGCAGATCAGTGATGACAGGTTCAGGCATTACTTCAAAAAAAAAAAAATGCTGGTTAGTGAATTGAATGAGATTCTTGTAGGTCAGTTAGAAAAAATCACTGAGGTTAAACATTACAGTGATGATAAAGTGATGGTTTTTTGCTTTCTACAATTCACTTCTACTTATTTTAGTTTTGCTTGAATTATGTGATTTTTACAATAATAACATGTTCTATTACTGTAAGATTTTTTTAAAAATTTATTTTCTGGTATTTTATTGATATCTGGTATTATCTGGTATCTATTTTGTAAACTTGTAATATTTTTCATATTATCACTTATCACTTTAGTAAATTATGGTTTAAAAGCGTTAAAATTAGAAGGTTTTTTTTTTTAACTTAATTTTGATCATTTTAATAGCTGGTATATCAATAAAACATAGTTATTGAAAATAAGTTTTTGATATTAAAAACAACTGCACTGAAGGATATTCTGCAAACCAAGATGAATTAAATGTTGTTCATACAACATAAAAAGGACATTTGAGAGACACAAAGTGATAGAATAAGACACATACAAAACTGGAAAATAGAAGAAAATAGAAATATCACCAATATTTGTAATACATGCTTTTTAAAATGTTTAACTGCAGGAAGTTTTCTCTGTGTGGTTTCTCTCAGAGCATTCATTTTCCTCAGAGCATAAACAGCTGACCATTAGATGACCTTTAATGGTGCCATATATTACATCAAAGGGCGCCTGTGGTTGGACTGCGCTGTGTCTGCCTGCTGTCCAGATAAGCTTAGAGCAGAGACACACAAACACACAACTCTGGCCCAATGTCATCCCTGTTAGCATCTACAGAAGGCTGTTTGTGTGTGTGTCAGTAGACACATCAACACACACATATACACAACTACTTAAGATGTTAGAAAATTGAACCAGAAAGTTAAGGAATACAGAAAAGCACTTCATACTATATTATTGTATATTTTACATAACAAAGCATGCTGCAGCTCAAGTTTCCACAACCCAGAGCTAAAAACTGTCAACAACTGTCATCACATCATGTAAAAATAGGAAATGTTTCCAGATAGATATTAAACAGTGTTTGCTAATATGTAACTCTATCAGTCATGCTGTCTAATGTTTGTTTAGGGCATCATGCAACAGTATAACTAACATTATTGTTATTGTGTTATTATCTGGTAGTGATAGATGTATAAAACTGCAGGTGCATTTGATCAACAATTTGATACACTTACAGTAAACGGTAGAGTGCATAAAGTAATCACTCTTCTGTTCTCAAACTGGAATAATAGCACCGAATGAGAGAGACAGCAAGAAGAAATGAAAGTATGATCTTACAGCCTGTTGATATGTGAAATGTCTCAGCTTCAGTGACTATTTAAAAAAAGGGAGTCAGTGCTTATGTCCAAACAGAAGAATAAATAATCATTTTTATCATTATTATTTTATTTAAACAATTTAGAACTTTATATAAATATTATGAGTCAATTTTCATCCTCAAATGTAATTATTACTGACACTGTATAAAATAATGACAATAAAAAATGACAATTCTGCACCTTACCGTACGGCTTTTAGCAATACTAACTTGTACTAATGTACGTTATATTACAATATATTACTATAACTGTACAGTTTATATTCAGTACATATAAGGATTAATGTTATAATCATATCTTTAGTCTCTAGTCTCATATTCTCTTTATTTTACTCTATTTTATATTTTGGGTAAAATAAAGGTCTCATATACTCATTAAAATTAACATTATATATTTTTTTGCTTGTTTTGAGTTAATACAGGAACATTTGTTTTACCATAAATGTATGCTTCGTTCTTAAAGCACAGATTATTTGAACTGTCTTGATCAATATGTTTTAATAATGGAACCAGTGAATGTTGAGAGGTGTAAACAACATATTTTTACAGGTCAAATCAAGTCAAATTTTATTTGTATAGCCCAATATCATAAAAAACACACATTTCTCTTGATGGGCTTTACAATTTGTAATAAATACAACACCCTCTGTTCTTACACCCTCTGTGTGAATAAGGACTCCCTACAAAACACTTAAACAGGGAAAAAAGGGGTAATATATATGTTGTGTGTACAAAAATTGCAAAATGATAATATGGAAACATGGAAAATCTGTAATACACATCTGCATTGACCAGTATGGAAAGAACTAGAGATGAGAGGCTTTTTTTTTTTTTGCATTTTAAGACAAACTTTGCTCTGGTCACCTTACACACAGCCTCCCATCTGCAGTGAGCTGTGTAATCTAATGAGCTATTCAGCTGTGTTGCAAAGTATCAAGCTGTATTTTCCCTAAAACATGTGAGTATCTAATGGGTAGATTTGAACAGAGAGGCTGTGCAGAGCATGTGTGTGGGAGTGCGTGTCCATACAGCCAGCTCTGCATTCCTCTTGGATAATCTTATCTCCCTCCTGCTGGTCTTATGGACCTCTGAACTTAGGGCAACACTCACACACACTCCAGACTACATGTGTAAACAAACACACTCAGAGTGGTGAAGTAGTAGTAGTAGATGCAATTCATGCACATTATAAATACTCCTAATGAATCAGCTGACATGCTCATATCTATACAAGTGTGTTATGTGGGTGGATTGAAGATAACTTCATAATAAGACATAACACATTCAATTGCAACAACCTTTAATTTCCTGAATAATCTCTCATGAAGACACTTTTGATCTATGAGTCTGAACACTCCTCAGACAGACAGTCTTCAGACCAGTTAGTGGAAATCTTTGAGACCAAAAACATTCCTGAAACAAGCAAGAAGTGAACTGGCTGTATGTGAAGAGACATCAGAGCACATTGATAGTGGCTGCTAATCACAGACTCATCCTTTTCAAGTAGAGAATCACTGTCTCGTCACATCCACCCGCTGACCGACATCTCAGGAGATCTAACGTATCCCTTGAATCGTCACATGTACAAAGAAGACTATGCAGGATCAATCTGACAAACAACCTGCATAAACATCAAATGTAAATGTGTCTGAGTGGCCGTTACCTGTTGTCTGAATGCACTGAAAGGTAACAAAGAACCTGATTGTTCAAGAGCCATCAGCACTGGTTTTAAAATGGAAAAACACAGATTTAAGCTGCTCTATTGAACTCACTTTGTGTGCTTTGTCACTTGATCAAAACACATTTGTACAATCACAACAGATCACGGGAGTTGGCTTCTTTTAAAACACTTGAAATGGCAATGGGATGCAAAATGGCCACCACCCATCAGCTCAGACATGATCTAAAATGCATTCAGGTGATGAAAATACTGAAAACATTTTTTTATCAAGCATGTTGAATATCAAAACCAAATTCAAAGTAAATTCTTAAAAAAACAAAACAGAAATTTTATGACATGTCCCATCAGTGTTGCCATGGCTACAGCACCTTAAAGTGTTTTTTCCTGATTGTGTCTCATTTCTTCATCCACAATCATTATTATAAATTATGCATTTCAATGTTTTACAACTCTCTTGCCACAAAACACAAAATGAAATTCTCCCGAATAACTAATGAGGCCCCCCACCAATCCTTCCAGTTATTGCCCTCAGGTTGATACTACAAAGTCCCACAGGCCCAGAAAAACATCGACAAAAAATCTTTTATTCCCTCTGCGATCATCACCCTGAACAAACTAAAATAGGCTCTGTACTGTTTAATGTTGTTTTTAAATATGTTTAAATGTGTATTGTTGAGCCTTGTCAAAGGAAAATTCCACAATTACTTTGTGACAAACAATTAAGTTATCTTATCTTATCTTATCTTATCTTATCTTATCTTATCTTATCTTATCTTATCTTTTCAAGAAAATGTGCCAGGCTTAGTAGTTTGGAGGAAATCAAAGAATGTAAAGGATTATGAAAGCAAAGAAGAAAATTAAATTAACAGATAAAACTAGTTAATTTCATACCTATATCAGTTTTGTTTTGTCTGCAGTATTTTAAATAGTTGATCTTCCATCACTGCTTTCATTTTTACTTTAATTTTGAGTTTCTCTTTTGTAATCTTGTTGTAATATTCAATAATGACATGACGTATCAGTGATGCCACAGACAGCAGCTCACAATCTTTCCCCTGATTGTTTGTAAGCTCAATTTTCTCTTTTGTGATATAATTTGATTTATTTAGATTCCCATTAGCTGTCATCAATGTAACAGCTATTAATGCTACAAGAATTTCATGTTTTTTATGATGATCAAACAAAAGTGGACATAAGTATATAAATATACATGACTATATACATAAGGTACAGTACTAGTCTATAATGTAAATAGCAGTACTGCAGCATTCAGATTACAGTGCTTCCATGATGTTCTTGTCATAATAAAATGTATAAATCATGTACCTGTTTGAATAACTGAATCTGTTTGTGATCTATCAGAAGTCCCCAGTTTTTCTTTTTAAATACTCTTATTCAGGGATTCTCTGATAACTGGTGGTAAATGATTCTGCTCAGTTGATTAGTTTCTGTAACCTGCTCTATACAATGACCTTTGATTGTATGACACGTGTTGTGTTATGTGTTTATGTATGAAATCCTGACTAACCTCATTTTTGTCTTTTTAAAGTATTTTTATATACTTTATATGACAAAAAGCCCAGCAATGTCATGATAGGGAAGATGTATTTTATCCCATGAGCTTCCGGATCTCACATGTTGGCGTCTCAGCATGAAAAATAGAAAAAAAGGCTGAACAAGTGTTACAGGTGCGAGCAAAGGTTTTCCATGCAATCAATAAACTGTTACCAATATTTTTTGTTCTGACAAAAAGCTTTAATCATGTTTCTCAGACAGTAAGCAGCTAAAACTACCTTTAAAAGACATCCACTATTAATTTCAGAGAACTACATTCCTTTTGGCAGCAACATTTTTTGGCATTAACTGGTAAAACCTCCCTTAGATTAGAATGAATGATTTGTCTTCCAAATTATTTTTAGTTTAAGGGGTTTCAGCAGGACAGTTTGAGAACACTGACTGATTTATCCCTGAGGCCAGAAAGGAAAACATCTGGTCTCAGCAGCAAACTTTTCATGTCTTCACGTCCTCTGTGTCATGAGGTCACTCTAAACTCTGTTGTAACACAAATTGTCTGCAGTCAGCCCTGCACTCAAACTGTTCCCCATCCAAGGAGCAAATTCAACACTGTGTAATCAGCTGTTTTCACTTACAGCCTTCTGTGTGTCAGGTGGATGTTTCATTCTGTCATAATTTCTGTTTATGTGTGTGAGTAAAAAGCAAAAGAAAGATACTCACAGATATAAACTCATATATCTAATGTAGAGCTACTAATCAGCTTTTTTTTAACAATTAGTTTAAAGGTCTCAAATACCATTCAAATACCATTGCACTGTCAGACTCATCCCCAGCAGCAGACCTACAACTTAGATTACTTTCACGTGTGTCTCTGCTATTTGCTTTTTTGTTTTTACTGCTGTCCTGCCCTCGTGACCCCCAGTCTACGTGGCGTCGGCGTCAACAAGCGCTCTAACGACGTGTGAACTTTTGGGCATGCCGTGACAATGGCGCCTATAGACAGGTGCACACCCCCATCACCCACCACTCACCCCTGCCACCGAGGAGCTTTTGACTCCCTTTTGCAATGCTAAATAGGAGCACTGATGACCGCGACATCCCAGCGTGATGGCTGGCACCTGATCTTAGGACTCACATAGTTTGTGTGCACCTAGAGCCAGATCAGAATATCTGCAGACATTTTTAGCAATGAAAGTCCAAACTAATCACTCATCGTGTTTCTTTTTTCCTCTGAATGACTTCTTGGTGAACCTTGTTCATCACAATCATAAAAATAACGAGGATTGCTTACAATTACGCACACATATTGGCGCGCGTTTACGCACAAGAAGAAAAAAAAAAAGATAAAACATGATGTGAAGCTCATTTCCTCTCGAGGCTTTATCCTGACTCGTCACATTTCATGCCACCTAAGGGCACAAGATTTAGAGCCTTGCATGGGTTTACATCATCATATTGTTCCTGTCAGCTCAGTTAATTTGACTCCAGATCATGCTGTGAGCATGCTGGAGAACAGTGCCTCTTTGATTTAAACGGCCATATTCCCTGCAGAGAAAGGGAGAGATGCGGTCAGGATGAACTGAGTGCTTGGTGTTTTGTACTGAAGGGAGAACAGAGAACAGAGCGTTTGTCTCTTGTACCTTCTCAAAAATGTCTCCTTCTCACCGGGGTGCGCAAAGCCCCGAGCAACAGGCTCAAGCACACAAAAGAGCCATCATAAAATGTCACTTATTTGGCGGAGAAAGAGTCTAGACGCTCTTAAATGATTGCAACACGTAGAATGTTAGATACTTTGTAATAAAAGAAAAAACAACCTGTTCAAATGATGCTCTTTAAGAGTATTAAATACTGACGCAACAATACTGACGCAGCCGTAAAGTTGACAGGGGAAATTATCTCACTCCAGGTTTGAGATGAACACATTGGTCTCCGTGGACATCGGCTACCACAAATCCTAATTTTAAACATAATTTTCTGCACATTTTCATGATTATACCAGAAGTGTGTGTGTGTACAAGTACTATGTAGTCGACCGCCACACACAGACAAATTATGAGCCGACAGAGGACGCTCCAGTTTCAGTTTGTCATTTGTCATTCACATTTTGTAAGTGAGTAGACGTGTAGTAAGATATAAGGTGTAAGAAAGCTTTTCATGAAAATCCTGTTGGTTTTAACTCCATCTGTTTTGAATCTTGCTATCTCCCCTTTGCTCTCAAAGCATTCATGTGCACATGTTTCATTCATTTCAAATACAAAAAAACACATTTCGGCTTCATTGCACTTTGAATTGCACATTCATCTGTTCACATTTAATGACAATACGTACATGCCTGCAGGGAAAGAGTGAGCCATTAGAGGCGTGAAATGCACAATTAGATTTGCGATTTGCAGCAGCGTTTGGCACATTTGGGCACCTGTGGTGAATAGGGCTGGTGGCGCCCTGACACACATACGGGGTGTGTCTTTGGGCGGAGATCTGCCCACCCACCCTGCTGCTTCTCCCCCTCTGGTTACTATATGAGGAGGCAACTTTGCCTTCCCCTCATCAAGATACTTTCAACCTTGGTAACTGTCTTGTGCATCTCTCCAAGCGTTTTCTCTCAGTCCGACTGATTGCTGCGGCTTTTTGAAGAAGAGCTGCTTGGATCTGAGCGCGTTCCTCCGCTGGAATTATTTTTAACATTTAATTCCCGAGAAACCAGACTTCAACATGCCTCGGTCATTCCTTGTCAAGAAGTATTTCTCCAACAAGAAGCCATACTACAGGGAGAGCCAACTTGAGAGTCAAACCGGTAAGTTTTTTTTGTCATTTACTGAATCAGATGCATTTGTGATCAAGTTTGACATGTTTAAACTCAGGTATGAGTGAATCTCAGTCAGCCATGAGCTCATCACCTTCACATGTAAATCAGACCCGTATGGCAGATAAGAGTTGACATTTATTGTATCTTGCATGTAGCTTTTTGGGTGCAAAACAGACAATCAAGCATTGCTGGTTAACTGGAAAATTTGCTAATGGAAAAGCTGGAGGAGTCAGGGTTGTGCTGAATTCAGGCTGTAACAAGATGCCAAGAATGAAAACAAGTTTAGTGTGTTATTAGATTATCTGTCCATTTAAGAGGAAAATCCACCTGACTTCCTTTCTTCTTTCTTGTTAGCTTTTGTCCCAGAAAGCTTTCCCCGAGCTGAACTTCCGACACAGAACAACAGCTCTGCGCTGACCTGTTACCCCACCAGTCCACTCTTCAGCAGCACGGACCCCCTGCCTGCACCCCTCTCCCCAATTACCCCCATGTCTCTACCTCCTTCTCCACTGGGCCCTCTGGACCTCAGCAGCTCTCCCTTCAGCAGCAGTGGCGAGGAAGAGGAGGATGGTGGGCGTACTTCAGATCCCCCTAGCCCGGACGTCATCCAGCACATCTACCACTGTCTGCATTGCAGTAAGAGCTACACCAGTCTCTCAGCGCTGTCTCACCATCAGATGTCTCACCACCAGTTCTCCCAAGGCTCTCCACTACAGCAGACACCGTCTCTGACCACTGAGGCTTCGGCACGCCCGGCCTTCCACTGCAAACACTGCCCCAAGGAGTACACCAGCCTGGGTGCCCTTAAGATGCACATCCGCTCACACACCCTGCCCTGTGTGTGCCCCACCTGTGGCAAGGCCTTCTCTAGACCATGGCTGCTTCGAGGACACATACGCACACACACAGGTATGCAGCAAAAGCAACTTTTCATATTGATCAGCAAGCTCTGTTGGCTTGTTAATGTAACAGCTGGTTGCACCCTGTGCTCATTGATATTCATTGTGTGAGCAAATGTGTGTTGTCTCAGCCTCCCAGTGGTAATGCATGAAAACAAGCAATCTGCATTAAGTTAGATATGGTAGTGTTCCTGCTCTTTTGTAAGTTATCTGTAGCTCATTTGAAAAACAATGACCAGATGACAGAGCTTTTGGCTTGTTAATGAAGTGTTTTCCCGAAGCTAACTGTTTTCTCTCTTTGAACCAGGTGAACGTCCCTTCGCTTGTCAGCATTGTAACCGGGCCTTTGCTGATCGCTCCAACCTGCGCGCACACCTGCAGACGCACTCTGAAGTCAAGAAGTACCAGTGTGGCTCCTGCTCACGGACCTTCAGCCGCATGTCCCTGCTGCACAAACACAATGCCTCTGGATGCTGCCCTGCCTCATAGACTCACATTCCCTGGACTGAAACCGCTTGCTGGTTCTGTTTTCACCCCACCTGATTAGTGCCAAAACACCCAGAGGACATTTGGGGGAGACAGTTGCCAGCTCAAAGCCATGACAGGACTGAAAAAGGAAACTGGAGTTCTGTTGCTTTTTATAAAATGACTTCTTAAGTGCCTTTTTTAATTTTTCAGGGCTCAAATTTTTAAGGTTATATTATTGGTAACCACAGCACATTTCTGCAGCGTCCTGTCAACTGTGTGTATGTGTGTGATTTGAGGGCAGCTGGACATGCAGTTAATTCCCAGGAAACTCCATTGGTGCCGGCCGGTCCGGGACTCTGGCCATGTTGCAGCTGCTTGGGTGTGTTTGTGTGTCTGTGTGTATGCAGGGATGTCATTCCTCACCATACTATACATACATGGCATGTGTGTGTGTGTGTGTGTTGAGACAGCTGTCTGTGTATTGTGTACTGTGGAGGCAGGGCGCTGAGAGATGTGTTAGCTGTGACCTCGACGACAGGTGACCCTCCGCTTGCTCCTCTTCACGGCGAACTCCACAAACACACAGTGTGTCGCTGGACATGAAAGAACCACTTAAGCTTGACCAAAAAAACACAGCCTGTCCTTACCAATATTGTCATTCATTGGTGTCTTTATTGACATGTTTTTATGAGTTTTGACATACACTTTTTATGAACCATTTTGTTGAATGTGCCTTTTTTGAAGGTTGTGCATTTTTTTTCTGCCACATGTAAATAAAAGCTTTGTTTAAAAAAAACCTTCTGTGGACCTCCTTGTTTCAATATTCTCCAATATTAATTAACATTTCAACAGGCATTGTATTAAGTTACAACCCTAAATGAGTTCATCAGGACAGACATGACAGTTTCTGAATGGGAAGATAGAGCTGTGCGTGTGTTAGGAGGAGCGGGGTCAGGTTTGTATGATGTTGAGTGATAAGGGGAACACCTGCACACACCTGCCAGGCTGTCAGCACAAATGGAGAACACATGCTAAAGAGAGGGGTGGCTGCAGGTGGGAGAAAGGGAGGAGGTGAAGAAGAAAAAAAAGCATAAGTGGGAGGAAGATGCTGAGCAAGAAGGCCAGAGTGGGCGAGTTCTGGAGAAGAAAGTCAGTGTGAAATTAGCTGAGTGTGGGAATCCCACTGACCCACTTCCTGCTGTAGGAGCGGCCACAGATGGAAGCAGGAAGCAGGCTCAAGACCAACAAATAAACCCCAGAGAGGCAGGCGCTGGAGGCTGCTGGCAGAACCTCAGGACTGACACAGATCCACTCAGTCTGTGCAGCCATCTGCTCAGTAAACTCCTGTTACCTTGTAGGAACTTTTGCAGGAAGTCTGTGCTTATGAGACCAGCTGAAGGTGAACATACAGGGTGCACATATGGCAGCAATAAGTCTGCAATCCTCACTGCCCTCCTGACCCACACACACTGACGCCAGCATGTCTTAGTGAGGTAACAGCGTGTTTCCTCCAATAGCTCTCAGCGTTGAGGTGGATCCATGTGTTTGTGTGTGTGTGTGTGTGTTAGGGGGGTTTGAGGAGGCTCTCAAAAAGCTTGGGATCCGATTGCATGACTTGGCTTGCCCAATGTAAACAGCACCTGAAAGATTACACACAGGCATACGTGCACAGGCGTGCACACACACACATGCAAGCATACACCTCTATTGAATAAAGAGCTTCACTTTGATCAAGGGGGATTTTTTTTTTTGCCTACCTCTCTGGGCTGTTGTGAAGCGAGAGGCGAGAGTCATTTAGCTGCTGCACACCTACACAGGCAGTGAGTCACAGAGGTAGGCCACAGGGTTCTGAACTGACGATACAGTGTCGCATTTGATGGCCACAGAGAGGGGGCAAGACAGGGGTGGATGATTTAAAAGAAGAAGACATAACGTGTTGAATAATGCTTTAGAGTTAGGTGATATTTTATTTTTTTATTGGGATATTTAAACTTTTCCTCCACTATTGGACACAAAAACATATAAACCAATAAACAAAGTGTCATTTCTATATGTTTCGGCCGTTTTGAAATTTAACTCTTACATCTTGCTCGTGGGACATTTTTCTGGTTTATAGTGCGTAGGAGGCAGCCTATATCACTCTGTTGCTTTGAGGCAATGAGATCACTGGACCTGTCACCTTTCTTTTTCAGAGCGTGTGTGTGTGTGTGTGTAATATCATATTGGTCTCCTCAAAGTGTTTTAGTGTTCGCAGCGTCACGCATGCGGCCCCTGACTAATGTGACATTCCTGAGCCATTAGTGACAGACATATAATACAGCCATCTAACAGAGAGAGAGAGAGAGAGAGAGCTGCTCTGTATACTGTCCTTGAGTCAAAGTAATAATTAGGTTTTCCCGTAACAGGAAATAATGTTATGCTGACCTAATTATGTAGAAAAGGGGATTGCCATTTTAATGTCTCACATGTGTTATTCCCATGGAAAGACTGTCTAAGCATCTAATAACTGAAAACAGTAAAAATTAAAAAATTTTTTTTTGCAGATGCCCTGGTGAAGCAGAAGCCTGGATGTTGCTTCATGAGCAATGAATTCTACTTTGGTTTGGTGTACACAAGCTGATGCTTGACAATTTGCAGCCGGATGAGTTTTACTTTATAGAGTGCCGTCATCTTGGAAATATATACCTCTCTCTAAACAATCATCCTTCGCGTGTGTGCAACGGAACAGATTACAGAGCTGCATAAACTCCACTCTCTTGATTTGAGTAATGCGAAGCAGTGCTGCATGTCAACAATGAAACAAACCTTTCCTAACACATAGGACTACTGACATTTTTGAAAGCTGAAATTGCAGTTTTCCCCATCGACTGTTTTGCTCCCAGTGTACGTGTTTGTGGTAATGTTTGGGACACAGGAAGTGGCCTGTCAGTCTTGTATAAACACAACCCTTCCAAAAAAAAAGTGCTGATATAAAGCATCTGAGTGCGGCTACAGCTGTTTGTGTGTGTGTGTGTTTGTGGGTATGTTTGAAGTGAAGATTTTTTTGCCAGGGGTTCATAGTGGTCTATATGGAGGAGGAGAGAGTGTACAGTATATTGCTGGAGCCAGAGCTGGCAGGGGTTGCGGCGCTGATTCACTGGAGGATCAGATTCAAGCCAGGAGGGTTAAGTCACTGGGTTAAAGTTTCAAACCCTCTTACAAAGCTGCAGCGCCCTTACACAATGTCACTGCTCAAAGCTTCAGTGCCAACCTCCTCCGCTCTGTCCCAGTGGACTCTCTCATCTGTCTTTGTCCTTTTAAAGATATATTTTTAAAAAAAAATCTTCTGCTCATTGTAACTTTCACAGGCTGAAAATGTTTCTCCAAGGGGCATGTGGGATGGGGAAAGTAATGGCCTGAAGTTTGAAGGAGAGGGTGAACTGGGGATAAGAAGATAATAACGGGAGGAGGAGAAAACGAAGCAATGAGGGAGAAGAGATTGAAGGAAAGAGATTGGACATTGGGGGAGGAGGGAGGTGGGTGGGTGTCTGGTGAAGAATGAGCAGTTCTGTTTGCGGGCCGTTTATCAAATCAGTGGGGAGTAGAATTTGCCGAGGAATGCCACATGTTGCAATGTAGACTTGATCAATGACATGTGCTGTGAGGGCAGTGAGATGCACTCACTGTGGATGTTTTTGTAAAAGTCTGGATGGTTTCAGGTCTTCGTGAAGTCTTAGCATGCTTGGACTATGTAATGCTTGGACACACAGACACACACACACACACACACACACACATATGCACGCACAAAGAACTCAGATCTCTGGACAAATAAACCAGTTTTACCCAAGGACAGGATATGGCCTCTAGGAGGGGGTACACGCCATTTCCTGCCCACCTCCGCACTCCTGCTGTCCCCTTCAATGCTGTGTGTGTGTGTGTGTGTGTTATGTGGCTGGTGCTGTGTTTCCTCCTAAACACAGGCCCTCTCTGTCCCACAGGGTCAGAGGGTAGAGGATGAGCCATAAAGGGACAGGAGGGTAAACAGATGAGAAACATTGTGTGTAACAACCAGGTTTCCAATCTTGTGCCATCCAGAGCTGCAAACACGCAAGTTTCCATTGCGACCAAAAGCTAAAGTCACATTATACTGTTGTGTTCTGCTGACTTCAGTACAAAAGCATGCAGTGGGAAAATAGATGAGAGCACTATGGAAAAAATTACATATATTGTGGTCTTCTGGAAATTTAATTAAGAAACAGTTTATAGATCAGATAAGCACATAGTAGTGTCTATTTTTGGCTAAGTTAGATGCCTTGAAAAATCAATGTCAAAGAAGTCAAAATTTCCAAACTTGCAGATGGTTTATAATAATAATAATATAATAATAATCTTTATTTATATAGCACCTTTTAAAAACAAAGTTTACAAAGTGCTTTGACAGCAACAGCAGAAAAGCAAAACTAAGACATAAAACAAAAAACAATCAAAAGGTCAATCAAGAAATTATAAAAGTTTTAAAATACAGATGGCAGTCATAAAAGGTTTAAAACACAGATGATTAAAAGATGATTAAAAGACAACATCACATAAAAGCCAGTCTGTAGAAATGCGTTTTAAGAAGTGATTTAAAAGAAGTTACTGAATCTGCAAGCCTTATCTCCTCAGGCAGGTCGTTCCAAAGTCGAGGGGCTCCGATCGAAAAAGCTCGGTCACCTTTAGATTTGAGCCTCGACTTTGGAACGACCAGTGGGTTTATGAAGAAACCTTGAAATTATTTAATCTTTATTCAAGGTATGGTGATGTTTAGAGTTTTCTCATGAATGAAGAACCAGATCATGCTTCAATATGGATGTCATGATATACTGTATCTTACAAGAGGAGAAAGATTTGAAGCACATTTGTTTCTTACATTTATTGTTTTGTATATGTCAGTGCCAACAATCAATAATTTAGGTGTATTTATCAGGAGAGAAAAGTAGGGGAAAAATTCATGTTTTTTGTTCCATTCTGCAGTTTATAACTTGTTCAAAGATGTTTAAAGGAAAAGGGCAACTTTACCCACAATGGCGTAAAGCTACCAGGAAGCTATCTTGTTATAAACATTATAGAAGAATCTCAAATGACTCAAATGACTGAAAAATGTATATTGTCTTGTGGTATATTATTGCATTATATTATTCTAATTTTGAGTTGCCTTTTTTAACATCTGGCCACGGACAACAGAACAGAAAATGTACCTTTTGGGCTAACTTTGGCTTATTTACAGTTCTTTTTTTGTTGAGCATAGTACATGTCAAATAAATAAATGAAACAAAATATATCATCATACAGTGAATTACACATGCTTAACCTGCATTAAAAAGTAACATTTACTGCAGTATTGTGCTGTTCATGTAACACATAACACTACTTTATAATTTACTTCGCAATGATGCAAAGAAAAGACCACACTTTACTACATTTATCTGACAGCAAAGATTTCTTTGATTACTAAAATATGAGTTTGAATGGATGATTTTGGATGTCATCACTTCTACTCAAAAAGGACCTGAATATTCCTTCCACCATTCACCGTACTTAAACCATACATGGTGTGCTCCATGTCATAGTGACCCCCAGGGTTGAATATCACACATCTCTGAATCTGTTGTTGCTCTTACCATCTGGCACACTACACTTTATCTGATCAGTGTTATGTAATGCAAAAAAGAGACAGTGTGATTTATTATAGTAAGAAGATGGTTTACACATGTGAAGTTATTTTATCAGTAATGGCTAAGTTCTTAGTTGTCATAGATAAAAGCTGATGTGCATATAGCTACAGAAACTGAAGCATTCAGCACAATGTACAGCAGTTATAGTGGCAGTAAAGATAGTTCCCTTGATGTTAGGTGCTTTCCAACTTTACTCAAAAATATAACTACTGATAAAGTATGTTGAAGGTTGAATCTTTTATTAAAGGTTGTTCTACTTTCCAGAGCCCTTGTTCCAGTAGCATGACCTCACAGCCTCACTACACCCACACTACGCCCACATTATTGCATGGAACGAAGTGACTGCAGTTGCATCAGGGGTAATGTGACCGTGGCTTAACACACTTCATTTCACTGATTAGCACACCTTCGTCCAGAAAGGGGGGCGAGACAGTGAATTACAGGGATTGCTTGGAAGGAAATCCTGCATGACTTTAGGCTTTGATTTGCTGAGAAAAACATTTTAGAGGTCTACCACTGCTTAAAAATGTGTTTTACTTATTGTTACTCCACTTGGATGTTCGTGATTCACTCTGCAGAATGATGTATGTGCAGAGTTTGACACTCAGAGGCTGTTCTCACATTCATCTGCTTAAGGGCACAAGTTTCTCGGTGCTCACCCTAAATCTGAAGGATTTTGTAACATCAAAACTAAGTCAATCACAGTCCAATATGTAGCTTACGTAAGTGTGATGTGGAAACTTGAAGCCTCTAGTGCACATACACAGAGAATTAACTTTTCATTAAAGTAAGAGACATCTTGTGTCCAGCAGGCAAACACCTGAAATGAAAAAAATATTTGCATATTCTGTAGATTCAGACTTTTTCATGGATGGTGAATAGTAGGTTTTATTTTAAGAGATTGTCCAACAAAAATGGCACAACAGGTTGTAATGTCAGTCGCCAAACACAACCTATAGCTACATTTGAGTGACAGATGCCATCTGGCATTATGACCTGGAGCGGTGGCACATTTCAGATGACATGGCGGTGGACACACTAGATCGTTAGGCATTCATTTTTTGACCTTGAGTTTGGGTCAGTTAAAAAAAACATAACCATGCTCATTCCCTAACCATAACCCTGTGGTTATTATTGTAGCCATGACGACAAAGGTCGCCTAACTTTAAGGTAGAAGTAACTTTACGTTTCTCTAACCATAACAAAGTGATAATTTTAACAAACCACAATCATTCCCTCAACCTAACCAGGTGGTTTTTGTGCCTAAATCTAAGCAGACCTTAACCACAGCGTTACCACATCATAAAACATCATTATTTTATTTATTTGTAATGGTTTTGGAAATCATAGACATGATGTTGTCTACTGTCTACTACTGATAGAGGCACCAGATCTGTTGTTCTGGAGTGCACATGGTCCAACGACCTATTTGGTTGTTTAATTAGTTTTATGATTTTTCATCTGGTAATCAATTTTTTTGAGGATAAATTAATATAATATAACAATAAATATTAAACATTTAAATATTAGGTACACATTACTATTTAAATTGGATCTCTTTTTTTTATATTTTTTTAATACAAATGTGGAGAGGTGATCTCATGTACATTCAGTTGATAAAACAGAAATGTTAGTAACATCTACAGTGATGTATTTCAACAGCAAGCAAACCAGGCTTGAATGTGGTGCAATAAAAGGAGTGTCAGGGCCAAATGTGCACAAAACCACACACAGTAAGCAAGGCAGAGGCCAACGAGTCATGACACGAGAGAGTAAGAGAGTACTATCAGAGAGCAGAGAAAAAGATATGCAGAGAGTACAAACTGAGGGAGATGCTGCAAAGAAAGCAGGTGTCAGAATAGATATATGAATTCACAATGTTGTGGATTATAATAAAAAGAAGGGAGAGGGTATCAAAATATGAAGGCTGAGCCGGCTGTTGTGTTTTGCTTGGACCTCTGGATGAGTCTGTGTTACGCTTGGCAGCTGAGAGCAGAAAATCTTTCTTTTCTTTCATTCATCCCTCTCTTTTTTCTCACTTTGTGTTGTGTCATTCTGTCATTCTTTCTCTCCCTCTCTCCCCTCTTATTTACCACAGGTATTCAGGTATTTGCCCCCAGGGTGCTGCTGGTGGTGCTGAGAGGTGCAAGGTGCACTTTTGTCCTCCTGTCAGGGCCTGTGTGGGCCCAGGGGGGCACCAGCCGAAGAACCAGGACAGTTCCATTGTCCTGATGCATTCCAGTCAATGAGGGATATGGTAGGGAGCGAGGGAAGGGGATTGGGTAAGGGGGGTCAAGACGGGAGGAGATCAGCCTTTGATTTGAGAGAACAAGAAGTTGCGTGCGTGGTGTGACTGCAGAGAGCACAGATTGCCTCCCCTCTTCTCCTCCCGCCTTGTCCCGTCCTATCCTGTCCCTTGAGGAGCCGCAGGGCAGGCAAATGCACCTGCCTGAAATCCACACCCCAGAGCCAGACGCCTATCTCCCCCATCTCTAAGGTTTTACAGAAACACTGCATGTGGCACACACACTGGTGTCCACTTACACTCCCTCCAACAAAACACCTTAGTTATATTGTACTCTGCATTTCAGAAATTTGAGTTTAAAATCAGTACAATGTGTTCAGGTGGGATTAATTAAGTCTCAGTCAGTCCTTGGACAGTCCCTCTAAATTAATCTGCAAAACCAGCTAAAAGTTGCCTTTTGTGGAACTTTTTACATTCTTTTTATCAAAATAGCAAGCCACATGTTCCACAGTGAGCATGGGGAAACTTAAGCCACTGTGCATGGAAAACAATAATTAATCACATCCAGAGACATTTTCTTCCCATTGCTCTTTTCTCTGTCACACACTTCTTCGTGCTAAAAAAAATCTCCACATAGTGCCCCATTCTGAGTTACACGCTTGTAAGTTTTTTTTAAAAACTTTGTTTACTATTGCTTTTTTAAGTGATAAACGTACAAAAGACATAGAAACACATGCACACACACTCAAAAAAGTACATAAATAAATATTAATAAAAAAAGTGCAGCAAACTCAAATAATACAAGTTCAAATACCCCATTTCTACTTTGCTAAAAAGTTGAACTTGCTATGTTTTGCTTGGCATAACAAGAATTGGCCCGGGTTTGTCATGCGAACAGATTCACATTGCATGAGAGGATAGCTGGTCTAACGTTGCATGTCAGAACACATGGTCAGGCTGATGTGCATGCTTGGTTTGTGTGTGTGTGTGTGTGTGTGTGTGTGTATGTGTGTGTAACTAGACCCTCTTGTGCAAGTAGGGACAGGTGTGTCACCACCTGACCACACCCCCAGGCCACACGGCACCTCCTGTCCCTAACACCTGTCCCCTTCGTCTGTGCAAAGACCTGTATACCCCTCCTCTCTCTCTCTCTCTCTCTCTCTCTCTCTCTCTCTCACACACACACACACACACACACACACACACACACACACACACACACACAGACTGGCTGTGGTTTGTCTGGGAGGAAGGCAGGTTGCTGGGCTGTGAAGGAGCAAGGGGGGATCAGGCGGTCTGGTGGCCAGTTTGTCTTGAGTATCCACACAGCTGTCCCTCTGAAACTAGAACTCCACCGAAGCGTCCGCCTCAAACTCCCTGTCTGCTCGACAATGTGGTATCATCTCTGCCCACACGGTGACATCGCTGCAAGCTGTCGGACAGTCGCTTCAGACCATTATGTCCCTGTGGCAACAGATGGGCACGTATCAAAACATATCTTCTCTCAACAGCAACAGTTTTTTTTTCTTGTACTTGAAGTTTTGGATATCATTCTTAGGGGTTACAATTAGGATTTTACTCATTAATTTCAATGTTGATGCAATAACATCAGGGAAAACAACACAAATGTTGACTTTAACACACTTATGAACACATTTCAGGGATTTTTGTTATAATTATGTAATTACAGCATCTTTTTTAAAGGTCAAAAAGTCAGAAAAACATAAAAATTAATCTGTGAAAACTCACATGAAGTCTGTGTAGTACTTTTATACTGTCTAATATTTTAACTTCTCTCTACAGCAAAGATGTTTTTTTTTTATCTTATTCATTAAGTTTTGGCTCACATTCTTATGATGATGGCGGGTGATAATTATAACATAGCAGATGGGATAATGTTGGGTAAACGTCCAAACAAATAAAGAAGATATATGTATACGTATATGTTCAAAATGTAAATTGGAGGTTTGTTTACAAGCAGTGTGATCATATGGTGCTGCTTGGCCTGTTGGACTCCTTTCTGGTGATTTCACTGCATCCTCAGATCTTAACTCAAGTTGATGAGTCAAATGTTATTGTAACTGATAAGAGTGATGATCAGAACTAATAGGACCCAAGTTATAAAGATTTTTTTTCTTTATGTATATATGCCTGTGTGTCCGTGTGACAGAGAGAGAGAGAGTGGGAGGGAGAGGTCAGAGCAGCCTGAAGGCCATTGTAAATTCCTCGCTGGCTCAACCAAAGACATTCTTCTCTGCTGTTTTTCTTTCTAATCTCGATGCTCGGATTACCAGCTAGAGGGCCGATGAGAGGAAAACAGGGTGGCATGCATGCACGCACATGTGCCCAAACATGCACAAACACACACACACACTCATTGAGATCACAAACACTGCAGTATTATCGTGTCTTTGGATGCTCTAGCACATTAATGGAAGATATCAGTTCCATCCTGTGTGTCTGTATTGATTAAAGCTGCTTTTTGTGTCACGCAAATGAAATAAAAACACACCAACACACTGAAGTCATTACCTGAGAGCTTGTTTTTTTGAAAACCAAGGAAAACAACCCCCTATGGAGAATGCTGAGAGGATTCCCACATGACAGCCCCCAGTGCCACCCAAACACTCACACACATAAAGCCTTTCCAGATGTGGCCACACCAGTTTCACTTCAATGATGCCACTCCAGTTAACTCAGTTCATCTGTAAAACAAAAAAAAAAGTACCAGTTAACTCATTTGTAAACAGAGGAGTGTTGCCAGTGTAAAATATGAACATTCAGAGGTTGGCAGAAAGTGGATTTCATACCCAAATATTTCAAATTATAACACGGCACTGTGAATATACAATATGTAAATTATTATTTTTCTTAAAAAACAGGTTAAAGATTAAAAATTGTGACTGTCAGTGCTAATTGTTTCTTATACTATATATCAGGAAGGATTTATGGAGTTTTGGTACAAACTTAAATTATAAAAACACTGTCTAATAAAAAATAAGTTCAGTTTGGAAACCCTGGGTGAAGAAAAATTAAACCAAAACAAGACATTTCTGTGCTCAGTTACATTCAGATACAACACCATTAGCTACAGAAATGCATGGCTTTAATTGTTTCCTCAAACAGAGGAGGCTTTATTCGTTATGTCAAACTAAGAGTCTGTTTGATGTCTTATTTCTCATTATTTGATGATTAAAGTGGTAAAATGTGCATCATCTTGAATGATTTCATAGGATTACTGTACAGAAGAATTGGGGGACCTTTTTTGTGGCTGATTTTACTTCTAGAGCTTCGTTTGCAATATGATGTAATATGTCAGAAGTAATGTTCTCTAACAAATATTGCAACTATATTTTGGTGTCTTGTAAGTCAGTGTAGGCTGGGCACTTGTATACGTGAATAACAAAGAATCAACTCTGTTAACACCTTCAGCAGGCATTTCACACAGCAAATGACAACAAGTCTGTATTTAAGCACACACACACACGCACTCACAGTAAAATCACCCATCTGCCATGAGTGTTGACAGTGTGCGGGAGTTGATTTTTTGCTGTGAACTATTGCTCTTTCTCCTACGCACCTCTCTGTTTACATGTGTGAAAAGACTACTACTCCTTTTGCACTTTTATGTGCGTGATACAACCTGCGTATACTACTTGGTTATTTTCCGTATCTAGTCAGCTTCATGTGGTATTTGAAATCTGTGCCACTGACTGCTGCTCAGTTCATCACAGATGACTACACTTCATGCTAGCACTTCCATCTTTGAAAGAAAAAAATATTTTGGAGAGCTGGACTTCAATTTTATGATGACATGCCTTTAGAGGTTAAATGCACTTATTGTAAGCTGCTTTGGACAAAAGCATCTGCCAAATGAATGTGATGTAATGTAGTGTAGGACCATGTTAAACTACTTATTTGTGTCCATTGTTTCACCCTGTTGAAGTGTCCTGGAGCAAAGTGCCTTGGTGCTGTTCCTGCTCTTAATTCCCTGAGGGATTGTCAAATGAAAAGAGAAATTGTGAAAAGGTGAAATGCACTTTAATTACAATATATACCTGGTTGTAACTGAGGTGAATGACTCATTATCCTTTAATTTCTAAGATTCTGTTGACTTGTAACTGTCTCTCCATTCCTCTGTACTGTACATGCAATGTTTAGTTAATAAATAGCACTTTCCCTCTCCTGCCCTTCTTGCTGCTGACAGTTTTCCGACAACTTAAGATAATTTTTCCATGTTATATAGTGTTAGTGTTGGCACTAGCCACCAAGACCACAAATCATGTTTGTTTCTATCTAATAACAGAGCATAACATGGAGAGATGGTGGAAAAAAAGGGATAGCAAGGGATGAAGGAATGTTTGCAATGCTTGAAAAATGTCATTATGACACAAAATATTCATCTTGGTAGAAAGTTGGATTTATAATCAAATAATAGGTGGCTGTAATGAAATTAGACCATCTGCCAATATGCAATGTTTACAGCAAAGAGTCACAGTGGTAGGAAATGCTTGCAGTGTCATGAGATAATATGCAGCAGTGGCGGTGCAGTGCTGTACAGGCCACGTGTAATGGGATTACAAGATGATGTCACATGTTACTGTGAAATTTCAGTTAATGTAAAAACACCCTTAAAGAAAGATTTTTGTTTTCATTTTCACCAGCTGTCACCATCAGGACCCCTGCCATTCGGTTTCTTTCTGTCTTTACTGTGCTTTACTTTTGTGTTTTTGCAGATTGCATCCGCATCCTTTTCATCTGGCCTCCTCACACTTCTTTTAAATCTGGTGATGTAGTAATCTCAACACATCATGCTGTTGGGCCAAATCTGTAAAGTAACTCTCTCCAACCACTTGTGCACACAAGTAGATCTCACAGATCCCAAACAGCTGGGTAAATCTTGGTCCCTGTCATGGTGACAACAGACATGGGGTTGAGGTCCCATTAAGGTGCTCCACCAGGGGGAAGAGTCCGCCGTCACCTCTTGATCCATCAGATTAGAATAAAATCACTGGAGGTCTCTGTTTCCATTTTGGTTTATTCAGTGATTATGATATTAAGGCTCCAAGGTCTTCAGATACAGACACAGGTGCAATACAACAGGTTGTGTCCCATTTAGTTTTGACCAATCTGTAACTTACATTAAAGAAATTCTAGGGTTTACCATGGGAAGGAGGGGGGGCATATACTAGTAAGTAATTACCCACACCCAACCTCCACCTTCTTTAGCTGCTTGGCTGAACCAGCATGAGTCCTCACACTTCAGCAGGTGTGAAGAGAAGAAAGAGGGAAAGGGAGTGAATGATGAAAAGAAAGGGAAAAAAAGAACACACAAGCACCTGTTTTAGACTCCAATGCCTTCCTTTTGCAGGCTGAGGCTTGCACTACCCCGCCCAGAACTACACATGCACGTCTCACACTGCCTGCTCAGCTATGTGAAGGAGTATTAAAGGGTCAATTTTCAGGGGTTAGAGATAAACAGAAATGGGGGGAAAAAGTCAAGAGGGACTAGTAATTATGGTCAGTAATTACTGATGGTTATGGCAGTAAATCAAAATCAACTGAAGGCCCACAGAGACTTTCATTTCTCTTTAAGTGGCTCATGCATGCATGAAGAAAGATGTGTACATCTATCAGAAACACTAGAGGTGGTTCATTTTAGCCTCAATACAGGATAGCAGCTCTGAAATTAGTTCAAATAACCTGAAACAACAGAAACAAGCCAATGCAAGTGTAGCCATCAAAAAAGTTTCAAAATTGTTCCCACAATCCGGGCTGCACATTTTTCCATGACCTTTTTTTTGTATGCATCAGATGTTTTGATTTTGGCTGGGGACCTTTGTTGCATGTCATCCCGTTTTCTCTCTCCTCATGTTTCCTGTCTATCTCTACTATCAACTATCAAATGAAGGCAAAAATGCGTAAGAAGGAATCAAAAAGTTGAATATTTTCATTATCTTTTGGGTTTCTGTTCAGAGTGATAGATGTTATAATTTTCATCCAAGCAGCAGTTTAAGAAAGATTCAAATATGACAACATTTTCAAATGGTGTTTTAAATCTGGATTTAGTTACTTGAAAGGTGAAATCCTTTTATGTGAAGCTTTAATGTTTTGTTTATTCTCTGTACATTAGCCACCGTGAGGAGCAGGTGCTGGTTCAACTATTTCAGAGTTATTCTAACATTATTCCCCACACCCAAACACACACAGTCTGGTCATCTGATCTGACCACCACAAGGACCAAAGTCAGCATATCAGAGCTCTGGATGTCCCCACCTCAAATCTAACAACACACACACACACACACACACACACACACACACACACACACACACACACACACACACAATAACAGCATGCCTACAGAACTCACTCAGGCTCATTAACCTCCTAGTGGGGGGGATGGGGGGTCAGGGGCATCAAAGTGGCAGGATCACTGCAGACTCACCCAGCAATCCTACCATGGGGGTCTGGAGCCGCAGCGTCTCACCCCCTAATGAGAGGCCATGACATGCACACATCCACACACAGTTTGACCCCTCAGGACCAGCTGGAAAAGAGAGTCTGACATGCCTGTCCCAACCCTCCTCCCCCTCCCCCCTTGCCTCTTCCATTCCTCTCCCAAACTCCAAACATTCCAGTCGCAGCGCAGCGGCCGGGACAGCTCACACTGGCCTGGTTATCTCTGACTTCCCAAATACACCAAGATCCAGAGAGAAGGAGAGAAAGATGGAGATGAAGAGAAGGAGCAATATGTGTATACAATTTAATGTAGAGCTGCAAATAATGATTATTTCCATTATTGATATATATGTCAAATATTCTCAATTAATTGATTAATTGACATCATATAAATCAAAAAGGCAGCAAATCCACACGAATGAGAATCTGAAATGAGGGAATGTTTTATATTTTTTGCTTGAAAAATGACTTAAACCATTAATTAATTATCAGAATAGTTGCTGACTAATTTTCTGATAAATTATTCTTGATTTTTTTTCCAAAACTAAACTTGATTTGGCCATGGTGATTCATTTTCCATGGATGCTTTGCATCTGAGCCCCAGAAAGGTCCTAAGTGTCAAAATTCATACAAACATTTCCCAAATTCGAAAATGATCCTGTAGTTCAACCTGCTTATTGAAAAAAAAAAATCTGAATGCAGCCTGCTTGTTTACGACCGTAAACTGCAAAGGTCAGTTGTAAAATGTGTAGTTAAAGGATAGGCTCACAATTTTTCCAAGTCTGTCTTAAAACAACAGTCCTCACTGTAATTATTCCTCCTCTTGATTGCATACATGCTATAACTGGGCCAATTAACCAAACATCCCTAAACTATGACCCCATCTACTAAAAGACAGACCCATTTCCTAAAACTATAAACACCATTCCCCTGTTTTCACTCATGTGCTTATTTAGAAATCACTGGCATTCACTATCATCAACTCAAGTTATCACAGCTGGAACCTAATTAACATACAAATCCCAAGGCCGTAACACTAAGAGTCAAAACTGTTCGCGCACCAGTCAGAACACCAGGATGTATCGATAAAAGGGCAGTTGGTCAGTTCACTTGATTTGGAGCAATGGATCCACAAAGACCTGAAGCAGAATAAATGTGATTTCTTTCTTTATCTACAAACTGTTTTTTTCCCCATTGGTTTATATTAGTAAATACATGTAAATATTTTACTGTATTCTACTTCTTCTGCATATCTGTACATTTACTTTTTCACTCACTTTCAATTTATTTTACTACAATATATTGAGGAAATATATTTTTTTGAAAGGATATATATGTGTTGTGTCTTTATATTGTGTTCATCATATAAAGAAGTTGTTCTGGGGGAAAACCATTAGCACCATGATTCATCATAGTAACAGGTTTTTATGGTAATGCTTTGATCTCACCAATGTGTAATGGTGTATTTCGTAGTGTTTGTATATTTGATGGGTTTTGTATAATGTCTGAAGGTAAAGTTTGGTTTAGATGTAGATTACATTGTTTTGAGTGGAGAGTTTGCTTCTGACATGAAAGTTTGAAGTTTGTGAAGATGAGTGTGCAGTTATGCATTTGTGTTTAGAGTTTTGGGAATGGAGAATAATTTCAAGAAATGTGTCTTAGCAATTGAGAAAAACTGTAAAAGATCCCCTTCAAATGTGTTTTTGATGTAAGTAATGGGGGCCAAAATCCACAGTCATTTTGTGCAAAAATGTATTGCAAAGTTTATCTGAAGATTATATGAGGCTTCAGCAAATTCCCTCTTTGTGTTTCCCCATTGAGCCGCGGTGGAAGTATAGTGACAAAAATAGGGACCTTGTCACTAAAAAGACTGTAATATTGAAAGATATCTATTTCATTTGACTAATTTGGACGGTTGAAGCTTCATATTAGCTTCAGATAAAGTTTTTTTTTGCACAGAAGGAAGCTTGTGGATTTTGGCCCCCATCACTTACATTGTAAGTGTATTATGAAAAGATGTTCTAATTGTCAATATGAACAGGAAGAATTATTACAGTCACTAAATTTTATTTATATGTATGTATCTTATTACAGTCACTAAATTTCCGGTGACTTCTTGCAACAAGAATAGGATTCATTTTATATTTTATGGGTGTAAAGAACCTGGATTCACAAGGCAGATATTCAAAACAAGAGAAGGATAAAGAGAGAAAACAAATAAATAAAACAAAAACACACCTATCTGTCAATCAGCACAACTGATGGGCAAATACACTCAGAGGCATGTAGGGGGCGGAGGGAGGGGTAGTGGTGTGAGGAAGTTCTCAGTAGAGAGAAAGGAAAGGAAAGGAAAAGGAGGGGAGGAGAGTGGGGGGGATTTGGAATAGCATTCTGCCAGAAAGGCAAGTGCAGCAGCAGCAGCAGGGTGAAGGAGGGGTGCAGGGTTGAGGGAAGAGGCACCTTGCAACAGCTGGTCTCAATTATCCGTGGAGGGGCTGCTGAGTGTACAGGACTGAGTGTGTGTGTGTGTGTGTGTAAGGTTGAGGCATCGCAGGGGGAGGGCTGAGACCACTGGCGCCAGGAGGGGAGCAACAGGTCAGGGAGGATGAAGATTATAAAAATACTAGCAGGCAGTTGGCCTTGGTCCTGCCGGCGCACAGTGTGAGTGTGTGTGGTGGATACTCCTCGCCTGCGACAGTGCCACAGGATGTGGAAGAGTGTGTGTGTGTGTGTGTGTGCGTGTGTGTTTGTGTGCCCACAGTGCGTCAGGGCGGTGTGTTTCTGCATACATCCTGTGAGATAACCTTCCTGGTTGAATAACACAGGCTCATCCCATGTTTTTATCAATCAAAGATGTGCAAAAAAAACTGAATGTCTCAGTGGTTCAGTTTAATATGTAATATATGAGGTAGCATTGTTTATAATGTATTAATGTGTGTAAATTGTTTGGTATATGTATATATGAATAAATTAAATTCTTTATTAGTCCAGTAGGACAAGTTCACTTGTCACACACTGAGTAAATTAAGTAAGTTTTATTTTCATGTAAAAAAACAACAACTGTATTTTCTGACAGACTCATGTCCTATATTCTCACAAAAGTTGAAGCAACAAATACACAGTTTTGGTAATTGATAAATTGTATCATAAAATGATCAATTATGTTGTGTCTCAGTTCCTAGGTCCCAGGAAGAGGACACGGCTGGAGATACACGAGTGTAGGACGCCCTCTGGTGTTCGATAAGTCTTATTACACGAGGACACACTTTCCGATCATAACTGTCACAAACAGCAATTCTGGGAAAGGCAAAGGACATAAGGACAGGCTAATGAAAATTAGGGAGCGACTTCGCATGAGTCAGATTTCCGCACTCACAAACAGCCCCTTAAATTACAGCGTTCGCGTATTGTCATCATTACGATAAACGCAAGTCGGTGAACAAGTTGAAGACTTCTGTTGGAAATTCAGGTTTATTGTAACAAAGAGGCTTCATTTCTCTTTTTCTATTACAACAAATCAAAGAGTAGGTTATTCTGTCAGTTTAAGAAAATAACAAATGACACTATTTCAGTGAAAGAGGTTTATCTAACTCTAAATGTGACACAATTATATTTGATAAATAGATTTCAATTAAATAAATAAACAATAAAATCCATTGTTACAAACATGGAATAAATAGATACTAGATAGATAGATTTTCAAGTAAAATGCCTGTATGATCTAATTAAATCACTATTAAGTACAGCATTGAATAATTAAGCAAAGAAAGAATTCCTCTGTCACCGTGTTATTATTTCATGTTTTACTGCAAAACAGTAGGATACAGCTTTCTTTTATAGGAGTGAAACTTATTTGAAATGCCGCTCACAGCACTAAAGCTAGTTTGGTGTGTTATGCTGAGAGTGAGATCTCATATCTAATATTGTAACTTGATGTAGCCGCCCATATTTTATTTTTTTGATTGAACATGTAGATATTCAACAGTTAGAAAACAAACAAATAGAAAATGTTCATTCTTGCCCAGTTAAAAATAATTGTCAAGTAAATCAAGTGAATAAAAACACAAAAAAATACATAAAATAAATAACAATAATAAACAAAGTAATATTTAATACTTACGATAAGATTCTTACAACATAATCAAATAATATCGTAACATAATGATGTGGCTTTGCATTTACCGTAAAGATCACAGTACTGGTGCACTGACAGGTTGTGACCGCGGAAATGCGAATGACGTTACTTTAATCCGTCATTGTAAGACAGAACAAGAAGTCAGACAGCGTTGCAACATCATTTTGTTCTACTGTTAATGTCTTCGAGCTGGAGGCCACGCTGGAGACGATCAAGGAAATACAACTGGAAAACCCAGCAGTCTGAAGTGATTAAATTGGTTTATGAGCGTGAAGGTAATGGATGAAGTGACGTGGATATAAAGCCTTTGGTATGAAAGGTAGGTAGCCTGAATGAGAGACGCTGAAGGTGTGTATGGTAGGACCTTCATCAGGCTCATATGAAATCATATGGTGGTATTTCACGGAATGATATTAGTCTGATAAAATTTAAATGTAATGTAATAAATGTAGTGTAACCTAAACGTGAGCGGGGCGCAACCCGTGCGCAAAAAAGTTTTTACCATAGCTATTTAAAAAGTGAAACTAAAGGTAAGGTCTTGATGGGGAAAAAAGACTCAAGCTTCATAAAAACCCTCAATAACCCACTCTGTGTGTTCATTTAATTTTAGTGCAATACGCAACATTTACAGCAGTTATTGAAGGTGAAGAGACGGAGTCAGAGTAAATGTTGTTGTTGTTTTTGTTGTTATTTTATTGTTGTTGTTGTTGTCGGAAAAATCTTGTTAAGCCTATAGGAAATAAATCGCGTTTTTATTATTTATTTATTTTTTTTACATATGTTGAGGCTCTGTTTCAGCAAGTGGGAAACTTAAGGCTACTTTAGGGCATCACTTAAAAAAATACACCAAATTTCTGAAATGATGCAACCGTTCTTCAGTAACATGAAGGGAATTTATTAGGTGGGACAGTGCTTTTTACAGCACAGACAAACTCTTTTTGGCATTTCTTATTTAAAAAAAAATTAAATTACATTTTAACATCTTCAACCACTTCATTAGTGTTGTCCATTAATCAATTGAAACGTATAATATTGCAGGAATAGCATATTGCTTAAAACATGCTTAGAGAGATGTCTATAAAAGCTTTTTACAGGTTTACTGACACTTCAGCAAATGTGGGACAGTGCTTAAAATGCAGATTCCTGGAAAAATGAAGAGGATAATGTGCATTCTTATTTTGACCTGTGGTCAGAGACAATAACTTTTTTTACATACATTTTTTTTTTAAATTTACATTATCTTAAAGCCTTTATGCTTTTCTAAGTCCTATTTATTAGCGTACTCCCTGAGCATATGCCAAACAGTCTCTCTTTGTGAATTTCAAACACACCCTTGATGATGATGTTATATAAATAAAGTAACTGTTCAATTACAAGAAGTATTGCAGCAAGATATTTGGATGAAACATCTTTATAGGTCCATGCTTTGACATTCTACTTTTTTGGCAGAAAAGAGGTTTTTTTTTTTTTGTTTGTTTTTTTACCTTGATAATGACACATAAGAATAGCACTGAATCTTTTCATCATTTGAAGCATACCATCTGTGGGTGAATGTACACAATTGTGATAATATGTCAAATGGGCAGCAGTATTATGAATGCTGGTAATAGTAGTTTCAAGAAAATAAGTCTGATCTTAGTAAAAATGATGTATATACTAATTAATCTAAAACCATCTACTGAAGCATCTGATATCAATGTCTGATGTGAGCTTGTGTTATTCATTTGCCTGTTAGACTGACACGAGTCCCAAACATGAGTGTTCATGGGAAGGAAGAGGGCAGAGCAGAGTCTCCAGTGTCCAGCTGTGTGTCTCTGAAGAGTGACCATTCCAGAGAGAGTCCTTTAGCCTTCAGTAATGAACCTGGACCTTTTGACACAAAGTAAGAGTTCTCCTTATTCTTGTTGGGGGCAAAAGTTGATCTGTCAGAATGACTTGATTTTAGAATCTACAGATGTTAGACAGATTTTTAGTGGTTCTCAAACATTTGTTTGTCATGCCCCCCTTTTGAAGAAACCTGCAATCCAATTTTTAAAATGAACAACTAATAATACTGAGGAAATAGGTTTAAAAAAGAGCTAAGGTGAATGTTATTTCATTGAAAAAATATCAAGAAAACATAAACTGTTTGCTTTCACCTTTATGAGGGTACTGTTGTGAAATGAAAAATATAATTTTCTGTTTTTACAGAATTTCACCCAAAAATACCCATATTTTTCAAAAGGAGAAGATTTGGGTGATAAACAACAAACTGTTCACTGCACTTTATGGTACATTAGGTCATCTCTCTGTGACACAGCTACAAATGTACACAAAGCAGAGAGAAAAAAAATCTATGGCTATATATTTTTATAATGACAATATATTAATATATATATCAATATATTAAATGACTATGAGTCAGATGTTTTGCTTGTAGTGATGAACCTTGAGAGAATTACCACCTGACTTGGCAGCTCCCTTCAAGTTTCATCTCACTGTTTAGCTGTCTGGCTGCAACTTTACTGTTGGGTTAATTCTCACCACTCTCATTTTCAGACCAACCAGGCAGCTTTCAGAGAAAAACCTCCAAAAACCCACTGTACACTACCTGCTCAGCACCAAATGTCAGACACAGTTAGCAACCAGCTTGTGAACATAGTGGAGCATTAAGCAGCTAAAGAGCCAGATATTTCCCAAAAGGTAAAGGAGAGTGAATATTGGACTTACATTCAGCAGGTGAACAGAAACACGATGCCAAATGAATTATAATGTTTCTCCTTAACTATTGGATTTGTAAATAAGCAAGTTTTTGCTAACAAGTTCACCATATTGGCTTAAAAGGTTACTATGCCCCTGATTGGCCTAAAATTCAGTTTTAACTCCCCAAACTTGGCATTTACAATAGTAAATGGTAAATCATCAGACTTGTGTGTTCAGGCATGCAAAGCCCTCTTGACAAGTGTGTGGCACATACCATAGCACACTGCAGCACGGTTTGAATTGCTCTGGTGATACATGTCCCTACAGGCTGGCAATGGGACTGGCTGTAGAAGTTGTTTTAGTTGATTGTTAGGCAATGGGTAGGGTAAACTTGTTTAAGGTGCAGTTGCCCTTTTGAATAAATAGTGAGAAACTATCAGGCTGTTTTTTCCATCCGAAAGACAACATGACATGAGCTTCAAGAATGTACTGTGAAAATTTCCTCTCTTTGGACATTTGGATATCTCCTTTAAGCAGTACATATACAGGGTGGTAAAAATTGATAACATTGCTTAGTATTTTTTTATAACAGGTTGATGTATCCCTTCATCTTTACAGAATAGAGTTACAACTCATTTTACTGACACATGCAAACACATATGCATATTGAAGAGCAACGTGCTGTGTGCTCTCTTTCTGTGTGTGTCCATTATTTCACAATCCTAATTTTCATTATTTTTGACTTGTCATATGATGCCTCATAGATGGCCCTAAGTAGGGGAAATCCTACTGTGAATCCAATATTGCATCAGTGTCTGTTTTAAGGAAATAAAAACTCAATCTAAGCAAAAAAATGAACAAATTTGTCACCAATTTTGAGTGCACAAACTACTGAACAACTACCCCAGCATGGCTCAGACAAAAAGAAAAAGCATACTGCACCTTCAGTTTTCTCCCCCCTGCCCAAACACAAAGGGAACCACCCTCCTTAAAGCCTCTGCAGGCATAACTGATGGATAATGTAACTTGAATTGTATTGTATATGTACTATCAGACACCAGAATTGCTATAATAATCTGATATTATGTGTGTTAAGTGGAGATTAGGCAATAAATTCACCCAGGTTATACTGAATGCTGTTTTCACTCATCATGATTATGTCACAATCAAGAAATTAAAAAAATGTTGCAACTTTGGATTTATCAATGATTTTTATAATGACATTTATCCACAATGATTGGCATCGTGAGATGTGATTATTTAAACTGTGTGAGACATTAACAAAAGAAATGTTACATGTTCTGTCTGCAACAAAGCTTTAAGTTAAAAAAGAAAAAAAAATACCTTCTTCTTCACAGAGAGAGGAAAAGGACTGGTGTTGTTATAGAGGATCAGCTGTCCTGCTGTGCTTTGTGCCAGGAGGTCCTGAGGGATCCGGTTGCTATGAGATGTGGCCACCGTGTCTGCAGGCAATGCATTGATGCATACTGGGAACAGTGTGAACCAACAGGAGAATTCTCATGTCCCCAATGTGGAAAAAGATCCAGAGGAAGTCCCAGATTGCAAACACCAGATCAAACCAGCAATGAAACAAGTAAGGCTGGCAGTTTATCTACTGTTGTTATTATTTCTAAAACAGAACTTATTAGTCAGTTATTTTTTTCTATGTACACATGTAGAAAATTTTGCACATTTAAAATATTTAATCATTTCATAAAATACAAATTGTATTATAAAATGTATCATTGTTTTTGTAACTAAAATGACCACCAGCAACCTGTTTCAGCAGCTACAGCGTGTGTAAGTTTAAATGTTGTGTTAGTTAAGCTAAGCTAAGATAAATTTCATATTTATACTTTCACAATGTTTTTATTATGGTTGACTTAAGTTATAGTGTAAATAGAGATTGTGCAACTGAATGTGATAATACAGTATATTTCTTTAACCTTATTTATTCTTTTACTACATATGTTGTAGTGACTGGCAGCCTGCAGGAGCTTTTAGAGAAGCACAAGATCAGTGTTAGAAAGAAATGTGAATATGCAATAGACGGAACTACTGAAGCAGGATGCGAAACCCACCTGAACGGGATCTACACTGAGCTCTACATCACTGAGGGAAAGTGCGAAGGTGTTAATATCCAAGATGAGGTGTGGCAGCTTGAGATGATGTCCAAAATCCTGCATGATACTCCAATCAAATGCCACGACATCTTTAAGGTCCTACCTGGCCAGAGATTGATCAGAGTGGTTTTGACAAGTGGCATTGCTGGCATTGGAAAAACCTTCTCAGTGCAGAAGTTTACTCTTGACTGGGCAGACAGCTTTGAAAATCAAGATGTTAGCATTGTGATTCTGCTTTCGTTCCGGGAACTGAACTTGATCAGAGAGGAGCAGTACAGTCTTCTCAGGCTGCTTCACAACTTCGATCCATCATTACACATGGTCACAGCAGAAATGCTTGCTGTCTGTAAAGTGCTGTTAATCTTTGACGGACTGGATGAAAGCAGACTTTTGTTAGACTTCCAGAACAATGAGGTTGTGTCTGACGTCACACAGACATCACCAGTTAACATGCTGTTGACAAGCCTCATCAAGGGGAATCTGCTTCCCTCAGGTCTCATTTGGATCACTTCCAGACCTGCAGCAGTGAATCAGATCCCACCTGCATATGTAGACAGGGTAACAGAAGTGCGAGGATTCACTGACACTCAGAAGGAGGAGTACTTCAAGAGGAGATTCAATGATGAGTCACTGTCCATCAGAATCATCTCACACATCAAGGCATCCAGGAGCCTCTACATTATGTGTCACATCCCAGTTTTCTGTTGGATCACTGCTTTAGTTCTGGAGCATATGATGACTATAGAACAAAAAGAGCTGCCCGAGACTCTGACTGAGATGTACTCCCATTTCCTGCTGGTTCAGACCAAGAGGAAGACAAAGAAGTATAATAAGGGACATGAGCAGACAGACAGGGATGTCCTTCTGAAATTGGGAAGACTTGCGTTTGAACATCTGGAAAAAGGGAACATCATGTTCTACCAAGAAGACTTGGAGCAGTGTGGTCTTGATCTCAGGGAAGCCCTAGTTTTCTCAGGACTTTGCACAGAGATCTTCAAAAGAGAGTGTGTACTCTTTCAGAAGATGATTTACTGCTTTGTTCATTTGAGCATTCAGGAGTTTCTCGCTGCAGTCTATATGGTCCACTGTTACCTCAACAAGAACATAGAAGTACTGGCGACATTCTTGGGAGAAGATAGCAAAAATAGCAGTGACCCAGGTCTGGATAACTTCCTCAGCAGAGTTGTAGACAAAGCTCTAAACAGTGGAAATGGCCACCTGGACCTCTTTGTTCGCTTCCTTCATGGCCTGTTATTGGAGTCCAACCATAGTCTCTTAGGAGGTCTACTGGGTTGGGAAGCAAGCAGTCCAGAAAGCATTCAAAGCGCAATAAACAACTTGAAGAAGATGAATGCTTATGATATCTCTCCTGACAGAAGCATCAATGTGTTCCACTGTTTGATGGAGATGAATGACCACTCAGTACATCAGGAGATCCAAGAGTACCTGCAGTCAGAGAACAGATCGGAGAGGAAACTCACTAAGACCCATTGCTCAGCTCTTGCCTACATGCTTCAGATGTCAGAAGAGGTTTTAGATGTCTTGGATCCAAAGAAGTACAACGCATCAGTTGATGGAAGACGGAGATTGCTCCCAGCTGTGAGAAACTGCAGAGAAGCTCGGTAAGTCCAGATGTGAATAACAACAGTGTAAAGCCACACAACTTTCTACCTATTGCAAAAAGGTTTGTTACAGTGAAGATATTGAGTTTCTCATGCATATTAAGTATAAACATGTTGATGTCACCTAAAAAATGTAACTGATTCTATTCTATCACTGATGATGATGAAGATTGTGTGATGCAAGTGAAAGCTATGAAAAAGCCACTAAGTAAACCTTTGAGTTGACATTATTTTGTCATGTTGGCAATTTCTAACTTTCACGTACTAGCAAATTACTTCTAAGTTATGTCTGACTGTGTATAGCCTAAAGTATACTTCTTTTAATCTATTGATTGTGTTTCTAGCTGTGGGTAGCTATTAGCTAACAAGTATTACTATTAGTTCAGTTCAGTTCAGCTCAATTCAATATTACTAATAGTATTGCTAATTAATCACATATAGCAGGGCTAAGTGCCTGTGCTGCTTTGGTTAATACTGACTCTACATCAAATATGTGTTTGCAGACTTTCTGGCTGTGGACTCTCTGAATGGCATTGTGAAGTCCTGTCTTCAGCTCTGATGTCCAACCCCTCCCATTTGCGACAGCTGGATCTCAGTGAAAATGACTATTTGTTGGATTCAGGAGTGAATCAGCTGTCAGTCGGACTGGAGAGTCCAAACTGCAGACTGGAGATTCTTAGGTCAGACCACTTTCAGATAGCTCTTTAGTCCTTCTTTTTCTTCTCCTCCTCGGGTTTCTGATAATGTAATATAGAGTTCTGCAATATAAGAAGGGGCTAGACCTTTTAACACTTTGTACACAAAATTTTAAATTCAATTCAGTTTCTGTACGAAACAGAGAGTGTGATCAGAAGAGAATGGGAGTAAAGAGAATGGGGAAAAAACTTTATCAGACCTTGTTTTTTATGCATGAGTTACTATAACCATGCTGCAATGATATGAAGGCCTGGATTACTTTTTCTAGGTCTGAAGTACAAAGAATTGATCTGAGTTTGGAGACAATGCAGAGCTGAGTGATGACTTGATATAACTACCTGACTGATTTGTTTGTCAAACTTCAATGCTGAATCAAATATGATTCCAAGATTTCTGGTATGTAGTTTAACAAAAGGGTACAATGTGCTAAGATGAGGAGAAGTCACGTTGGTTAAATACTTCAAATAATATTTTATCTTACAGATTTTGTTTTAAAGACACAACAAAATTTGTTGCTATGGACATTGAGCCGTATGGATTTCTGCTTGTAAGTGTATAATATGAATTTTATGATGACATTTGATTTAAATACATCTATATGAGGCTGATATTATGTTGATTCACATGAATAAAATAGTAATGTCAGTATTTTAATATAAGCACCAGCTAACAAGAGCATAGCAATGTTGAGCTACAGATTTAGACCTTAAGAGATCTGATTGGAATATGTGCTTTAATATCTGTTATCATATTTTTCAGATTGAAGAACTGCAGTTTGTCAGAAAGTTGTTGTGGTTCTCTGGCATCAGCCCTGAAATCCACCTCCCATCTGAGAGAGCTGGATTTAAGTAACAACAACTATCTTAAGGACTCAGGGGTGAAACTACTATCTACTGGGTTGGAGAGTCCACACTGTAGACTGGTGACACTGAGGTCAGACAACATTTTATTAACTTTGTGCAGGGATTAATTTTGTATAATTACTGTGGTTACAGTGGGGGGTGGCACTGAATTCTGTGCTTTATATGCAGGTCTGTTGGCCCCATCCCCACTTCCCAATCCAAGATTCCCCTGTAAACTGGTCCATACTGATAAGATTCATGCAAATTCAGGGATTAATAAAGTATCAATCAAACAATTTCATATTAATTTCATATACATTCACAATAAATTGTTTAAACTGTTTATACAGATTAAGTTGCTGCGGGCTGTCCGAGAGCTGCTGTGCATATCTGGCCTCAGCTTTGAAGTCCAACCCCTCCCATATGAGAGAGCTAGACCTGAGTAAAAACAAACTGAAGGATTTAGGAGTAAATCGGCTGTCTGCTGCACTGGAGAATCCTACCTGTGGATTGACAACTCTTAGGTGAGTTCAATTCTGTATATCTTTATATCTTTAGTGGGAAAATATTTGTTCTGTTGTATGCAGATGGTGACTGAAAGATGATGTAATGGATAAAAGGAAAGCACAAGTTCTATTTCACATGTACTGCAATCAAGCATTGTGCTATTAGTACAGTTACAAACCTCCAGCTCAGATCTATAGACCAATAGAGCCATTTAATTGAACTGCAAGCAAGAAATATTTCTTCTTTTAACACAGTTTCCTCAGGTAATTGCCCCTCCATCTCCTCTCACATGGAGTCTGATGGAGTAGTTTGCCATTTCTTTCCAATGTTCCTCTTCACATGTCACAAAAAATGGACATAGAAAAGCACTCCTTTTCTATGAAAAATAAGCTTTGTTTACTTGAAAGTGTGTCTTGTCTTTTAGGATTTTCAGGACTTTTGACTGTCATCCCCTTTGAAGTTTTAGAAATGTGTGTCAGAATGGTAATTAGATAGCCAGAGTACATCCTAATTCTCAAAGGTGTCTCCGTATTTCCATCACTTCTCTTTTGCAATTTGGTTCCTCGTACTTGCAAGGAAAATATTTTGAGCAAAGAGAAATTGATGAAATGCCTTTTATGAGACAAAATATCCTCTCCACCTTTTGTAATCTTAATTCTGTGGGCACAGTTAAAGCCCTGAGTTACTGACTTCAAGACAGCCATTTGTATAGGCAATATCAGAGGGGATTAGCAAGCATGTCCTGATTCCAGTTCATGCACATTGGAAATGCCTGTGTTCACTGAACTAGGGTTGAACTAGTAACAAGTGTTTGTTTTGACTACAGCATTAATATTTCTCTAATTACAGACTTGACAGATGTGGGCTGACGGAAAACTGCTGTGCCTCTTTGGCCTCAGCTCTTAAGTCTGACCCCTCCAGCCTGAGAGAGTTGGAACTGAGTAATAACGACCTGCAGGATTCAGGAGTGAAGCTGTTGTGTGCCGGACTGCATGATCCACACTGTAGACTGGAAGCTCTGAGGTGAGCACATTTTTTCTGTTCTGCAATAACATGAATATTAAATCAGTATTATACTGATAGTACTGTATTGTTTATACATTAGCACAAGGACACAAGTATTGTGCTGATTCACTGAGTAACAGACATTACAAGGTGCTTGATAATAAAAGACAAAATCAAGATATTAATCACAGACACCTTATAATAAATACACATAATAAATAATACAGAAGTAAATTAAAGTAAGTAAATAAAATAAGTCTGAACAGATAGGTCTTGAGCTCCTTTTTCAAGGTGTCCAGTGTCTGAAAACAGGAGTTCGGAAATTTTGGTCTCCTTTTTTCTAAAGCCTGAAGCAAGGAGCAAACATCAATTAGGAAACCCTAAAGACTTTCATTTTTTGTATGTAAATTAATAATCTGCAAAGTAACTCATTACTATCACTGTCAAATAAATATAGTGGAGTACAAAGAACAATATTCTCCCCGAAAAGTAGTTAAGTAGAAGTATAAAGTAGCATAAAATGGTACCTCAAAAGTGTACTTAAATACAGTACTTGAATAAATGTACTAGTTTAAAACCCAGCATCATAACCCAGAAAGGATATCAACAGTCAGTGGGAACGTTTCGACAAGCTGATGGCAAGAGTGCAACATAATTAACTTCTATGTGAGCTTGTGTTTTACATGGTTGAAAAAGTTATCTAGTGCTGATTCCAAGTTTTGAACCTGGAATCCTGATGTTTTCAAGCAGCATTTTAAACCCAAGAATACTGTTTTCTCTATCTCTGTTTAGATTGAGGTGCAGCTGGTTGTCAGAGGATTGTTGTGCTCCTTTAGCATCAGTTTTAATGTCTGAATCCTCCCATCTGAGAGAGCTTGATGTAAGTGAAAATGATCTACTGGATTCAGGAGTGAAGCTGCTGTCTGCTGGCTTGGAGAGTCCACACTGTAGACTAGAGAATCTGAGGTAAGGAATGTCTTTTTACCTCTGTGAGGACTTTACTTGAACGTAAGGAACAGTTTTTTCATGAAAGGTGAACAAGAGAGATCCCTTCTTGGGGTAGATTTTGCAATTACAGATATTATTCAAGTGCTGTCAGTGCAGGATGCTGGTTTTCCTTGCTGCTTCACCAACTTTGTCACATGATGAAATGTGGCAGGGCCATCAACACTTCCAGTCAATCATTGCAGTGCATCATGAACATTGCTGTAGTGATAGTAGTTGCACCAGTTTGACAAAAAATGTGAAAAACAACAAATATCCCCCATATTTTTTTTTTCTCTTCAAGGTTGATACATTGTCAGGTCACAGATGATGGTTGTACTTCTCTGGCCTCGGCACTAAAGTCCAACCCTTCCAGTCTGAGAGAACTGGACCTGAGTAAAAACAACCTACAGGATTCTGGAGTGAAGCTGCTGTCTGAAATCCTGGAGAGCCAGAACTGTAGACTGTAGACTCTCAGGTCAGTAGCAAGATCGAGTCAGTCTATACTATTTTTAGTTTGCAGAACACCAAAAAGTTCCTACAAACCTCTAACTTTATAATGGCTGCTTTTCCCAGTGATCATATGAGAAAAGAATGGTGACAGGCTCAAGGATTGCACAAAAAAATTAATGTGAGAATGTATTTAACTTTTGGATCACTTTTGTTCATCCCTACAGAGTGGAAGAAATAGACTGAACTTTCATTGCATCTGACCAAAATGCATCTCATCACTGGCTGTGACATTTTGCTGCAGAATCTTCCATGTTTAGAACATCACTGCAACTCTACAGTTGTGTTTTACTGCAATCAGATACACAACATGATTTTCTACTGACTGTCCAACTGTTCTTCCTATTTGAAAAGTACAATCTCTTCAGTTTGTGCCTGCAGAAGCCACTGCACAGCGATACTGTAAGCACAGTGATACTCACTGATAGTTGTGTAATGGCAGTTTTTTTCCTTAAAGGACAACAACAATGCCTTAACATGACTTCATCCCCACCAGGCATTTCTGTTCATTAGTTGGCATTTAAGCATCTTCATAGGTCATGGCTACATTTTAGTACTTGTGCAACAGATGTTCTGCACAAGTTTTGTTTATTTAAATGGGAAGAGATAAAACTGGGATAAATCTTATTTTAAATGTTTGTACAATAGGTTTGTATAACAGTTGTTTAAATGTTTTTATAGCTACATGTATAGAATATTTCATATATGTGATGTCTTACTTTAAAGGTGCAATGTGTAGGATATAGTAGTAATTAGCAATGAGGTTGCAGATTGCAACTAACTGGCTCCCTGCCTCTAGAGAGCGGAGCCCCTCTCTGGTTCTGCAGGTATTTAATGGCTAAAAACATGTATAACCTGAACACTAACCTGAATTTATCCAGTTTGCTTTGAACTGTATTTGTAATAGCATTAAGAACTAATTCTAGAGGTTACATCTTACCAACACCCAGAACAATGTGCCACAAAGCCCTGGAATTACAAAAAGTATAATTTCCACAGGATAAAAGTAAACTTTTATTGAACAAAAATGTGTGTAACACTGTAACTTACATTTATAAATGTATGTACGTTTGAATAAATTGAACTGACCATACTGTCAGTTGTTTGCTTTAAGTAAGACAGCTGAAAGTTTGAAGACAAGAGAGATAGAAAGCAGCACCATTAACTACATGTAGTCTATATCAGTGATTCTCTAATTTTAGGTCCATATAAACACATCAGGCACAACATGACTTATCCTCAAACCCTTAACAATTGTTCTTAGTTAAAACAAGTTGATAGGCAATCATAATTGTGTCTTCAAACCCAGATTATTGTAATTCTTTATAAACACATGTACCTCAGCTCTCTGGCTGAAGTGCAAGCTGACTGCCAGAGGTGTTTAGAATTATAAACTGTAGTGGGTGGTGGTGGTGTACGGAGGTGCATTATATTGAATGTCATTCCTAATATTTGTAAAAAACAAACAAACAAAAAAATGTCAAAAAAATCTGGAAATGCATAAGCTTCATAAATATACAATTCATGGCAGACCTGTTGTATTGGATTGCATTAGATTGCTCTGATGTACCTGCTGAAGTGGCCGGTGAGTGTATATCATGATGCCCTCTGGTGTTGTACATGTTAAATTACATGAAGATGCAACTGAGAGGAAAGAGTTTTATTTTCAAACTGAGCAAGGACAATCTGTTTTCAAACCCTCTCATTAAGAAATAACCTCCACAGGATCCCCTGATAACCTTTGGTAGGTTTTACTTAACATTTTTTCAAAAATATAATTCTTTTCTTACACATCGCCAAAACAAAAACAACTATGAGTCCGATATGATGAGACAACACTACATTTTGTAAGAGGAAAATATTGCATAACACTGTACATCCAAATGTAATTTACCCACAGATGCACAGATGATAGAAGAAAGCAATAGGCACTAGACAACACCACAACAACCACAGCAAACTCAAAAATAGTTACATTCAAGTCAAAGTAAGATCAAATCCAATTTCAAAATAAATTCACAAATAAAAACCACACATTCAGTGCTCACTTAAAATGTCAGAGAGCAATGGATTTGCAACAATCATCAACACTGTGCGTTTGTTTATGGAGTATGTATGGTAACTTTTAGCTACAGATTCTGCAGACAACTTTTTACAAAAGACTGTTGTGCAAAAAAAAAAAAAAAAAAAAAAGGCATTGGAAAGATTGTACTACGCCCTCCCTGAAACATTTATACTAACTCATGTATAGGTTGTAAAAATACGCTGCCCTGAAATGTTGAGTAACGGAGTAAAACATTTGAGCGGACTATGATTTATAATTGATGATATAAATACATGATAGTAGGCTATTGCATGGCACATGCTTATTCAACTTAAAAATGTGACACTCACAGCTCCAAATGGAAAATGGGAGTTTGAAATAAAAACCTGACTAAAATGATCAAATTAAAACAAAAATATGTATATAATATTGAAGAGGGCGTTATTTCTGTAAAAAACCTGAGTGTAGGCCCTGAATATACCATAATGTGTCCTCTTTTTTGAAACTTTGAAATCATTTCTTTTTGGTGTTTAATTCTTCAAACAGAATTAATGATTTTCAATTTTCCTGTACCAAATCAACACACTTTCTTGGTAGAAAAATATAATTTTCATTCAACACTATCTCGTCTACCAAATATGTAACAGAGGAGTATTGGCTCCTTTCCTCTTACTTAAAAAGCTGAGTTTTGGCTTTCTTCTGTCCATTTACATTAGCCCAGTTTACTTTGGAGCTGCTGCCTTCACCATCCTCGCCTTCATTATTGTTGGACCAGCTGGCTTTCAGAGGGGTCAGTTCAGGCGCTATTATGTCTCCATCCTGTGTGTGAATAGAAACATCAGACATTGGTATTAACAACAGTGCAGAGTGTGCAGAGTGAGATACAGTTCATTACTGAGGTATGGGACTTTACTGCAGTAAATCCAAATTTAAATTCACCTAGGGATCTCAGAATCAGTCCTTGCTGTGCAAGGTTCCAAATGAAATGTGTAACTAGTGTTGGGTCGTATCTGTTCAATATCTTTAAACATTTTTCCAGATTTTACTGTCGTATACAGTATTAATGGCGAATTTTAAAAACAATGTTGTATAAGGACAGCAAAGACTTTTGAATCGCTAAATGCTAAAGATCCTGAAGAGGGTATCAGCACTTCACTGTGACCCTTAAACAAATGTTTTATAAAATTCAGTGATTTAACAATTACATTCTCTGAACAACATCAACAGAATATTAACATTTTGTCATTTTATATTTTTAACCTTTTTCCTTCAGGTTCTTCACAACACACAAGTTCCTATTTTAAAGTTTTCACAAACATTTATTACAGGTTGTGGCAGCATTGGGCTCATTCCTACATCATTTTGATTGGTGCTGAAATCTTAGTATTAACCAACATCACTTGGGAACCTGTGTATTGTGTTTTTAAACATTTTGTACATTTTAAAAACCTAAAAAATACATGCTTAATGCATCTCCTACCACAAAGCAATTCTTTAATGTTCTGAAATGTTACCACACAAGATACGAACAATACATAGATCTGCTTTTTACACTGCCCCACAGCACCGCTAGTGGAAAACATTTACTATGAATTTGTCTGCCAAACTAAAAAGCCCTTCAATCCAGTGTAGCATTGTCATATACATATAATTCATGCACTGTAGCATATAAATATTACCTGGGGCTTTGAGAAATTCTTGTCCATGCACCACTGCACAAAGTGCTTCTTGGCCACCTCCAGACTCCTGTCGTCCGTCTTCTTACAGTAAACCCTGATGAGCTGCTCCGCAAAGCGCTCTGGAAGAAGTTTAGACACCTGACAAGAATGACAGCAGCACAAACTTTATTTTGAGACATACAATTAAGATAAGGACAGTGAAAATAATGTAATTATATATGTGCAAATAGCTCATGAAAATAAAGATTCTGTGTTGATTGCTTCAGTTCTGACCTGATTCTTGCGGATCTGGATGGCTGTGGTTAGGTCATTCTTGCAGTAGAAACGCACATTGTTAATGGGGTTCTTGTCCTTCATCCCGTAGTCCAGAAAAATGACCTAAAGGAGGAGGTAGGAAAGGGAAGTTTTTTTTGTAGCTATGAGCAAATGGACTGTAAAAGATTACTCGTAATTAGATAAAACTCACATTAACTATAAAGTCCTCTGGCTGCAGATTGGCATTCTGGGTGCCACTCTGAGGGATGGATTGAGCCAAATCTGCTTCCCATCTGTGAATCTCCTCCTAATAGAGAAACAGAAGTTGAAGAGTCAAGAGATATTACTTATTTCAACTTGGCAAGACACATGGGGTTTGATTACAATGGTATATATTCATATAAAACAAGACACTAAAATCATTAAGTAGATTCTACATATTGCACTTGAAATGTTAGAACAAAGTGAATGCAATCAATTTATAATGATAACGAAAAATGTTCAACCACGAACATGATCACAATGTCCACTATTTTTGGTGCAGCAAACAAGTTTCAGTCAAACATAATAAACAAACATACATGAACAAGAGATCAAGAATAGATTAGTTGATTAAACATTTGACAGAAAATTAATTGTCAACAATTTTGATAATCAGTTTATAGCTAAAATAATCAAGCAAAACTGCCAAAGATTTGCTGGTTTCAGATTCTCAAAAGTGATGAAAAGATGCTCTGGAATGAGTAGCTTTGAGTTTCAGTCAGAGAAAACAAGACATTTGAAGGATCATCTCTGGATCTGGAACATTGCAAATCATTAGCTGCACACAAAAAACACACAAAAAACAGCACAGAAACAAACAAGACAATTAACTCCTAAAAGAAAAGATTGTTCAATGGATTAGTCACTCAAAAACTGCTGTAAATAAACCCACCTCTACCAGTCTTACAAAAGTTGAACAATTTCAGTGAGACTACCATAGTTTAACAAAACAGAGACATGAGCACAAACCTTGGTGACACTCATGGGTTTGTCTGCTTGGGTTTGGCCCAGACACTTGTAAAGGCGCCGACAGATGATGTTGCGCAGAATCTGTCTCGCCTCAGCCAGCTCCGAGGAGGACGAGTTGAGTATTTGTTCAAACACATGATCTACAGAACAAACAGAGTGGAAGGTAGGTCAATTAGAGCAAAGAAAAAGACACCAAAGTTATTGATGGATTTAATTTCCTTATTTCAAACTCTGGTAAAACTCTGAAAATAGTCAGACAGTTTGAACAATTTACCATGTTTTTTAAAGATGGCACAGATGGCTATCTCCTCTCTGTGTTTTAATGCTCTAAAACACAAGCTAACAGCACACAATAGTATCTACATACCTGTCAGCTTGGTGTAGGCTTCCATGTCATCTATTGCTGTAGAGAGAGTGAACATCTTCCCCCCTGAGCCTTCAATCTGGATGTGCTTATCTGCTTTTAAAAAGGCCTCTGTAACCCTGGATAAAAACATAAACATACTATCACTTTTGAGAGCATTTTGCTGCGTGCCTTACATGAATCATAAAGCAAAGACAACAAGCTACATCAGACCAAATAGGTACTCACATGGTTTCTATGATGTTTCCAACTTTGTGCTGGTAGGCTCTCCTGTGGAGACAGTTCCTTGTGTGGAACATGTCATACAGATTGCCCACCTCCTGTTGGCAGAATAACTTATAATTTAGTCACAATTAATCATTACCGTTTTAAAAGCTGATCAAAAAGCAGATGTAAAAAAGTAAGCACCTTGTCTCTAGTGCAGATGTGCTTCTGCCCATCCACCTCACACACCCTAGCAAACTTTAAGAAGCGACGATAGTCAAAGTTGTTCTGGATGCCCAGGTGGTAGCAATCCCTGAGAGGAGACAAAGTGAGGAAATACAGTGTGTGAAAAAATAAGTGATGACAACTAAACAGAAAGTATGAATATTCAAAATTTGACTTGGAAAATTAATGTTAATTAACCAAACTAACAGATTAATAAGCCTCACCTGGCAAAGTAGTCCCACTTGTCCACATCAATGCCATTTCTTTTGTTGGCCACAATTTCATAGAGGAAGGACTTGTCCTCTGGTCGGCCTTTATATGGCCACTGTGAAGATGACGGCACAATAATGGCATCAGACACTGGCTGCTGTAGAATGATACTGACTGATTTCACACACACTTTCACACTGGCAGTTACCTTCTTGCCTTGAGTGGCATTAGTGTCCAAAGGTCCTGCAATCTGCTCCTTGATGAAGTCCAGGTCCTCAGGCAGCACCAGCCCATGTTGCTCCATCACCGGCTTCAGGCAATTATCATTCACCAGGTAGTCAAACATGGCTAGAGAGGCAGTCTCATGCTGCAACATAAACAGACTCATTATATTCATATGAGAGTAATCACAATTTGAAGATGAAAGTACAATGACTCACTGCACAAATACAAAGAACTTATCTACTAAAATATAACAGGATACATAAGTGAATGCTTGTCTTATCACTCACATTTGTCAGGCATAAGGTCTGTGGTCATAATTTACACAATGACTGTGTGTCTAATAGTTCTTATCAGTGAACCTTATCAGTCTCAACACTGCAGTCACTATCTTAGCCCTCAACTGTCATGCTTACAAGTCATATCACGTTTAAATGCTTTGTGCAGCAGCCTGAGGTGTCTGTCTGTCTGACGTTCTCTCTCTGGGTGTATGTCCGAGTGTTTGTGTGGGTAGATGGGAAGGGGATGAATTTATTATTGAATGAATTGTTGAGGCCTCGGTTTGCTCTGTATTATACTTGATGCACAGTAAATCTATTCACATTGAACACTGAGTTTTTTGAGTTGTGGGAGACCTGAAAATTTATTGGCCCATCTGAAGATTTTCCCACCACACACTAGCTAACTACTACTACCAAAGTATCATAAGGTTGTCTGACGCTGCTTAGCTATTGGTTTGATTAATGCTTTACAGCCTAATGTGTGTTAGTATTGATTACTGATGGTGGATGATTGTACTCAGTTTTTAACCACAGTATGCAATAAATGGCTGCTCTTTGTGTTCATGTTTTTAAATTACTTTCCTAATATGATGTGGTTGATGGTGTTATTAAGGATTCCTGATGAAACTTGAAAGTTCAGCATTCCTGTTTTGTTTTAGCTTCCCATTTTATAAGTCACTTGAACATTTATTCACCCAGAAAAAAAACCCCAAACTAATATTAACTGTATAATTTTACCTCTCTTCAGTCAGTTGCTGTGTGTCTGCAGTGTATTTACTGGTTTTTCACACATGATTTCAGGCCAGTTGGAGAAGTTAAACCTGTGACTTTCTGCCTTTGCATAACTATCCAGGCTGCTACTGTTTTGATTGTATTTTCCAAATGCAATCAAAAAAAAAAAAAACCTCAAAAAAAAAAAAAAAAAAAACAACTCACGTGGTATCTTTCCTTCACCTTCAACTCTCCCGTGCCCTCCAAGGGAGGCTTTTGACTTTGTCCTGCTGAATGTCCACACTCAATTACTGACTATATCCTGTAATTCCCCGTTGATTAAAATCCCATCCAGAACAATGAGGTAAATTACCAAGTAACATGGTAAATATATCATTTCCCACCTCCCCCTGTATTGTTAATCCCATCTGAATGGAGTTTAGAGAGAGCTCAAGGCCTTTTCCACTTACTTCTCAAAACAGCCGACCCAAAAAGTCTGCTTTTCTGACTTTTTTGGTTTCCATTTTTTTGCTGTGAGTAGCTTAGTTTGAGAACACTGGTGGGGAAGTTATGCTCTTTTGAAACCACAACAACAATCTGAGCTTTTAAACAATTATTCTTTGTGGTAATGTAGTTCAGCTGATGCATGTCTGCAATAATTTGTTGCAGTTGTAGATCAATGGGTGTTAAGAGGCTGCCTTTTCACATGATAAAAAGCAGATGTAGATAATCTGCCTTTGCAACCAATAACTCAATTGAATATTGAATATTGAATGATGAATAATGCATATTTAGTTTGGCCCACTGACGAACAAACCAGCACTGAATTATACTGGCTCTTAGTGTGGGTTTGAACTAATCTATCATCCTCACAGAGTTAAATGCCGAACTGTGTTATCACTAATGCTATGATATATGTGACCTTGGATGTCTCCCTCAATGCAGCTGCTGGTTTTGTTTTTAGAAAGAGAACAGAAATATAGATCACAGTTTCTTACCTTCCAGGTAATTTCTGGACGTGCTTTTGGGATGAACATGCCATCAAACATGTGAGAAAATGGCCCATGTCCTGGATAGGGAGTAACACATTTGAGTTTCTAAACAATAAATATAGTTTCACTTTCATTCTCACTCGTGTCCACTACCAGTTACTGATAGGATGTGTGAACCACTCACCCAGATCATGGCAGAGCCCGGCAATCTGCACACAAAGTGCATCTCTGCGAGAAATGAGGAGTTCTGGCTGCTTCTCATTCAGAGCTTGTACAAGTCGTCCTGCTAAGTAACCCACTCTGTACCAGCACATGATAAAACAGTTCATTTCATACAAGATATGCAATGACAATATTACAAAACATGACAAATAAATAAATTATATAAATAAATAAATACACACATGTTGCTTTATGTAACATCAGGTAATACAGTTTCAATGTGGTCCAGACAGTTAATTTAGAAAAAATTTGTTTTGTACGTGGAATTTGCCTGATAATATAATATAATATAATATAATATAATATAATATAATATAATATAATATAATATAATATAATATAATATAATATAATATAACATAACATAATATAATATAAAGCATCTTTTGCAAGGTTACAAGGTTGGCAGGGTTACAACCAAAGTCAGCAACAATTAAATGGGAGAAGGTGAAAGAAAGTCATTTTTCTACATACTTAATTTTTTGCCACACCAATCCATATCTCTTGATGTCAAATTGCCAGTAATCTTTTTCTCTCTGGCTACAGTATGGCAGGCAGCATTTATGATCCTAGGAGGGCAGTGGAAGTTGTTTTTACCATTAGAGCTGCACTCATTGGAGTCGTTCTTATGTGGCCTGGCCAACAGGATGTTATATTAATGTTGTATTACTATAGCAGTGTTGTATAAAACAAAGTGAAGGCATCTTCAAAACCCAGTTAAAATGACTATTGGAAGGACACATTGTATTTCTCTTTGTCAGTTTGATGACTGTGAGTCTTCTCTGAGTTTTACTGTCCTTAAGATGTGACTATGTTTGTATTGTGCTACACATGCATTTAACATCCAAGCAATGTTGGTTCATGATGGCTCATAATAAACCCAACTCAATATACACAATACCTAACATGAATACATACCCAATGCAGTGTTCAAAGCGGTTGTGGGATGCTCCAGGGAAAACAAAGTAGGTCGCTCCAAGCTGCTTGATGTGTCGTAGTCTCTGGAACTGAGGCGTGTCAATGATTTTGATGAGGAGTGGGTGTAAGTCCACATGGCCGTGGATTGGATCATTAAACACCTGGCAGAAGATAGGACAACAAGCTGCTATGATAACACAAAAGAGACTTACTAAATCTTTCATAACCAAAAAAGAAAAGTGACAATATATCCATATATATATGTTTATGTATAGGTGACAGGGTGATTTGAATTTGAAAAATATAAGAGAGTAGAATGAACTAAAATGTGGGCTTTGTGATAAGAGTGTGATTTGAAAAGTTATGTAAAAAGAGGATGAGTAGATTTTCTCATGCAGATTGTTCCAGAGTCTCTGGGCCCTGACGGAGAAGACTTGCTCACCCTGTTTAGCCTTTACTCTCGGATGGCTACGCAGCCATGGGCCACTGCGAAAAGATCTTAGACTACTGTATGTGAAGGCTCACACAGTTAAGTAATGTAGCCAAGGCTAATAACAGGTGTAAAGTGATCCCATCTATTAATTCTAGTTAAAAGATGTGATTTTGTACTGTTGCTGTTGCATGCCCATAACTTTTTGATGGAGGCATGTGTTTTAGCTAGTAACAGTTCATTACAGCTTCCACCTTGCTAAGATGTCACTGAAAGCCCCAGAGAGTTAATCGCCAGGAATCTAGGAAGCAGTCTTTCTACAGTTCACATTATACAATCATCCCCTTTAACAATTATTTCCGGCCATTTGTCATGTTTTGAGAACAGAGAGTACAGAGGCACAGTTCACTGACACTGCTATCCTTTCACACGTCCTTACTATTTATCCTACAAGCTCATTTTCTTCGTTCTGTCAACATTTCTTATCTCTAAAGCCTTGAAAGTGATGTAGTTATTACCTTACTTGGCTCCATTTCTACCTGCCACAGCTTCCTGAGGCTGTGCAGGGTCTGTAGGCGATCACCAAGATACCTAGAAAGAATAAAATAGAAAAGGGAGAGGAGAGGAGGAGGGGGAGATGTGAGGCATCAAAGTAAACAAGGGGGTCATTTGGTCATACTTTTTTTTAACAGTATCGTTGGTGCTGCTGCCTCATGGGGAAGTGGTTTTGGTCACATTTCCTCCTCGTCACAAGTACTCAGGACAGATTTTTAAGAAATCCCACAACTCGGTTTAACACTTACTGTATGCCAATCTTCTCCAGGTCAACATCCTTGAGATATCTCAGCCCCACACCAGTGATCTTTTGCTCTACATAACATAGGAAACGTAAAAGGTTTTGATGATAAATATCATGTCACAACAACGTGCAGCGTTAACACTGAGCAGCTTTCAACTGACTGGCTGTACTTAGGCCTACTGTAAGACGTAAATCTGAGCATTAAAGTGATCGAAACCATGAAACCAACCTCTAAATTTATCCTCCCATTCTTCGAGACCCTCTCTTCGCAGATACTGACACGTTTCCTCCACTCCCCATCGCGTGTAGTCTGAGTCCAGCAGAGGGACAACGGACACTCTCTTCTCCGGTGTTTTGAAGCTGCCACCAGCGTCCAAATCGTCCTCTAACCGTCGTTTTCGACTCTCCATGTTGATCCTACAAACAGGCGGTAATTCAAGACTAACCAGAAGAGCTCGAGCCAGCGAAATTATACCAGATAATGTTACACACGTTGACTACAACAGCTGATCTGGCTCCTCTGTACAGAAGACACTCTGGCGGTGAAAAATACCCGGGTTTTGTCACCGCGCCGGGGGCGTCAAGGTAAACCGACACATGAGCTGCTTTCCGGAAATGTTTTCAAAACAACAGTCTATTGAAACCACGCTGTTCATCACTGTGCTGTTTAGCATAAATGCATGAATGAAAAAGCATGAATAAAACTCGGGGCACAATGTTGCAGTTCAGTTACATTTATGTTATGTTCAGTAATATATGAACATTAAATGTTATATATATTAACGTGACCTCATAATCTAATATGGCGTTTTACATGATGATGATGATGATGATGATGATGATGATTATGAATTGCACACTACATATACTGTTTACTCTTGGTCAATATTTCTTACATATCATCCTATTCTCTTCTATTTAATATTTAAAATGTAAACCTGTAGCAACTCTTCTCACTTAGAATTTATTTTATGTATTTTAAAAAATTGTATTCTTCTTTTTTATATTCTTAAGGATGACCTAAATTGTGAATATTTTTGACAGTTATGCATCACAGCACCGAGGCAAATTTCTTGTATGTAAATAAATAAATCTACTTAACAATAAACCTGATTCTTTTCATATTCTCCAACATAAAGGTGGAAAATGTTTCAAAGTCACGGCAGTAAAGATTGAGTTCTGATGGGGAAATACACAATCATTTATTTATTGTGACCAATACTTTTACTGCAATACTTTAACTACATTTTGCTGCTTCTGTACATTTACTTAAGTTTCATGCAGGACAACTATTTTTATGTTGCTGTATTGTTACTTTTACTGGAGTAAAGGACCTGAATACTTTATCCATCACTGTTCAGTAAAGAAAATTAGAAACACATTTCATGACAGCCTCTGTATCCTACCAACTCCAACTCTGTTTGATTACTTTATTTCATAAATCACAGTGTTTCCGGTTCATATGTGTTTTTTGCAGACAGCTTGGTTGACATGAAGAAGGTGGAGCCACACAGTGGTGGAAACCGGAGTGATGTCAGCAATGTACTCTGCTAACTGCGAGTTACGTCGAGTGACGATGTTAAACGTGCATTGCCGGCGTTTTTGAAACGGTGTATCCCTACTGGCATGATGCAAGGGAGGTATGGTTAGCCAATTTAAACACATGGTCAGTGAAAGACCACTGACAGGACTCGACTCTACGCCAAAGTACACGGTAAGTTGAGCCACCCTGACCTGAAGCCTCCACTTCTGCAGCTCTAAACTAACAGATAGCACCGTGAAAGTGGCACACAAGGCATTAAATGTACAGTGCAGAATATTACTGTGGAAAAGTTTGTCCTCTAACTTTTCACTGGGTCCTGGTTCCCAGTATTGCTATTGTTTTGTGTATCAGATCACTAATTTCAGTCCAATATTTCTTTTGATTTATCAGTCATCCGGGGCGGATTTAGTGATTTGGGGGCCCCATGCAGGCAAACTGTCTTGCTTTATTTTCATTTCTCTAACTGTAAATGTATTCTTAAGGCTTTTTCTTAAGTAAAACCATTAATACCACACAGTAAAAATACTGTCAAAGCAAAAGCTAGCATTCAATTTTTTTTGCTTAAAAGTGAGGAGTGAAAGAGAGGTATTTTCAGCACAATGTACTTTAATTTACTGTTAAAAACTGAACTTTTAACTTTTATATAGTTCTGGATAGTTTAAATAATGCATAATAAAGTTCTAATAATGCAATGTATTTTATTTGTATATTCATAAAGAAAATCTAAATGCAACAAAACAGTAACATTTATCTGTCAGGTAAACATAGTTGGAGGATAATGTCCCTGCATGTTTCGAAGGCAGACAGCACAAGCCTCAAACAACAAAACCAGACCATCTTTAACAACCTCCTGCAAACAAAAGGATCAGATAAGGAACCTCCATCCATAGTGACCAAACCAGATCACTGACCCAAACCATCTTTGATCTTTCAAGCTACAAGAACCAGAAAGATAGAAAGACCGATTCACACCCCATTGTGAATTGAAAGCACCATCTGGACAAATTACCCCCACCTGAGAGCCCGTCACACACAGAGACGAACTGGCACCAAACTTCAACCCCACTGTGGACTTTAAATTTCAGATTTTGTGTGACCAAGAAATGGTCACTGGGTAAATTAGCATAAGGCATAAGACACGCTGCACAATATGCCATTCCCTAGTGACACACACACATACACACACACACTCATTGGCACGGACCCCTGCCATTCACAGTCAGATTGTGGAGAACAAAGGACTGTGAAACCCAAGGACTTACAGATGTAGTTTTAGACCTTGTGTAAGGCCAATTGTTGTTGTCTGTTAGTATGTGTGTGTATGTTATAGTATTTGTTGTTTAAACATACTTTTAGTTTGACTTTCCTTACATTGCCTTTAAGCCAGGACATGTACCAATAACATAACCCCATCATACACGATAACTCTATCATGTTTAGTACCATTCTGCTTGTTTCATTTCCATAATGCTAAAGCTACCTTCCAAAGGACAAAATTAAGAATCATGCAATTGTCAAATTGTAAATTCTTTGTCTTATGGAGTATCCTTAGTCAGTAACTGTACCCGCCTGTCTTTGGACAGTGGGGGGACTGACTTTGCTCCCCCAGAACTCTGCAACCCCTGGGATTGGCCAGGAGGCACCTTCTGGGCGGGCAGACTGGAACCTTAAAACAGGGTCTCATCTGAGACTCTGAGCTGGTTTTTGCACGCTACTTTTTGCGTGGGGCTTTTTGCCACTTTTTGCCCTTGTGTTTGGATCCAGCGGTTCAGGCAGCTCTTTTGGGCTGCTTGATGCTGCTTGCTGGTTCTTCTTGCTTTCCGCCATGCCGGTGGAAAGCTTGCAGTTTGCTGGTCTGAAGATGTGACTCAGAGCATCTCTTGAATCTGGAGTCATGAGTTGAGCATCAAGCATAGGAGAGCATGAGAGCAGAAACCAGGAGCTCTCTCCCAATGGGAACTTTTCAAGCACGGACCAGCTGACTCAGTCTTCACCACCAGATCCAGACTCCAGCTCCTCACCCCAGCAATGGACTCCATTCTCAACAAGAAGCCACCCCAGGGAACAAGCAAGTATTTGTACAAAACCTCAGTCAACTTGCTTAAACCCTGGTGCTTTCATGATTGGTAATTTCAACTAGCAATTTGGAACTAAGCTGTGGTACTGTTGATTTGACTCGCTGCTTCTCAGGTAACAGTCATCTCATCTGTTTATCAGGTTTCCAACTACACAATAGATAACTCAGCATCATGCATTGTGAACTTTCACCAGCCATAGCCTTGTGTACCAGTTTCCCTTTTCCTTTTGTGTCTTGTTTGTAGAATGTTGTAGTGTTTAGTACTTGTAGCTGTAATATTAGTAATAAATGTGTGTTTAACTAAGGTGAACTTGTTTGTGTTTTATTGTGCTTGCATCTCAGTCACTTAACCTTAAAAGACCTATACCCTTGCAAAATCATAATTGCGATTAATAACAATCATAATTCTAATAGACCTCTCTTGTGTGCCCAGCAAGGAGGGCTATTTCCCTATTATTACACATACTCTAATATGTGTTATGTCATTGGACAAATAATATCATTTGGAGTTGTGCACAATAATAATTCATAATTCCCCATAATACCATAAAGATATTTGAGTGCACAAATTCCTACATAGTAGTGCAGTGTTTTCCTCTCAAGAATACAGTTGCATATTTTTCAAGAGCTTTTGTAACTTATCTCAGGTGTATAATGAGTTAATATAGTAACATAATTCAATATTTTTCATATCTAAACATCATAATAAATCTGTAGCTGTTAGAGGCCCTTTTAATTGGGGGCCCCAGGCAGTTACCTAATGGTAATGTCACACAAATAATGTAATGGAGTGCAGGTTTCAGTGAGTAGTTTGCTTTTCACAATGTTATATTTTGTTGAAGGGCTTCACTCCTGCTGTAGTGTGTTTTTTTTTTTAAATTTTGTGATTGTATGGTAGATTATCTTTGCTTAATCAATGATAGTGACAACAGCATAATTAGCTGCAGTAGGGATTTTCCAGTATCAAATTTTCATGCTATGATTATTGTAGGTAAAAATATCACAATGGCCATCAAAAGTTTCCTGAAATCCTACTATTAGTGCTAAAATATAGTGAAATTAGTTCATACCACAATCGCCTTCAAATTTAATCAACAGTGGTCTGTAAATTGCAGCTTTTTTGGACTCAAAAACAGTTTAACAAAAGTAGGTTGTTCAAAGTTTAAGACAGTTGACTGGAAATTACTTTAAATGCAACTCAGTGTCTTTTAAATTCTACGCACCACTTCACATTTATTAAAATTCATGAATTTTTCCTGATGAAATTGATGAATATATTAATGGAGTACAAGAACTTTGTATTAAGTGTTATCAGCTCGGTGTTAAAGGTTAAATCAAAGGCAGAGACATTTATAAACACACAGATAATGACAGTTATAGGCCAGATCATTTTGGCCGGTTGGTACTCTACATATCTTCACACATACATCACTCATTTTTAACAAACGCCAGCAGAGCTGAAGCTGAACATTGAGGAAGGACATGATGAGTGTGATCGTGATGCAGGGAGTTTGGACTCTCTCTTTCACTGACTGTTACATCTGTAAGCCAGCTGTGCTTCAGTGCGTTTACAACTAATATTCATATGAAAAATCATGTCCAGAACATAGACCAGAATGAAAAGTTTTGTCTCCTTATATACTGTATCTGTCTGTTTTCTGTCTCTCTTTTTTATTGCTAGAACACCCCTCAGTCACACCTTTGTAAAAGACATTACATACACACACTGAATCCTTTCAAATATCCACGAGGACATGTCATTGTAATGTCTCAGCATGTAAACACAAGCACCTATTGTCCTCACAGAGCCCTGCATAACAAAGCAGGTGATCTTTTGTCAAAGGTCGATAACACAATTAGACTGACTCTCAACTTATATATATGCAAGTTAAAAACAAACCCTTTTTATTGTTAGATCATGTTTCAGTTACCCCTTATTAAAAGACAAAAACATCCACAAAAATCCCCCCCAGCGCATTATTATATATAGTGATATATAATGTAATCATAACAGTAATAAGTGATTTCTCACACATTATTCAATTCTTATTTTATATAGATAGATGTAATAAAAAGCCACCATAAAATGAGACATTTAAAAACGGTAAATAAGTAACAATAAATGCTAAAGTGAAGCAAACTGCAATAAAATGACTAAAAACAACAACCACCAAAACGGCCTCTGATCAAAAGTCACCCAAAGTCAAAATATTATCTAATCAGATTTCCACATTAATTCATATCATTCACATGCCAAATACCACTAAATGTTTGAAATCCCTAAACCTGATATTAAATGTTCATATTAAATGACTCATTATTACACATGTTGGTTGTGCTGTACAGCTTGCCACCACCAAGGAATACACAGCTAATTTGCTAATTGAAGTTTTGATTGTAGATTTGATTTAATCTATTTTTAAAGCTCTGCAGTTACTCAAAACAAAACAAAAGCATAAATGTGACTGAGAGCTGAATAAAACAAGGCCCTGACACATGCTGTATACATATTCAGTTTCAGACAATAACATTTTAAGTCACCATGATTGATTTGATGATTGATTGATGAGTTTTTTGCTGCAGATGGAGGGAAGTCTAAAAACTAAAACTAAGATATGTGTTTGAACAGGATTGTAAAACCCCTAAGAACAAGGCCTGAATGTGTAATAATGCATCCTCATTTGTACTCTGAAATAATCTCTTTTTGGAGAAAAATACTGAACTTTAGAGCTGTTCTTATTGACACACTCATCTTGTAGAAAATGTTAGTAATTGTTTAACCAATTAATGAACCAATGAGTATCAGTGTTTTATTTCTTTTTTTCAGTTCCTCTGTCTCCCACATCTTCAGCTTGTTTGTTTTATCCATTAGTGATGAGCTACAGTCCTACTGTGTCATCAGTATTAACGAGAGTGGTGCAGAGTGCACTCAGAGAGATGCAGTTCATCACAACTGAGGATTTTGTCCTTCATTGTTTATGAAAAATAAAAAAACGTTTGAATTGCTACTGTGCAAGATTGAAATGCCAAGTCCAGTACCCTGTGCATTCATGTACAGACCTCGTAAATTTAACAATTTAACAATACTTCTGTACTGTATACTCCAGAGGTCAGATACATAGATGATGCGTACACTCAAAAATCATACATACAGCATTTCCTACACATGAACTTGAATTTATAAACACAATGTTTTTAAATGTGCTCTATAAATAAAATGGACTTGACTTACCTTGTAAGCACATTTGGGATCTTCTATTGGTCAGTATGAACAGCAATTACTGATTCATTGTTCCAGTAGGCACCTGGCTACTGTGTTAATGTGTAATTTTCTCTTAGCTGACACTGATGTCACTAATACACTGCAGTCTTTGACAAGTCTATGCTTTTAAGTCTCTAAATATTACCTTAAAGCACTTTTTCTTGCACCACTTGATAAAGTGCTTCTTTGCAGCCTCCAGACTCTTGTCATTAGTCTTCTTACAGTAAACCATGATCAGCGTCTCAGAAAAGCACGTTGGGCGCAGCTCAGAGGATTCAAATTCTTGTTGTCAGTGCTTTATTTCCAACCTGTTCTTGAGGGATCTGGAAAGCTTTGGTATGATCATTCTTACTATAGAAATACACATTATTAATGGGGTTCTGGTCTTTCTTCCCATAGTTCATACTGGTTTCTAAAAGAGAAGGATGAGAGAGAGGCCTATTTTTCAATTTTGACAATTAAATTATGCCACAACAGAGGTAGGTAACAGCCTACAAATCGAATGATAATCAATAAAACCCAATATTTCTAGAAAATTGAAGTGAAAGTAATACAGCTCAAAAAGTCACAATAACTTCAAAGTCTTCTGGCTTCAGCCTGTTTTGAGTATCAGTCTGAGGGAGTGCTTGCTCCTTTTTCCAATTGTCAATGTCCTAAGGGAGGGAGGAGAAAAGTTTGAGGGACAATAGATTTGACTCATTTCATCTTAACAGCAAACAGTTAAGAGCATGTCCACATTAATGCATACCTAAGTTGATTTTGCCAGACAATGTTCCTTTAATAACATAATTATTTTATCAGCATTGCACCTTGAGAATGATGTGTGCATGTTAATATGTAAATGGCTGCGCTTTACTACCTTAATGGCCAAAGTGTTTTACTGTTCACACACACACACACACCACTGGTGGCAGAGCTGGCATGTAAGGTGCTGGCTTGCCCATCAGGAACAACTTGGGGTTCAGTGTCTTGCTCAAGGTCAACTGGACATATGGACTGGAATTAATCCCAAATATCAATGAATCTCTCATCAATTCTTTTCTTGTAAATATCTCTGTGATGAAAGTCTGGTCCTGAGGCAGCTGCAGGCTGTAGTTCTTCATCAATGGCTCCAGACCATTATCATCCACCAGGTGGTCAAACATCTCTCGAGAGGCAGTCTCATGCTGCCACATACACACATTAAGGCACATTAATATGGGCTTAATGTGAAAATACACACTTGCTGTTTCAAGGTGAACAAGACTTACCACTGAATTAGAACGAGCTTATCTTTGCTAAAACATGGCAGGATAAAGTCAATGAGAAATCCTATTTCTCATGTTTGTCAGACAAAAGGTCTGTGGCATTTTCCAATTACCATGTGCCTCACGGTGAAAACCCACTGAATATGAATCGCCACCAGGATCACTATTCATCTGCATCTCCATGCATCACAGAACAGTGTCATTTGTTAATTAACGCCTGGTCACATGGTCATCGATCAGTATATAATCTGTGTCATTCAGTGTGGCTCTCTCACCAAAAGAGTCCTCCACCTTCTCTGGAGGTGGCAAAGATGCCCAGTGTCCAAACCCCTGGGCTGGAGATGGAGGACTTTTTGGTTATAAAAGCCATTAAACTGAAGACATGATAAAGACATGATAATTATTGTGAATGTCACAGTGAAGATTATTTTACAAAACTGATTTAATTACAGTTTAACAGCAGATTAAGCACTGGTAAATTTTACATGTCTGACACATTTAACACACTTAACAGTGTTGGGACAGCATGTGACCACAGTTTACCACATGTTTGAAAGACCCCAAGAAACCTGAGCCCCGGGGGTTCACACACAAGTGTGAAGCCCCACCCGTGGATCCAGGTTATCAAAACCAGAGGTTCCCCTCTTATCTCCCTCTCTTCTCTCTTTTCTCCTGGAGCTGCTGGAGCAGCTCTTTGCTCCTCTTCACCAAAGCTGTTGAAGGAGCAGTTCCTGCTCTTTCACACCTCCAGCAGCAGTTGCTGGAGCAGCTTTCTGCTCTCTTGTGTGGCCTGCTCACAGCAGACACACACACTTTTCTTTACGGCAGAAGACGCAAGAGCCTGCCTAAGATTCAGAAACCAAGTTTCCATGTGCCAGCAGCTACCACACAAGTCTGCTAGCTAGTTTTAACAAGGACAAGATCCACGGGACAGAGTTAGCTTTTGCTAACTAACAAAGGAGTGACCTGGGCCCTCTGCACAACTGGAGTGCTGTCTCCCCAGCAACACCTGCATCTGCAGCTTCAGAGCCAAAGCCTTCTCAGCCTGACCCATCCACGGATTCCCTGGCTAAGAAGCAGCACACCACAAAGCATCTCTTTCTTCCAAGGACTGGTAACAACTGGGCATAGCCTAGCAACACAGTGGAGCATAGCACGGCTAAACAAGAATGTTTAACTTAACCAATGTACAGCACATGTATTGATTTGGCTAAGGTTAACATTTAACTGTTGTTGTGATGTCTTTGTTGTCTACAGTCAGGTTACAGCATAGCTACACCGCTAGGTTATTGTTAGCATGTTTAACACAGATTACATCCAGTAACTAGGCCTTGCATGCAACTAACCTTCTTAACCTGGCACCTTTAGCTTTCGCCAATTGGCTTAAATAGAGAATTACACAGTTATAAGGTTTAAAACCTGGTTTTACAACTTCAGGCATCACATGTGGTTTACGACACCACATGGTCTGGCCTTTCATCTCTGTAGTTCCTTTTATCAGCCAAATTGTCTGCATGCCGTGTGCTCAGTCACCAGGTGACTGCAGCCATCTTACCATTGTCTTCCCAACACACACACACACACACACACTCACACACACACACTCACACTTGTATATAAGTACACTTAGCTAGATTAGTATTGTGTGTTTTTGCTTTTATCTTTTCTGTTAAATAAATTCTTTTGGATCTACCTGTTGTCTGTTTTAATGTTGCACAAGAATGAGTTTTGCCAACCTCTGCTCTGTAAAGAACTCCAAATCCTTCAACCATAACTATCTATTGATGTAGTGATTATGTATATAGTTATTAAGATAATTATTAAACAAAGTCCCAAATTCATAGATTAGTTACCTTGAGACTGAATTGGCTATCCTTTTCCCTGATTCCAGGGTGGTGCCCCGTTATTATTAATTCTTATTAATAATTTTATTGATTTTAATAATTAATAATTGTCTTTGATAATCATTAATTACTTCTGATAGCCAAACTTGCAACCAAGCCCCAACAACAGCTTACCTGAAAATGAACCATTAAAAAAAAGTGTTTGCATAACTTTATATTATATATAAGGGGAGAAACTGGTCTGAACAATAACTTTAAAAATGAAGTTTGACGGATCTGTGTTGATGGTTGTCAAACTGTTTATTTTAAGAGAAACAGACATGCAGATATTTCTATTGTTATGTTGGTGGACATTACTACACCACTGCACTGACACTGATAACTGTGTTCCCTTTTTACTGTATTATTTAGACAGATAATAATATCTATGCAAATACAAACACCAAGGCACCAAAAGACACAGAAAAATGATGATTGATGAATGATGATGATTTCTGCCTCGCTGCATTTTATAGATGTGAAAATTACCTGTCACTGATAACTCACAATGACGATGATGAAAAAGTGTCTGAAATCATCCAAGAGAGACAGTCTGAAAGTGCGTATTGTTATTGTATATTAAAACAGTTGTCCTCTCTAACTCCTCTTTCCAAACATTTTAAAAAGGGTTTATTGACGATTCGTGGATAGCTTTATTAGCTTTATTTATTCAGGAAATGTCACTGAGATCAACATCTCTTTTGCAAGAGAGACCTGAGAACATGTTACATATACACAGGATCACAATAAGATGGTTCATTCACATCACAATCACAAAACAATCATCATATATACTCACAGACACACTCAGATGAACAAGCTGTCTGCTGTATGAATCGAATGGTACTGTGGTAAATGGCATCCAGAGGTTAAAGGGTGGTGGCAGCAGCAAGAGCATACGGGATATCATCACAATCCAATGTGGACAGTATGGCAGACTATTTTCTGCCTTGAAAAGAGAAAACAAACTTTGTTTCAGAACAAAAATCCAGTTTAAACTTTTAGATTTGAGTGAGACATTCGACATTAGTTTTACAGTAGGAGTGCTGTGCTGTGTTGATTAAAGCATGGGTAGGTGTGGGAACATCAGTGGTTTGTGCTCTTGTGAAATGCATATATTTAGTCTTTTGAGTTTTAGAAGCTTTAAATCAAAACAGACTGTAACCTGGAGATGGCCTTGTCTGCGGTAGAGCTGATGGACAACAAGATGGTTTCATCAGATCTACAAAGAGTGCAGCCCAATGTTGCATTTTATCAAGTGAGTCATTATTGACTCACTCGGTAAAAAGCCACAACACAGCCACAGCAGTTATAAAACTAGTTATTTTTGTTCTTAATCACACCTGGCAATGCAAAACTATTTAAAAAAGTACTACATGTAACAATAGATAGGTGTGTATCACTCACCCAGGTCATGGCAAAGACCAGCAATCTGCACACAAACTGGCCAGAAGTCAAATTTGTCTAATATGTCCAATGCTTTCAGTTCTTGTTGACTTGACAAGCAGTCGGTTATGAAGGTTAGTCACTCAAATGATATAATATCTACTACAGCTGATCAGGATAGACATGCACAAAAGTCACCCAGCGTTTGAACAATACTCTTTGTTACGGCCTACCAGGACTTTTCCTGTTTTTTGTGTTTCTGTTGTTGTCCTCTGTTTGTGTTTAGTTCCTGTTTTATTTTGGTGATCTGGTCTCTCTTCTCCCTCTGCTGCAGGCTGAGTGCAGGTAGGTGGGACGATCTCCTTGGCAGCAGGGATCACGAGGCACACCTGCACTTCATTGTTGATCAGCCAGGTAGCTAAGCCAGCCTCAAACGCTTCCCCAGTGCCAGATGATTCCTTTTGCTACTTGCGTGTGCCCTGCTCTCGCATTGATATCCTGCCTTGTGTGTCTCTAGTTTACTCACTGAGAAATTGATTGTGTTTTTTGTGTTATGCCAGTTGAGTTTGCTCCTGAACATCTTTAGTTATTGTTGTGAGTATTCCCTTTATGGTGATTTTGCGTTTCTTTGTTACTTTGCCTCTCATGGTGATTTATACTTTTGTATATTTTGTATATTTTCCCCGGAAGGTGATTTTTTTTGTTTGTTGTTGTTGTAATAGATCAGATTCACTTTAGTCGGCATCCTGGCTCTCCTTGAACAAACCGTGACGCTCTTGTTTCTATTAAATTGGTCATTGTCCTCTTAGGAAGTCTTGTGATTGAACAACTTTTTTTTTTTTTTTTTACAAAACCTATTAACAAAAATGCAAATATGTTAGGATTTCACAAGAAAAATCTGCAAAATACAAAATATTGTACAATTTAACATAGTTTCCTGTTTTGTTCTTGTCTTTTTTACTATAATTAATAATTTTATAACTACATTTTGATTGCCATCAAAAATTGTAGATCCTTCTTTCCTTAATTCAGTTCAGTTCAATTCACTTTTATGTATATAGCACCAAATCGCAACAAAAGTCATCTCATGGCACTTTTCACATAGCTGTTAAAGAAAAAATGTATGTATAAAACCTGGAGATAACTCTATTTAAACCAACTATCTACTGTAAACCATTTTAAAACCATTGAAGCTCTGTCCGTCTTTTAGTTTATTGACTGATGTCAAAATGTTAAAATAATCTCAACATATCTACTTGGGTATATCTTTCATTAAGACATTAGAGGTCACCTGAGAGTCTGTATCTCACCTGTTTGTCTGCCAGCTGCTCTGGCTGCTACTGAACAAACTGTGGCTTGTTTGTCTTTCAAACAGTGTCCATGTCATATATCAAAGCTACACATGAATGGATTCAAAACCATGCAAGATGAGATTATTAAGCAGCTGGTAGAACAAAACAAAACATAACACACCTAGTCTATTTATGACTCATAAGAAAACCAGAAAAAAGAAAACACTGTTCTGTTGAAGAGTCAACTAACTAGTCTTTCTTCATTTCACGCTGCAAACATCCTCATCATTTTATCTAGCCTCCCTCATCATCATTGGCTGTAGACTGACAATGGACTTTAGAGATGTAAAGACAGTCTTGATTATGTGGTGGTGAATGTTCATTTATTGGCCCTGGCATCTTTCACGCTCCCTTATCCAGATACTGTGTAGGATTTTCACTCATGCAGTCACCGATTACTGAGACAAAATGGAAAAAAGAAAACAATAAAAGATCATAGTAGAGAATAAGTTAAATAGAGCAAACACAACCCCTCAAAATCCAAGCACAATAAACATAGAATAAGCTAAGAGCAGAGTACAGATTGAGAACAGGAAAAAAACTGTCTCTGCAAATGTGTTTTAAGAAGGGACTTAAAGGTTGAAACAGAGGTAGAGAGGCTAAGTACACTCAGTGAAAGAAGAAAGGACAAAAGGGAGTTCTGTTCTAAAAAGGATGTAAATTTATAAGATAAACAATATTAAGTAGTCTAACACAGAAAGTTGCTGCCTCATATGTCTTTATAAAATCAAATAATGGTCATAAATATTTTGAGCTTGTGAAATGGTTTGTGAATGTGTAATAAAGTTTTGCTGTCTGTGTGTCAAAGTCTGAGAGACAGACACACAGATTTCCTTCCTGTGTGTATGACACTGAAGTTACAACTACAACTGCAAGTTATGATTATATTTCTGACCCTGTTTTGACGTGTTAATCTGGTTGGTCAAATGCAGTCTGTCCAATCAGAGCGCAGATGATTTAGTTGCGTTCATCCCCCTGTAGGTCTTGAAAGATGGAAGATGGTGCAATGGTCTGCAGTCATTGAAAGGCAAGACAATTGGGCAAATGCATATTATCAACTTCAGGAAGGCTGTTTTATGTACACAGAATAGAACAGTAATGGAGCTTTCTGTTAGCAAATGCCTGCTAGCATTACTGAAGTAGAAGCATCAATGCTGGAAGGAACTTGCTGAAGGCAAAGCAATGACTCAACTGTATTACATACTGTAGCTCTGCTTTAGTATGTTTGATTAAATAATGTAAGCAATGCTAGGCTAACCATCAAAACAGGCTTCTGAGCCAAAAAATTCCCTGAGCTTGTTGTATCTCCAGATAGATCAGCAGTAGACGTTGATGATTTTAATATGTTGAGCTGCCACTAATGATGTTGAAGCTCTTTTTCTAACATCTCTTTAATATATCCAGTCTTCTTTTGTGCCAATAAGTAAAGTAAGTAATAAGTAAGTAATTGTCTTTGTGTGTAGTTGCTAAATACATCAATGAGAAGCAGTGCTGTATTTGCGAGTAGACATGAGTTGTCATTCTCATATTTCAGATGCTGAAGGAGGCCGAAGACTACAGCTCCATCCCAAAAGTTCATAGGGCCACAGTAATAAAAGGAGTATTATCAGGGTCGAGGATGCGACATCCATGTCAGTTTGATTTGCAGTTTGCTGTGGCAGCCTTGACTACTCAGGAGCCATTGTGGACACAGATCAGCGGAAGGCATGACATGCATGAAAATCTATCACTGACTCCACTGCTGTGCAAGAGGTAGTTGTTGCACTTAAGTCATACATACAACTTATGAATATTGCTCATCCAGTTGGCATGAGTGTCAGTTATGGCCAAACTGTCAGTGCTACTTTCTGAAACCAGAAAAGTAACAAAGTATTTCAAAACAGTACAGGCCACATCTGTGTATAATTAATGCTTCTAAACAGTAACTTTTTTCCCTTAGCATGTAAGGATTCGATTCTTTGAGATTTTTAATTGCGTTTTTTCTAGAGGATACAGAGACAGAGGATGCCCCTGCATCAGATGAAGACCACCTGTGAAGTATCCACATTCACCATATCAAACTACATATCTGCCATATTGAATTGCCCCCTATATAGCTGTTCATTTATATTTTTGACTTGTAATTCAACCTTCTGTATATATTTATTCTTGAGCTAAATAATTTCTTAATACTCTAAAAGTCATAATTAATTAATTAATTCTCTTAAAGACTGCATGTCATGATTAACTGTTAATTGATTTGTCCGTGCCATAAGTCTAAATGAAGTTGAGGGTCTATTAAAAATAGATTATGGTACAATGATGTAACAAACATGTATTTGTTCAGAAACAATTCACTGTAGTCACTTATTGTAAAAGAAACAATAACACAATAAATATTACATAGCAAATAAAACGTACATAAGTAACTATTTATAGTATAAAGTACCTCAAACTATTTACAAATTAAGAAAACAAGACCATAGCATCTGCCATAATATATTATATTATAATATATAATTGCCATAATATATCTTGTGCACACAAGATTAAAAAAAACAAAAACTTTTAGATTCTCATATTACTTGCTAGAAACATAGAATTTATATACTGTAACATTAAATTTAACATAAAAGTTAAAGCATTTTTTGGAAAAACATGATTCCCTGTGGTGTTGAAAGAAACTACACAAGGACACACAACAGAGAGAGACAGTTTTATTTCAAATACTTCTGTTATCAACCTGTCTCAATAGGATTATAGTTGAATGTTTTTCATAACCTCTAGCAGGTTTCCCTTTAAGTCCCATTACATATTAATTACATAAGTAATTTTCACACAAAACACGATGATACCTAAAATTTGTCTTAACCACATTCATATAGATAACATTGATGAAGGTTGCATGCATGTTGAGCTACATAGTCTAAGTAGGAGTAAAAATAGTGATATATAATATAATCATAACAGTAATAAGTGATTTTTTAACACATTATTCAGCACTTATTTCATATAGATAGATATAATAGAAAGACACCATAAAAAGAGACACAATAAATACTTACAGTGAAGAAAGCTGCAATAAAAACAACAACCACCAAAACGAGTCAAAATAATATCTAATCAGATTTCCACATCAGTTCAAATCATTCACATTAAAACCAAATATCACTAAATGTTTGAAATCCCTAAACCTGAAATTAAATGTTCATATTAAATGACTGATTATTACACATGTTGGTTGTGCTTTACAGCTTGCTACCACCAAGGAATACACAGCTAATTTGCTAATTGAACTTTTGATTATAGATTTGATTGATATCTTTTCAATGATTTTTTCAACACAAAACAAAACAAAAGCCTAAATGTGACTGAGAGCTGAATAAAACAAGGCCCTGACACATGCTGTATACATATTCAGTTTCAGACAATAACATTTTAAGTCACCATGATTGATTGTTTACAACAGAATTACATAATGGTATGTTTTTGGTACCAACATGGTGATTCAGTGATTCACCATACAGCTGCAGATGGAGGGAAATCTAAAAACTAAAACTAAGATATGTGTTTGAACAGGGCTATAAGAACTCTGAGAACAAGGCCTGAATGTGTAATAATGCATCCTCATTTATACTCTGAAATCATCTTTTTTTTTGGAGAAAAATACTGGACTTTAGAGCTCTAATGATTTAAGCTTTGCTGTTCTCATTAACATACTCACTTTGTAGAAAAGGTTGGTAATCTTTTAACCAATTAATGAACCAATGAGTATCAGTGTTTATTTCTTTTTTCAGTTTCTCTGTGTTCCACATCTTCAGCTTGATTGTTTTAGCCATTAGTGATGAGCTACAGTCCTATTGTGTCTCCAACCTGTATTTGAGAAAAGAACAAGGACAAGTGCATCAGTATTTACAAGAGTGGTGCAGAGTGCACTCAGAGAGATGTAGTTCATAACAACTGAGGCAGGGCACTATAGACTGCACTAACAACAGATCCGTGATCAGAGAGTAATAGTTACATATACTTACATATTTCCTCAAAACGAGGACTGAGGATTTTGTCCTCTGTTATTTATGAAAAATAAAAAACGTTTGAATTGCTAGTGTGGGAGATTGAAATCAAGTCCAGTACCCTGTGCATTCATTTTTGCCTCCTCACACCTCAACCAAAATCCCAAATCTCAGCATTGCTGTATACTCTGGAGTTCAAATGCATAAACGATGTTTACACACAAAAACCATGCTTACAGGATTTCCTGCACATGAATGGAATTTATAAACACAGGATGTTTTTAAATTTGCTCTATAAATAAAAATGACTTGACTTGTCATTATAAGCACATTTGGGATCTTCTATCAGTCAGTATGAGCAGTGATTACAAAACCTGATTCGTTGTTCCAGTAGGCACCTGGCTGTTGTGTTAATGGGTAACTTTCTGTTAGCTGACACTGACATTTCTAATACACTGCAGCCTTTAAAAATTATGTGCTTTAAAGCATCCAAATATTACCTGAAAGCCCTTGTCTGTGCACCACTGGGAAAAGTGCTTCTTGGCAGCCTCTAGACTCTTGTCATCAATCTTCTTACAGTAAACCATGATCAACGTCTCAGAAAAGCACGTTGGGCGCAGCTCGGACATCTGACAGGAATGACAGCAGCATACATTTAAGAGAAATGAATGAACACATAAGGAACAAACAGAGGATTCAAATTCTTGTTGTCAGTGCTTTATTTGCAACCTGTTCTTGAGGGATCTGGGAAGCTTTGGTATGATCATTCTTGCTGTAGAAATACACATCTTCAACGGGGTTCTTGTCTTCCTTCCCATAGTTCATACTGGCTTTCTAAAAGAGAAGGATGAGAGAGAAGCCTGTTTTTCAATTTTGACAATTAAATTATGCCACAAAAGAGGTGAATAACATCCTACATATCAAATGATAATCAATAAAACCCAATATTTCTAGAAAACTGAAGTGAAAGTGATTCAAAACTCACAATAATTTCAAAGTCGTCCGACTCCAGCCCATCCTGAGCATCAGCCAGTTCCCCTTTCCAAGCGGAAATCAACACCTAAGGGAGAGAGGGAGGAAAAAAGTATGAGGGACAGTAGATTTGACTCATTTCATCTTGACAGCAAACAGTTAAGAGCACATCCACATTAACGTATACTTAGGTTGATTTTGACAGTCAGTGTTGCTTTAATAAAATAATTATTTTATCAGTATCACACCTTGAGAATGACGTGTGCATTACATCTTAACATGTAAATGTCCAAAGCGCTTTACACACACACACACACACACACACACACACACACACACACACACACACACACACACATACACCACTGGTGGCAGAGCTAGCATGTAAGGTGCTGGCTTGCCCATCAGGAACAACTTGGGGTTCAGTGTCTTGGACATATGGACATATGGACTGGAATTAATGCCAAACTTGCTTTACCTCTTGACCCATGACTACACAAAGTATTCATGAGACATGATTAAACGACAAATTCAATGTTGAAGGCATTTAAACCATGTTTTTCAGTTGTCTGTCTCATGCACGTCTGATGGAACAGATTCGCTTTTATTATAATTTGAGGAAAATAGAGGCAGCTGAAACACTTTCTGTGTAGACATGGTGTTAGTAGTGTGACAAATGACATTTGATCCTATAATTTTGCTCACACTGCTATCACCTCCTCTAAATTCAATTTCTAGAAGTGACTAGACTCTGTTTTAGTTCACATCAAGCAGAAATGTAATACAATGCAGGCAAACAAAGACATGGTGATCACCTCGGTGACATCAATGAACTTCTCATCAATTCTTCTTTTCTTCTTTACCTGAGCCTCTTCCTTTGGCAGCCTTTTGGCCTTTGTTTGGCCCACAAACTTGTAGAGTTTTCGAGAGACGATCCTTCCCAGAATCTCCCTTGCCTCAGCCAGCTCTGGAGAAGAGGAGTTGAGTATTTCTTCAAACACACAATCTATAGGAAAAACAAAGAAACAGAGCGGAAGATCAGACAGTTAAAACAAACCAAAGTCAAGGTCACAAATTCATTTTTAGTGTTTCTCAAATAAATAATTGACACAGTAAACTGAGAGGCATAACCCACAAAACTAAGTTACATAACTGTGATAAACATTACTTAATTAATTTGTTCTTAAATGTGAAAAAAACAATAGATTACAAAATTAATTAGATTTAAACCTAATTTTTAAAAGCAGACCGCTCAATCTGTACTGATTACAGCTCTTTAATTTACAGGATTGAGAGTCATTTATCATCTTACAAACATAATCAAAAACAGACACCATTGAAACTTCAGCAAGTTGCTTCCACTCTCAGTTGACCATTTGCTATTTCTCTCAACTGGATGATTGCAACACTTTGTCTGTCAAGCTTTGGGTTTCTACACATGCTGCAGTGATGTACATGGTGCTCTAGCATGAGTGATAGTCTTTGGAGGGTGGTTTCTTTTTATTTAGCCCTTACAAAACCAAAAACACAAGAGCAAAACTGTAATGGATGGATTAAACAGTTTATCTGCTTCAACTGAAAATTTTGGCATGTCTGGCTAACTAGCTTACTACCTACACTAGTAGTAATCTTCTTATAGATACACATAGATGCCACATTGGGTGCTGCTAGTCATTATATCATTGTATCAATGTGGTTGCCTTACTGGCCAGTGGCCAGTCGCCCCTCTGAAATCTTACAAGTATATTGTGGAAAGAGGTCTAGCTGATTTTAGAGCTACAACTCACTGAATAGTCAATCAATAAATTAGTTTTCCAGCAGTTTGGATTGTCATAAAATATTAGGTATTTATGTTGTTGTATTGTATTTATTGGGACCATGTACAGTGTTAAATGTTACCATTTAATGTACTGTACCAGAGTTATCTTATAACTAATTTTCATCTGCAGTTTCTTCAACAGGTCACAATTAGCACTTACTTTGTTGATCCAAAATGGTTTTCATAACAAGATACTTCTAATTCAGGCAAAGTAAAAGTGGTATATTACTATATTTTCCTCTTGCAGTGTTGTATGGCTACTAGGATCATTTAAAAAAATATAGAATAGAGACTTAATACATTTTAAATAGTTATAACTATTAACAATGTCAAATGTTAGTGTATTTCAAATATGCTATAGCATGCATAACATTTGGTATAATATTCATATTTACACACACACAGACACTCTACTGACATTTCCCTTAGTCTGTACATAACTTATGCGTACAGTAAGTTATATCATCACTGCAGATTATTCTCATATTGTAAAAACAAAACCAAAAGCAGCAGGAAAATGAAAAAAGGTTTTAGGCTGCATGTTTGTACACGAACAACTTGGACACTGGTCAACTTTTGTGTGGACATGTGGCTGTATCCAGGTTGTCAGAAAGTCCCACTGCATTTATAACCACTTAAAATTGCTTTTTAGTGATAACAGCATATTACATTCAACATGTTTGTGACAGTAGAGTGTTGTGTAATAATTACTCGCCCATGAGATTATTCCTTGTGCCTCAATTTTGATATTGTGATGGCCCCTGCCCAACCCATCTATAGATCACTGTTGTTGGTGTGGTAATGTGTTTATATTTTTGTCTAAAGGTACCTGGGAGAGTGTGGGTGTGGCAGCCGAATCTGGAGCACCTGTGCCCAATGCTGCCATAGAGGATAAAAGGCCAACTCTCAGTGTGGTTCTAGTTCTCTGACTTCCCTCATACCAGCCGGGAGCCGCAGGCCTTTTGTTTTGTTTCATTCTAGTTTTGTTTTTACTTCACAACTCCTTACTCTTCATAATCCACACACCCACATGACTGATATTACTGACTGACACACTCCATATTTTGCAAATTATTAGTGACACGGGGTACCGCATGAGTCACTACACTCCATAGCTATGTAATAGCTATGGAGCGTAGTGACTCGGGCGAAGCTAGTCGCGCAGCTTTGAGAAAACCCATGCGAATTATACATCAAAATGTGCGGCTCGTTCGGGAATGGTGTTCTATGACTTTTGGTGAAGATATTGAAATTTTTTGTGACTTAAGTCACGAAAAACTGCGAAAAATTTCCCATAGGAAATGAATGGGGAGGGGTCAAAAAACATCCACATTTAAGGGGCAATTTCAAGCTTCAACTACTTCGCTATACTTTGAGCTACAGACTTCATTCAAACTTTAAAACGTTCACAAAGTTGTCAGCTATTAAACTTGTATTCAACATTTTGAGTATCTTTTATACTTTTTGATCTGTGACTTTTAAAGTTTCATGTGCAATTTTAGATAAATTTTGAGTTAGTGTGTATTGCTGGAATGTTCAGAGAGAGTGCGTGATGTCATCGCTTAGAGTGGAAGAAGCTGTTTAAATTTTTCTGAAAAATTTCTGGATAAATTGTCCTTTCAGCCACATATTTTGGTCTACACAAATAATTTTTTCCACAGTAGTAGGCACACTTCTGCTCTGTCATTTAAATCACCAACCGTAGCTCAGACACAAACAGAATTTATATATATATATATATATATAGACAAGTAAGGAGCATTTATAAATGTATCCATGTGGATGAGTTTAATTTGAGTTAATTCATGCTACCATAATGTTGTCTGTCTTACTGATTTCTTTGTTTTTGTGTATTTTCAGAGAACATGCAAGACGATCACCCTGCAGCCAAATGTGTGTCCTGTAAGAGACATCCCACTTCTGCTGCTCCTCCTACAGTTTCTTTCATTTTGTCCATGTAAAAGGTTTTTATGGGGCAGTTTCTCTAATCACATTTGAGGGTGAAAGGGCAGATTGTCATATAAATAAACACATGAAAAACAACTGTTGGTCTAAGGTGTGTTCTGTTTCAATATTTTAAATGTATTAAGAAATGTATTCATAATGTACAGATGTGCTCCTGATGATGTAGAAAACCCATAAATTATATTATGTACATGTTGTGACTCCACATCATGACTTATTTATATTTTCATGTTTCAAACACACTAAGTGTAATTATTGATCAGCACTAATAATTAACGGCCATACCACTGAAATCATAACAGAGCATCAATGACACAAATACCATCAGCTCCTCCCTGATAAGTGTTCCCCATCAGCTGCTGGGGCTCCCTCACACATGACCCACCGGCACCGGCCCGTGTCACTCTCAAAATTTCTGCTGCAGGAATTTTCTAGTTGCTTCTGTAGTTTACTTTATTATGATAAATATTTTCCTTTATTGTCATCTGTTGTGTCCTTTTCCATATATGTCATGGCCTAGGAGCTGGGTTATGGGTTATATTTGTTTCTTTAGAAAATCAAAATGCAGCCCAATAGTGTGGTGTTCTCTTCTGCAGAAAGTTACCAGAAAACCTGATAAATATGACGGTGACTGAGACATCCCACAGCCTGTAACATGGCATCTATAGTGTAAATATCTATAGTTACTTCCAAGGCCAAGGAGCATTGCATTAGCTAACTGCGTTATTTTGTGGAGTTATGTTTTTGTTGTTGTTGTTCATTGTATTTTTGTTAGTGTTAGTATATTTGCTGTTATGTTAGACCAAGACAACAGTCTGATTTTACATTTTTGATATCATACTTAAGAACTTAACAGCTCTATGCCAAAACACAAAAACAATGAGCTTTCTTTATTTTGCATGACTTCTACATGGACTGTATTGATGATGACCTTTCAGAGAACCGTGACTAAGAGCCCCTGAGGGTGATATTGTCTAGCTCATGGGTCAAAAATACAATTCATCCATGTGTTTGTGTTAGTTTATAATTAATTGTTAACTAGCATGCTAAGACGATACTGTTGTAACTAAACAGTTAAAGTGCTTAGTAAGTAAATTAGGCTGGACTTGCGGTCGATGCAAGTGGATAACTGGAGTCTTGCTGTAGATACCAATAGTGCAGGTTTTGATTGATAATTCCTCAGCCACCACTTTGGTAGGATGTTGAAATATTTTGTCTCTTTGTGTGCAGGTAAGTAACTGATCATCCAGCACTGAAATTACTGAAAGTACTTCAGAATCTTCAAAAACCTAACTTGTGATAATATGACAGCAGTCTGACAGTTAAGTATGTTTTAAAAGATACGTATACAGTATTTTTTTAAATATGAAAAAGGTGGTGCCACTTCTCCTTTTCTCTTGGTGATCCAAAAACATAAGCTAATAGCACACAGTCATCTCTACAAACCTGTCAGCTTGGTGTAGGCCTCCATGTCATCTATGGCTTCAGAGAGATGTAACACCTCATCTGCCTTTACAAAGGCCTCTGTGATCCTGGATAAACACAACTACATATTGTCACTTTTTCACATTTTTGCTGCATGCTATATGAAAGGATAAATCATGAAGCAAAGTAAAGAAGCTCCTCATCAGACAAGAGACCAAGCAACATGTTGTTATAGTACCAACATGAGATGGGTAGGTACTCACATAGCTTCTATGATCTTGTTCACCCTGTGCTGGTAGGCTCTTCTGTGGAGACTGATCCTTGTGTTGAACATGTCATACAGATTTCCCACCTCCTGTTGAGAGTATCACTTTTAGTCTTGTCACAATTTATCTTTGCTTTTTCACTGTAAAAGTGTCAGCACCTTGTCTCTAACGCAGATGTGCTTCTGCCCGTGCACCTCACACACCCTGGCAAACATGATGAAGCGTTGATGGTCAAAGTTGTTCTGGATGCCCAGGTGGTGGCAGTCCCTGAGAAGAGTGACGTAAAATGTGAAGCTGACCAAATTAAGTTAAAGAACAATTGCATTCAGAACATTGTTCAAATAATCAGCAGAATACTGTAATTGTAGTAATTAAATATTATCATAGTTCATAACTCTAAAGTTTAGTTAGTTAAGTTAATTATCCTACAGTAGCTGTTCAACAAATCTCACCTGGCAAAGTAGTCAAACTTGTCCACATCAATGCCATTTCTTTTGTTGGCCACAATTTCATAGAGGAAAGACTTGTCTTTTGTTCGTCCTTTACACGGCCACTGTGAAGATGATAGCACAATAATGGCATCAGACACTGACTACTGTATAATGATACTGACTGATTTCACACAACTCACACTGTCAAGACTCAGCGGTTCATCTTGGCCTTGTGTTTTCTCAGGAGGTACAATCATTTCCTTGACAAAGTCCAGGTCTTCAGACAGCTGCAGGCCGTATTGCTCCATGACTGGCTTCAGACCATTAACATCCACCAGGTGGTCAAACATGTCTTTAGAGGCAGTCTCATGCTGAATCATACACACATTAAGACATATTAATATAGGCTTAATGCGATAATACACACTGGTAAACAAGACATATAGCATCACTATAGGTGTGAGTAGCTCACTAGTATAGTCAATGTGATAGAGAGTCAAAGGTTGGTTGTTCAATCCTGGCTTGAGGTGCAGTTTTTCATTGTCTTATTAATTTGAGTTTAGTAGTCCAATCTATCCTTTTTTGAGTTACTTTATTAAATTATGACTTTTTTTCAATGTTTAACTGTCAGGACTATTTTAACATAATGACTATAGTTTTTTGTTTGTTGTATTGTAAATGTGTGTCCGACATTTGTTAAATGAGAGTTCACCTTTGTTTAACTTGCTGTTAAACTTTAATTAAATCTGTTTAGTAAAATAATGTGCAGTGTGTCATTCAGTGTGGCTCTCTCACCAAAGAGTCCTCCACCTTCTCTGGAGGTGGCAAAGACACCCAGTGTCTGAACCCCTGGGCTTGAGAGTGAGAGGAGGAGGAGATGGAGGACTCTTTGGCTATAAAAGCCATTAAACTGAAGACATGTCACAGTGATAATTATTGTGAATGACACAGTGAAGATTATTTTATGAAACTGATTTAATTACAGTTTAACAGCAGGTTAAGCTGGTGAATTTTATATGTCTCTGAGACATTTAACAGCTTATCTGAAAATGAACCATTGAAAAAAAGTGTTTGCATGATTTTGTATTGTTTTTATGATAAATTCAAATAATAAAAACAATGAAAAGGTTTAACCCATGCAGGGAATGAATCAACAACCTTGGAGCAATGGAGCTAATGTATTACCTTAGCTAATGTATACAGATTCACTAGGTTACAAAAGTACCAGAAAGCCTATAGTCATTATGTTAAAACAGTTCTGTAAATAAACTACAGGGATAGATTGGACTACTAGACTTAAATCAAAAAAATTGTGAGAAAACATGCCTCAAGAAGAACTACCACTGACTAACCAACACATTAACTAATCACAGCCATATTGATACTGTGATAAATATACTTCTTGTAGATCACACATGATGAGTGATGCGTGACGACACTAAAAGCAGGTGAATAGTGATATCAGTGGCATTTGATAACTGAAGACAGTACAATGTGACATTTGCCCTCATTTGTTTTCTATGGGACACAAGCAAATTGCTTCATAAGGAAGGTTGGAAGTTGAAAAAATTCAATTTTATGTAAACAAGGGCAAATTTGATGGTTGTCAAACTGTTTATTTTAAGAGAAACAGACGTGAAAATATTTCTTTTGCCATGTTGGTGGACATTACTATACCACTGCACTGGCAGTAATAACTGTGTGCCCTTCTTACTGTATTATTTATTTAACACCAAGGCACCAAAAGACACTGTTAAAGAGTAGGTTTACAATTTTTTCAAGTCTGTTTTAAAATGATAGTCATGTGACCAAATGTACATTGAAAGAAGTTTTGTTTGCTGTAATCATTCCTCCAACTAACTGACTGCTGGATGTAGTTTTGTGTTTAGTGTATAGACAGTAGTGGTATAGAGAGTGGTATTTCTGTCTGTGACTGTGTTTTTTTTAACATATAATTTATTTTGGTAGTTGGGTATTATCTTATCTCACACACAACAGAAAAAGTTTAAATGTTTCTTACCTTCCACTTCATATCTGGACGGACTTTGGGGATGAACATTCCATCAAACAGATGAGAAAACGGTCCATGTCCTAGATGTTGATAAAATAAATATAAGTTAATGATTGTGTTATTTGTAGTAGACTAATGAGCTGTTAGCCTTATAAATTGTCCTTGTATAGGCCTAGATGTTGATAAAATAAATATAAGTTAATGATTGTGTTATTTGTAGTAGACTACTGAGCTGTTAACCTCATAAATTGTCCTTGTATAGGCCTAGTTTTGTAATAAACTAAACATAGTTTGAACCGAGAACAGACTGAAAGTACCACTGAATGAACAGAAGACCTTCAGAATGAGCGCTGAAGATCACAGCGGTATGAATAGTGGCACATTCACTTCCTGTTGTAAGCACTGAAAATGCATTTGAATGTTGATGTAATTGCATACTTTAGACAAAAAGTGAACAACTACTCAGTGACTATGAGTCTTTGAGCTGATATACTGAACTGAACAGTACACATGTCACTGACAACTCAAAATGGTGATGAATAAGTCTCTGAAATCATGATTCACTACTCACTACAGAAGAATCTACTGAGTGTATTATATAATATGTAGAAATGAATGAGTGAACGAGGGCACCAAGGTCTTTTCATTCTTTGCACAACAATCTGTCACTCTTTGTGTGTGCAAACAAGTAACACTGTGAATGAAAGACTGTCTGAAAGTGTGCATTGTTATTATATATTTAAACAATTGTCCTGTCTCTCCTTCTTTCCAACAGCAGACTTTTTAAATTTGCATTTGAACAAGTTGCTTTGACAAGTCAAATGTTTTCCATGAAAAAGTCTTGATCATACAAACTCTTCACTAATGAAGAATATTGGCAAGTAAAACTTGAAAATCCCTCAGCGGAAAGAGTGTCTCTAGTGTTCATTTTTGTTCTTAAACACACCTACCAATTCAAAGCAATTTAAAAAGTATTGCATGTAACAATGGAAAAGTGTATCACTCACCAAGGTCATGGCAAAGACCAGCAATCTGCACACAAAGGATGTCCCTGTCATCGATGTTGAGTTCTGGCTGCTTTGTTCTCAGACTTTGTAGAAGCCGTCCTGCTAAGTGCGCCACCCTGTATCAGCACATACAGTGGCAAAAAACAGCAGCAAAAAATTATTATACAGTACCTCTATCAAGGTATGTGATGAGTTTACTTTGGTCTTGTTTGTATTTGATTCTTTACTGCAAACCAGTGTTCCCTTCATTTGGCTTGTGAATGAAAGCCTTAAGACACATAACTGTGTCTCTCTGAAAACATGAGGTCATACCCGATTGAGTGTTCAAAACGGTTGTGGGATGCTCCAGGGAAAACAAAATACCCCCCTCCAAGCTGCTTGATGTTTCGTAGTCTCTGGAACTGAGGTGTGTCAATGATTTTGACAAGAAGCGGATGCAACTTGATATGACCATGGATGGAATCATTGAACACCTTGCAGATCACAAAAAACAAACATTAAGCACATCTAGTGAAATTATTATCCAAAACATTACCAGTGAAACCAGTTCTGTTGAGGGATCAGCAAACTAGTCTGTCTTCTTAAAATACTGTGATCTTATTTTTGTTTTGTCCAGCTTCTCACACCTCAAAACAACAACTCTAAACTTGTATAGTTGTGATTTTATGATTGTGTGGGTTCATTCACTGACCCTGGCATCTTTCACACTTCATTTCTGCTTATTCTTCATTCTCTTTGGTTCCCCTATGTTTCAGATCTCCTATTTCTATAGCCTTGAAATGTGGTGTGATGAACAGTTAGATGAATGGCTACATTACCTTGCCGAATTTTTCAATAATGTTCTCAAAGTCATCATCATTCCTAGACAAAAATAAAAGAAGATTAAATAATAACACAACCTTTAAGAAAATCAGTTAAGGGGTTGGTTGTCTTGCGTTTTTTGAGCACCAAATTAGTACTTCTATTTCATAGAAAATGGTTTACACACTTTCTTCCATCTAGGATTTTATCCAAAAGTAATCACTCCAGATTATTTTTAGACATTGCAATTTGGTTTAACATCAGGACACACTTACTTTTCACCCATCTCCCTCAGTTCCTCAAGTAAGACAGTGTTCAGCCAGGTACCACTGATGTTTTTATCTGAGGAAAGGAGGAAGCTGTTAGCAGCAATTCTGTGTTACATGGTATATTATTTTCATTTTTTATATTATCCACCATGTCTTTTGACTTAGTTTAATTTATAGTTATTTCTTTTCATATTTCAATGTTGTTAATATTGAGTTACTAGCAAAGTGTCTGTCTACTTAAAGGTTGTATATGTAGAACTGTGAAGCAATTTACATGTATTAATCATTTTTATTGCCAACGACTGAACAGGTAGTAATGTAACTTAAACAATTTCTGCGAAATGCCAATGGAAATTATGTTTTGGTGTCCTCTCTCCTGCTAACATCAACAAATGACTGGCATAATGACACAACACAACAAAACGGTGCTATCTGTCTAGAAACATCCTGCAGATATTAGCTCTCTGTCAACCACTCCACATTTCACAACAAAACACCCCTGCGATGACAAGTTGCCTACTCCCAAGCACACACAGCTAAAACAACATTATTTCCTGAAGGGGCAGAAAACAAGCTCCAGAGCGATAGCAGAACATAGCTTTCCCCTTTTGTTTTTCCTGTTGGAAGTCCAACAGTGAGATGGCATATTTGTGCAGCCAGCAGTTTGCAATTTACATTTTCATTCTAATTTTTGTTTGCTTGGTATATCCAAGTCTTAAAACAAAGTTGTCACAAGGAGAGGATGGGCCCTATTTTAACATTCTAAAGTGCAGGGTCTGAAGTGCATAGCACCATTACATTTAGGGTGTGTCCAAATCCATTTTTGCTATTTTAATGGTGGAAAAATGGTCGATCCGCCAGGCACATGGTTCAAAGGGGTTGTACTTAGTGTCCTAATTAAACATGGGTGTGTTTTCAGTGTAACATGCAATAACCAATTACAGTGTCATCTCCCATTCCCTTTAAGAGCCAGGTGCGCTTGCACCTTGGCGGATTGCTATTATGACAGCGCATTTGCCAAATAGTAAGAGGGAGCGCTTCTCTACAGAGGCAACGGATCTACTCCTGCGCAAAGGGAAAGCGCATGATCCATAATGCACACACTGGCCCCTGCTGCCCCTAGACCCTCCTGTGGTCAGCCACGGACCACCAGTTTAAGATCCTGTTCATTAATTTGCTGCAATTTTACACTTGTTTAGTTTTTGAAAAGGTTTATTTATTTATTTATTTTTTTTAATTACAGCTTTAGTTTCTTTAAAATTGTTTTGTTCAGTAACAGGTCAAATCTGCAGTTTTAATTGCTAACAGTATGGAAAACTGATCATTGTACTCTCAAAAATGTTAAAGAATATATATAAGAATATAGAAGCTGTGCAGATTTATTTCCTTTGTTAGTTTAATAATTGTTTTCACCTCATTTATTTCCTCAAGTGTTCCTCCTGTCATCATGTATTGATGAAGCAGGAAAGTCAATATGTCTCTGAGCTGTTGTTGTCCGTCTGTTTAAATACTTGTGTTATTGTCACTATTTGGTCAAATAATGACATTTTTAAATTATATTAGTATACACAATAATATTTCACATTGTAATCCATTTATTTCTTACCTTTTGCATGTGTGTGCGCTGCTGCGCATCCTGTGTGTGTAACAAGCAGAGTGTATGTTGTGCACCCACCTGTGTAGGTGCATATTACATAATGTGCCCTTAAAATGACAGTGAAACACTTTGACCAGGATTTTGTTAGTCAATAGCGCAGTTACTCTCTGCTGCCTCAAAATAGTAATGCACCTGACCACACCTTACTTTTAGACCAACACACCCATGGGCGGACTAATGGGCGCAAGTGCCATTGCTATTTTAACAACGTGGGCACATAATTGGGCGGTGCAGATTGGCTCTCACCAGCCAGCAGCCATAGTGCAGCAGGAAGGAGCACGTGAACATACAGCAGGGGGTGGGGCTGATTGACTGGGAGTGAGAACTGCTGATGCTTTGGTGAACGATGGCGAAAAACACAATGATAGAGATCTTTTATGTAATTATGAGAAGTGTAAGCGAGGAAAAAGACATCATCTGCAAAAGTTACGAGTGCCATCAGCAGGTACGTGAGCACGTCAGTGAGCACTGGGATGTTGACTACAGCTTATTTAACGGCCACAGGTGTCACTAATGAGAAAGAATTTCTGATTCCTATATATAGAACCTTTTCATTTATTTTGTAGTTACTGTGTTTTGTCCACCCTTTTGTCTGTTTAATTGTATTTGAGTTTTGTGTTCTTTTGTTGACTTCTTTAAGGGCCCAATTTAGTAATTAATCACTTTTTCTTTCTTTTTTTTAAATTGTAAACCTTCATCCTCTGTCTTCCTGCTCAGTCCCTAGCAGTTGGTAACCATATTATATTTATTGTAAATTTCATATAGTATGGTTACTAAGCAGCCCTAACTGGCTTGTTTATTTTTATTTGTTTATTTAACAAATAGATATATAGTAGATAGTACACATTAATAATCCCTAGCAGAACATAAATTACAGTTCTTGTTGACCTGACAGGTGGTTGATTATTAAGGTTATTCTGAAAAGGCTGATAAGGGCAGACATGCACAAAAGAAATTACATTACTGTATTGTTACTTTTACATCCTTAAATGACAATATAAGCCTTCCATAGCTGTGAGAGACAAGTTTGCCTGTTATGAGCTGGTGCAGTCATGGACCAATATGCCTGCTAGGAGTCTTCAAAAGTATAGACCCATTTCTCAATTTGTTCTTATTCACATTCATCCAACGAAGTAGAAGACATAAGCATAATAAATCTGTGTGGGTGAAACTTGCCTGCCAAACACACATAAAAAATGATGGTCATAACATAAGGGTAACAACATCTGATTTTATTGCACATATACATATGTACTGATTAATATGAGGAAGTTACACAGTAAATGTTGGGAAGTGACACTTTAAATCCCTAGTTGTTACTCCCTTGTTCCTTGTCGTCTTGATTTTTTCCACTGCACCTACATTTAAGTACCAGTAGGAACTGGTAAATATTTTATATGTGTGGATTCAAATGAGAAAGTTACACTGTAAGTTCCATGAAATTACATGGTAAGTGTAATTATTACTATTGAACTGAGACCCAATTTGATATTTAAAATTGGCATATGATAATTTTTCACAAAGAAAAAAAAATGTATACAACCTGGAGGCAACTGTTTAAACCGACTATCTGTTGTAAACCATTTTAAAACCTTACCTGAGATGCTGAAGCTCTGTCCTTCTTTCAGTTTGTTGATTGATGTCTTAAAATGATCTCAAAACATCTACTTGGGTATATCTTTAAGACATCAGAGCTCACCTGAGAGTCTGTGTCTCACCTATTTGTGTATCTCTGTGATGCTCTCACTGCTACTGAACAAGCTGTGGCTTATTTGCCTTTCAAACAATGTCCATGTCATATATCTTCTCTTGATCCACCCATGGGCGGGGGGAGGGGTGAGATATGCAATGAGATGCAGTATATTTCTCCTAATGATGTCATAGATGACAAAGATTTGAATTGAGTACAAAATGTTCTTATTTGATAAGTTTAGCTGTTACTGACACTTTTGTTGTTGTTGTTGTTTTAAAAAAGGACCAGTAATCTTAATTCACTTTGGGAGACCTTGTCGTCTACAATGATAAAGTTGTTTAATAAAATTATGTCATGTCTGAGCAACAATCACAAATGAGCAAAACTACATTGCTTAAAATATATTAACCAATGTCAGTCTTGTCAAGTGAAGACGTTTTCAGGGTTGTGACATTGGAAATGTTTAAACTATAAATATAAATTGCATCAGATTCATCACCTACTCCACCACTACCACATCTCAGGGGTGTAGAATTTGGTTTTATATTTGGTTGGGCCATTTTTTTTCAGACACTCAAAATTAATTTAATGAGCCTGATTTACTAAAAAGATACTAATTTATTGAATATGTATTTGCTGACATAACTTGCCTGAAACCGGACTTGTATCATGATTTTCTTCTCTGATTTAAAACGGATACTTTAGTTAGTTTATTTATTCCAGATTTATTCTAGTTTTTGAATGGTCAGTTACTGCAGAAAAGGAGTTGAAACGTTTAAAGACACTAGGTGATTCACCCACTTCTGCAAGAATGATATTGCATCACTGGTATAAAGATTATTTCAAAGGATAGTTTCAACCTTTTTTAAGTCTCTCTTTTAACAATACTCCAATGCTCATACAGTATGTTCACTAAAAGAGTTCTTGTTGGCGGTAATCATTCCTCTTATCCATACTGGCGTGAACGCCTGGAGTGATAACAATGCAAATGATAGTGATATGATATGATAAACAAAAAGACAACTTCCTGGAGCAATTATAATGTGTATAGTAAGTGAAAAAATCTGCTGTCCTCTTCGTAAAAGTTCAGCTGAGGATATATGAGGCAGCAACTTTACATTGTTCATCTTACAAATTTACATCCTTGTTAGAACAAGAGCCCCTACTTTCTGTCCTTCTTCTTTCTTTGAGTGAACTTAGGCTCACCACCTCAGTTTCGACCTTCAAGTCCCTTCTTAAAACACACTCACACACAGGTTTTTTTTTCCTGTTCTCAATCTGTACTCTGCTGTTAGCTTATTTAATGTGTATTGTGTTTGGATTTTGCTTTGTTTTTATTTGATTCTACATTTTCTATAAGCTTTCAGTGTTTCAATGCTCTGTGAAGCTCTTTGTAACTATTGTTTTGACAAATGCTATACAAATAATGTTAAAAAGTTGCAATGTTTAAAAACTATAGCAATCCTAGATAGAATGAAGACTGTGAAAAGCCAGCTCCCCTAATTTGTTGTTCAGAAACCACACACCACACTTGTGTTTCATACATCTCTTTACTATTTTTAACTTATTCTCTACTGTGCTCTTTTATTGTTTTCTTTTTCATTTTGTCTGGGCAATTGGTTACTGCATGAGTGAAAATCCTACACAGTATCTAAAATTTCTGGCAGTTCACAGAACAAGACAAGATAATTACCAAACATCACACTACAATGTCAAGGCTAGAGCTTGTTGGATGAACAAAGGAGTGTGAAAGATACCAGGACCGGTCAATGAGCATTGTCAGTCTACAGCAAAAGAGATGAGGAAGGCTAGAAAATATGACGAGCATAAAATGAGGAAAGACTAGTTAGTAGGGGTGTAAAGATAATCCGTTTTGGATCGGTTATCGGTCTGTGACCTATGCAATCCGAGTGCACCGGTCCATGGAGCCCCAAACGGTTCAAATGCGCTATGAACGGTTCGATGGCCTGGATTTATGGCCGCAAATCGGTTTCCAGCTCCACTGGTTCACATCATAGACTGTTTAAAGATATGTATTTTCAGCCGCTAGGGGTCTCTAGATCAAAACAATAACAACAGACGGAGTGTGATGACGGTGTGAAGTAGCAAGGGATCATGGGAGTTGTTGTCTTCGTTGTTAAATAATCAGCTTCACTGGGATGCGATTACTCCGGTATTCATGGTTCAGGATGTTTTTACCGGGAGCCGAATTATCCGCAGAGGTCTCCTCCTCTCCAGAACGAACGGACCCGGTGATTACAGGTAAAAACACTGAATAAAGCAGATTCACCTAAAAGATCAGTGTTTCTCTGACGATGTATGGCGACCCACGGACGTCATATACGGGCTGTTAGCTGAGCTGCTGCTAACAATTGTTTGGTTCATTTCTCTTATAACTTTACATTCAGACGTTCGTCCGGTTTCTTCCGGGACCCGAATTATCCAGAAGGGTCTCCTCTTCTCCAAAAACAAGCTTACACGCAGATTAAACTCGTTAATCCCCTCAGGGGGGACTCCTCCAATACCTCCCCAGAGAGCCAAACCCAACCTGCGAAGGAGCGAGTCAAATGGCCCAAGATGGGCGACACCAAGGAATGGAACCAACTAGACCAAGATCTCGACAAAGTGCTAGAAGCCACACTTGCAGGGACAGCTGAGCAGAAAGTCAATACTCTTACAACAATAACGTACAATCTGGCAAGGGAGTGGTTTGGACTGGAGGAAAAGAAGGGGAACTTCAAGGCTGCACACCAACCAAGCAGAAGAGAAAGGGAAATCCATCGCTTAAGGGAAGTAATCAAGACACTCAACAAACAGTTCAAAAAATCCCCGCTCGATGAAAGGGAAGGCATCAAGAACCTAACGAGTCAACTCCGAGAACGTCTCTGCAGAATCCGAAGAGCAGAAAGCACTCGGAAAAGGAGGAAGGATAGGGAGAACAAAAGAGCTCAGTTCACCAAAGACCCCTTCCGATTCACCAGAACACTGTTGGGTGAAGCAAAATCCGGAAGCCTGACCAGCCCCAAAGAAGACGTGGAGGCGTTCTTGAGAGAGACCCACAATGACATCTCCAGAAACCAGGCCCTGAACGCCAACCCAAACATTAACAGCATTGATACACCTGGAAAAAAACTTCACATCAGCGAACCATCCTGGAGGGAAGTCCAAGAGGTGGTGAAGAAGCGGCATACCCTATAAGGTATATAAGAAGTGCCCAATGTTTCTCTGGAGGCTATGGAAGCTGCTCCAGAGGATCTGGAAGAAGGGCATCATTCCATCATGTTGGAAAAAGGCAGAAGGATGTTTTGTGCCAAAAGAAGAGAACTCCTTGACCGTTGACCAATTCAGAACAATTTCACTGCTAAGTGTAGAATGCAAGATCTTCTTTTCTGTACTGGCTAAGAGGATGACCTCATACATGACTGAGAATGGATATATCGACACCGCCATTCAGAAAAGGGGGATCCCAGGCTTCTCTGGATGTCTGGAACACACTGGAGTTCTCAGTCAGATGATCCGGGAGGCCAAGGCCAACGATGGCAACCTGACTGTTGTCTGGCTGGACTTGGCTAATGCCTACGGATCAATCCCTCACGCCCTTATTCATGCTGCACTAGACCATTACCTCATCCCTCAGCATATCAAGGGAATGATAATCAATTACTTTGGCGGAATACAGTTATGTTTCAAGTCAGCCCACTTTACCACCCAGTGGCAAAACCTGGAAAAAGGGATCATAACTGACTGTACAATGTCCCCCATCCTCTTCATCATGGGAATGAACCTCCTGATAACAGCTGCTGGGAAGGAAGCCCGAGGCCCAAAAATGCAATCGGGCATCCGACAACCCCCAAGAGGTTACATGGACGACAATCCAGGTGCATGGTGATCAGGAAAGGTAAACTGACAAACAGAGTCACACTGCACGTTCAAGGTGAAGTGATTCCATCGATAAAGGAAAACCCAATCAAGTGCCTCGGGAAGTGGTTTGACGACTCACTTACCGACAGGAAAAGCGTGCAGGCATCCTCACAAGATCAGGACGCAAATGGGCAGCCGACTCATCTGTTGCACAGGCTGAAAGCATGTTGAAGCTACGCGACATCATTGGAACGCCATGCACAGGAAGGCAGGGTCGTGGAACTTCCCACGTCCAGCGATGGGGGAAGGCAGGAGCCAAGGACAAAAGAGCCATGATCCAGGAGGAAGTATGGAACCTAGAGGAGGAAGAACGAAGGGCAAGGGCAGTGGAGCTAGCGTCCCAGGGAGCATGGACCAAGTGGGACCTACCCAAGAGGAAGATCACATGGGGAGATCTATGGAGATTGGAGCCTTTCCGCATCTCATTCATGCTAAGGTCGGTGTATGACACACTCCCAACTCCGACAAACTTGCACAAGTGAAGCTTGAGGGAGGACCCATTGTGCAAGCTCTGTGGGGAGAGGGGTACCACGGCACACATCCTGTCAGGGTGTAAAACAGCACTAGCCCAAGGCAGATACAGGTGGCACCATGACAAGGTGCTCATGACACTCGCTAACACCCTGGAGCAGCAGAGATGCAAGAAACACCAACCACATGGGAGAGCAATACCATCCATCAAGTTTGTAAGGGAAGGTCAAAAGCCACCAACCTCAGCAACAAAGAACCAACCTACTGCAGAAGGCCCAATCCTGGGAAATGAAGGTAGACCTGGGGGGAAGACTGCAATTCCTCCCGGTCGTCCAGACAACCCTGAGGCCAGACGCGGTACTGTGGTCTGAAGAGGCTAAGAAGATCATTCTAATTGAACTTACAGTCCCATGGGAAGAGGGTTGTGAGCAAGCATTCGAGAGAAAGAGCGCCAAATATCAGGATCTATTGCATGACTGCAGGGGGAAAGGATGGCAGACATGGCTCTTCCCAGTCGAGGTCGGCTGTAGAGGATTCCCCACCCAGTTAGTGTGGAGGATGCTCACAGCCATTGGGGTGACAGGGAGGGAGAGAAAGTCAGCAGTTCGCAGGATGGTGGAGGCAGCGGAAAGAGCCTCTTGCTGGTTATGGAGCAGGAGAGAGGAGCTTAGCTGGAAGCCAGGGGGAGCTGATGGGCAGTGATTTGGCCACCACTGCTGACCCACCAATGTTGAGGGTGTCGTGGTTCAGGGTTGAAACACCCAATGATCATTGGATACCGCCTGATGACATCAACTCTTCCTGGCCAAGGCTACATTCATTAAAAGTGAATGAAGGAGAAGCATCTCTGGATGTAATTGCAATCATTAAAGCTGTTTTACCTTAAAAACCAGTGTTTCTCCGACGATGTTTGGTGACCACCAGACGGCTGTTTGCCGAGCTGCTGCTAACACTTGTTCAGCTTATTTCTAATATAATAGACATTTCATCTATTTTGAAATTTCATTTCTTTTTTTCTCTTTCTTCTCAGTAACAAAGCTTGGGAGATAATTTGTCAATTTGTATTGAATCGAACCGAACCGGACTGGATCGAATCGAATCGTACTGAATCGTTTAGTATTTTTTATTAATCGTCCCTGAATCGAATCATAGGCTGTGAATCGAGATCGAATCGGACCGTTTCGTGAGTAAAAGATTCACACCCCTACTAGTTAGTTTATCCTTCCACAGAACAGAGTGTTTTTTTATGAGTCATAAATAGACTAGATGTGTTATGTTGTGTTTTGTTTTACCCGCTGCTTCACGATCCCATCTTGCATTGGTTTGAATCCATTCAAATTCAATTGTGTCGCTTAGGCCTCATGCTTGGGCTCATTGGGCCTCCAGCAAGCATATTTTATTATTCCTAGTATTCCACGTGATTCACCAAATCCCCTCAGCTGCATACGTTTTCATGAGCTGCTTTTTTCATCCCGATGTATATGTTATGCCTGTAGAGTGTAAGTTCACTCAAAGGGTGACAAATTGAAAGCTTGGTGAGAGTTGGCTGATCCTCAGTGGCTTTACTGGTTCATACGTGAGTGCCAACTGCAATCAAAGTACTATATTCAAATTTCAATTGTTGGGGCCTGCACCATGTGGTCACACAGAGAGGGCCTACATGTAACATGAAAAGCCTGACCGCATGTTCCCTTGTCTCCCTGAGACAAAGGAAGAGCGCCAAATGCTGCCCTAAGACAAAGGGAGTCCACTTCAGACTACATTTCCCAGCAAGCTTCACGGTTTTCACACCTCAGCAGGGGATCGCTGCTCACTGGCAGAGACACTCCTTCACAGTGGAGGGTCCTGCAGATGCAGCTGTGACGTCACTGCCCCTTTAAAAACTCTGGCTGACTTACAACAAGTCGTCTTCCCGTTTGGTTCGAGCACCTGGACGTTCGCGTTCCTCCGGTGAGTCAGCCAGACTAAAGGAAGCAACACGTGCATGTGATTTCCCCCTTACCGAAGTCTTCCCCTCGCCGGACGAGCCGAGACTTCGCCGTGTTCACCCGAACACACTCTGGATCCGTGAGAGTCGCCTGTGCTGCAACACAGCGACCGCTCAGCACCGTCTGCAGGAGTAAGAAACAGAGTTTCTTACGAGGACGCGGACTTCTCTGCCCCACGGATTACCTTTACCGACCGAGTCGACTCTGCTGTTTCCCCCGCCACGCCGCTGAGGATCAGCCCGCCTAGAGAATCAGCCCGCCTAGAGAATCGCCCACAGCGCGAGGATCGGCGCCATCAGGAGTCCGCGCCGAGGAACCGAGCCGGACCGACCGACGGATCACACACACCCTGCTCGTTCTCCGCAGCGACCACGTAAGTGGCATAAATCTGGGCAGAGGCAGTGTGTCATTGTGTGTGTTTGATAGCAACAGTGCTGTCGTGTAGCATAAAGCTTCTCAGCTTTATAGCTATAATGCTTGTGACATAACGGACTGTGTCCTTTTGTCGTACCTACTCTGACGAGTATGTTAAGTTTGCTGCCTGTTTAGTAGTGTTCACCACGCTAGACTGTTGTTTTGTGTTTGTCCCGCTCGGGACTATTTTCTGTGTTTGTGCCACCGTGAGTGAGAGAAAGTTGCTTTGTCGGTCAGAACCAGACAACGTGTGTAACAGACAGCCGTCCATACACACGCTCTCTGTGGACAAAGGAACCGCTTCATGCTCCTCACGATCGTTTCCGCTTCTTCCCTCCTCTCTCTTGCGACTAACACGTACGCACGCACACACACACACACACATACACGCACCGACACCTCGTTGGCACATCTGATGGTCAGATAACGTCGAACAAGCACGACTTGTCCTTCCTTATCCGCCATCAGACACGTGTATTTTTAACGGAATTTGGTGACTGCAAGACGGCGACCGCCAGGCGGCGCCATCTTGCTAGTGTTGACCAAGACACCGCCATTTTTCCGCCATCCGGTTCTCGCGTGGTGTGACGTGACTTCCTCCAATAGTCACGTCCCGTCGCAGACCGCTGACGTCACCACGTCAGGCCAAGACGCCATCTTGGCATCCACACCTCTCTTCTTTCTTCTTCACACACACACATACACACCTTCTCATACATGTGTTTACACTTGTATATAGCTTTGTGTTTTGTTTGGTAGACTAGATTTAGACTAGTTGTTTATTAACTATAGCATTTATTGACTTTGTTGATTTTGCTAAGTTTAATAAATACTGTTTTGTCTTTAAAGAGAAGTCCTTCTGTGATTGTTGTGCAACATATTGTTGAAAGGTGGCTGATTGAAGGAGTCAGAGCTCGACTTCACCCTTCTTTGTTATCTGTGAACATTGATATCCTTCAGATATTGATGTTCCAGATTAACTTTTAATGAGACTATCCTGTTTGGTTATTGGTCCCGGTTTCCGGGTGGTGCCCCGTATTTGTTAATTTGTATTAATAATTCTCCCAATTTTTAATAATTAATTAATTATCTTTGATAATTACTAATTATTGTCCCTTTATCAACTGTGCTTCTCACCACCGGTGAGGTGCTTTAACGGTTGATGCCAGAATTATTGATCAACATTGACAATCTTTTGTTTGTTATTCATAACTGTCTATGACAATTATGAATTATTGTTAATAACCAAACGCACTCCTATGCGAGTCCCAACACAATATTTCAGTAATATATACAGTAATATATCAAAATCTCAATATTTTCAAAATAGTGTAATAACCATGCATTCAATAGACACATTTAAAACCAACAGGCTAACAGAATCACAGAAACATAAAATAGGCTATTACATATATCATAGTATGCTTTTAAAAATGATCAATTCTATATGAACTTTGAAAGTGCTCATTCTATATCAGTCTATCATAACTTCCCTCCCTCATAACTTCAGGCACACAACTTTTACATTACATAACAATAAAATTTCGCTCATTCATCCTCTCTGTTTACATGTGAAATATTACAACTGTGAGCTGCCTGGTTGCCTTGGCAACAGTAAACTATAGTGCTATTAATCAGCTGTTCGGGCTCGGCCTCTAACCCTCTACATTCAATTAACCATTACAAACTGAAACTGAAAATAAACGGAATTGACTGTTGACTGAAAAATGAATAAAACAAAGAAAATATAAACTACAAATCACTCTACCATTAAATCTTACACATACATAAATATCATTGGAGTTAGGCAAACGTTACATCTGACTCCCTGCAACGTTTTGACAGGTGTAACTTGATGATAATATGATGATAAACTACAAACTACCTGCTACAATACATAACAATACATTAAATAGAAAACCTACATTACTGAAAAATTGTATAAACGCTTACATGACATTTACCCAACTGAAATAACAAATTGAAAATTTGAGTCAGCTGATCCTCATCGGCTTTACTGGTATACGTTAACTGCCAATTGGAAAATGCAGCGCAGGCTTCCACACCAAGCCCCCAGGAACAGCACCAGGCTGTGACGCCAATTTGACAAACTTTTACCCATAGACTTACATTGTGATAGAGACATCTGTAAATCAGTGGATAATTTTCTTGAGCATCACAACCCCCGTGAAATGTCTCACAATCAGAATTTGATCCGTTCGGTCTGATCACATTTCAAAAGTCTAAAAGAGCTGCATAATTGAATTGTTTTATCCTCATTCAAGTTAGCCGAGGGGCTAAACCTGAAGTAGCCGGCTTGGCCGGCGAAAGTCTCCAGTGCGCTTGCTCTATGGGCCCAATGATCCTGGAAGATCATTGGCTTCATGCGCCACTGATCAACTTTCATAGGGATGAATGAGGCCCCACTTCTGATGCCAACTGAAGAATGCAGTGCAGGCTTAAAGCTTCCATACCAATAAAATTTCATTGTGGGTCTTTACTAAATAAGAAAACACAGATAAAACTAATAATGATAATATACTGTGCCCACACAGTATATTTAATGTACTGCTGAAAGCTTAAATGCAATATTGTGGCGTAGCAATAGAGATCTGATTTGGTGCCAGACCTGCTCACTTTGTGGTTAATTCTGTTTACCTGGCACTGCAGGTGGGGCCAACTGGTCAGACAAGAGTTATAAAATAGCTGTACTGCTTTAAAGAGCAACATCACACCCTTAAAATACATAAACACTTGTTTAATGACACTGCCATTTAAAAGTTGTTTACATAACACTACAGAGAGTGAGAAAGAGTACACACAAAAGGAGAGAAGCTGAACCGAAACTTATCTACAGTAATTGTGTAATGGTTAGCACTGTCACCTTACACAAGAAGGTTTGAACCTGATGGCCAGCCAGCTGAATTTGCACATTCTCCTCCTGTGCCTGCATGAGTTTCTTCTCGAAGGAGACTTGTGAGGTCAGCCACCAAAAGATCCAAAGAGGCTGAGATTGGAGAGACTGCATACAAAAACTCCTGCCCAGGTGCTTCATTAAGTCACACCTTTAAGTTTGAGTAATGAACTGGAAGGCACTATTAAAAAAAACTCACGACATCTCAGCTACAGTTTGCTAAACAGCATATAAAAAGTGCTGAAGTCAGCAGGAAGAGGTTCTGTGGTCTGATTGTGTTGTGGAAATATTGAGCTATGGTCAGCACCTCAGTGGAGAACGTTCTCACGAGCCTTTGATGTTTAAATGTGGAAAATATTTATTGAAATACTTGGCCAAGCGGAAAACTGAAACAGTAAACATCAAGGTGTTCTGCACTCTGATACTGTCTCTTCCCGTCCTCCCTTCTGAAGGTCTGACTCTTAGTCTTTAACCTCAACAGATCAGCCTACAATATGAAAAATTAGTCTAAGAAGGAACTTCATTTTACCCGTGTTAGTTCTGGTCATGTTGCATGAAACCTAGGTCACTGTCAGCACATTCTGGTTTTAATGTCTGATTATGCCAATGGAATCTATGCATTTTGCTTTTGCTTCCCCAAACAACACAGGCAGTTACTCCAAGTCTCAAGGAGAGGAGAAAAATTATAGTGTGACTTCAAGGTCCAGGCTTGACCCACCGTCACCTAATTTGTAACCCCTAAAGATGGAAAATTCCACAACAGATTGGACCAAATTGAGGTTTTTGGCCATCACAGTTAACACCATGTTTGGTGTAACCCAAACACTACACATCACCATAAACATACCATCCTCACTGTGAGGTGATGTGATGGCAGCATCTTGCATAGGGGAACTTCTCTGCAGTAGATCCTAGATGGCTTGTGAGGCTAGAGGTTGAAAAATGGAAATCCTGCAGGAAAATATGTTGCAGTCTGCAAGAAACCTGTGATGTGATAGTTTTTTTTTCAAGAAGCAGTCATCTGCAAAGATTTGTTCTTAAGTGGCATGTATTAGCAATTTACGAGAATGTGTAGCATTCACCAGCTTTCTCGTACTTTTAATTTTCTTTTATTAATGAAACTCATGAGTAGTCCAGACCTATTGTATAAAAAGTTTGCCTTTCTCTATATTGGAAAAAATATAAGAATTGATATAATACCTTAATCTGAATAAGTTTAGTTTGGCACAAGCGTTCTTCTTCGTACGCGGTAAGATGTTTGTAAAGAAAAGTTGTCCACAAATGGATCAGAACGCTTTATTTGTATAGCACTTTTCAAAACAATAGTTACAAAGAGCTTCACGGAGCATTGGAACACCGAAAGCTTATAGAAAATGTAGAATAAAATAAAAACAAAGCAAAATAAACAAACAAAACCACTGAAAATCCAAGCACAATAAACATAAAATAAGCAAACAGCAGAATACAGATTGAGAGTGTGTGTGAGTGTGTTTTAAGAAGGGATTTGAAGGTTGAAACTGAGGTGGTGAGCCTAAGTTCACTCAAAGAAAGAAGAAAGGATTGAAAGTAGGGGCTCTTGTTCTAACAAGGATGTGAATTTGTAAGATAAACATTGTAAAGTTCTTTAACACAGACAGCTGCTGCCTCATATGTCTTTATGGAATCTAATAATGGTCAGAAATATTTTAAGCTTGTGAAATGGTTTGTAAATGCCTAATAAAGTTTTGTAGCTGTAGAAATGTGTGCATGTGTAATTAAAATTTGTGCAGAATTTTTCTCTACATTGATGTTTCACAAATTCTGAGACACGGACACACACATTTCCTACCTATATGTGTGACACTGATGTTACCACCACAAACAGGAGAGCTCGCACCATCATCCATCTTTCAAGACCTGTACGGGGATGAACACAACAGAACCATCTGAAAAAAAAAAGTCCTGCACAAATTTTAATTACACATACACAACATATTCCTACAGCTACAAAGCTTTATTACACATTCACAAGCCCAAAATATTTGTGACTATAGATTCCATATAAATACTACCAGCTATTGTCTTGAAAAGACCATAAGTTGTGCCATAATATATTATCTTGTACACACAAATTAAAAAAAAAACTTTAACTTTTGGTTTCCCATATTACCTACTAGAAACATACAATTTATACAATTTAACTTCAATTTAATTTAAGTTAAAGCATTTTTTGGAATATTGTCTTGTAAAAACATGATTTCCTGTGGCGTTGAAAGAAATGAACCACACAAGGACACACAACAGAGAAGACAGTTTTATTTCAAATATGTTATCAACCTGTCTCAGCAGGACTATGGTTTTAATAACCTCTAGCAGGTTTCCCTTTAAGTCCCATCATATATTAATCACATCAGTAATTTCCACACAAACCACGATGATTCCCAAAGTTTGTCTTAACCACATTCATACATATCACATTGATGAAGGTACACAGGTTCAGCTACATAGTCTATGTAACAGTAAAAATAATGATATATAATCTAATCATAACAGTAATAAGTGAATTCTCACACATTACTTAATTCTTATTTCATATAGATAGATGTAATAGAAAGCCACCATAAAGGAGACATTTAAAACCATTAAATAAGTAACAATAAATGCTTAAAGTGAAGAAAACTGCAATAAAATAACTAAAAAGAACACCCACCAAAACTACCTTTGATCAAAAGTCATCAAAGTGAGAATAATATCAAATCAGATTGTGATTGTTTACAACAGAATTACATAATGGTATGTTTTTGGTACCAACATGGTGATTCAGTGATTCTCTTTAAAATGACATACAGCTGCAGATGGAGGGAAATCTAAAAACTAAAATAAAGATATGTGTTTGAACAGGGCTGTAAAATCCCTGAGAACAAGGGTGTAATATGTAATAATGCATCCTCATTTATTCTCTGAAATAATCTCTTTTTGGAGAAAAATGCAGATTTTTAGAGCTCTAGTGATTTAAGCTTTGCTGTTCCCATTAACATATTCATTTTGTAGAAAAGGTGAGTAATTTTTTAACTATAATGAACCAATGAGTGTCAGGCAGTGTTTTATTTCTTTTTTCAGTTTCTCTGTCTTCCACATCTTCAGCGTCATTGTTTTAGCCATTAGTAGCTACAGTCCTACTGTGTCTCCAACCTGTATTTGAGAAAAGAACAAGGATAAGTGCATCAGTATTAATGAGAGTGGTGCAGAGTGCACTCAGAGAGATGTTGTTCATCATAACTGAGGCAGGGCACTATAGACTGCACTAACAACAGATCATATTTCCTCAAAATGATGACTGAGGATTTTGTCCTCCATTATTTTATGAAAAATATTTAACCTTTGAATTGCCTGAAATGTCAAGTCTTGTATCCTGTGCTGTCATTCACAGAACTCATAAATTTAACAATACCTTTATGTCTGAATTTTCTGATGGATTGTCTATTTTAGTAACAAAATCTGATCTTTTAATACTGTGGCAACATTTTTATCAGACGGTACACCCGTTGTTTTTGCCTCCTCACACCTTGACCAAAATCCCAAATCTCAGCGTGGTGTCACAGCTAAAACAGCAAAATATTTTTCAAACATCATTTTAAAAAATTTAAAAAGATTTTATTAAAAACAATAAATACATTTCTTAATCCTACAGCCATAAATTATCCTAAGGTATCTCCTGAAACCTAAAATTTCTTATAATTCTTTATCAATAAAATTGACATTTTAAGATCTCACATCTTAACTCTCCTCCACGATTCCTCTGATTTAATTCCTCCTTCCAGAAGATTTAAACCCTAACACCCTGCAAGTTTTAATCAGTTTGAACCCATTTCTCTTACTTCCATGTCTCATTACTTCACAAATGAAGTACACTACATACTGGTTATAATTCCACCTCACCTTCTTAAGCAAATGTTTGATACAGTCGGGCCCAGTATTTTATCCATAATAAAGTCATTTCTAGTCAGTGGTTACGTCCCACTCTCCTTCAAGCATGCTGTTATTTAAACTCTAATAAAAAAAAAAATAGATGCAACTAAACTTAATAACTTCCACCCAATTTCAAAATTGTGCTCTCTCTCAAAAGCTCTGGAAAAAGTTATCTTCTCATAATATAAAATACAGAGGAACAACATTTTTCTAGTCAGATTTCAGTATGCACCACAGTACTGATTCCACTCTGCCAAGATTAACAAATGACTTACTGCTGTCCTTAGATGCTGGAAACCTTGCTGTTTTAATCTTATTGGACCTTTCCACTGTTTTTGATATGGTTGAGTACTGTATACTCCAGAGGTCAGATGCATAGATGATGCGTACACACAAAAACCATACATACAGCATACATCCTGCACCGGAAATGTGTTTTTAAATTTGCTCTATAAATAAAATTGACTTGACTTACATTATAAGTACATTTGGGATCTTCTATTGGTCAGTATGAACAGGCTACTGTGTTAATAGGTAACTTTCTGTCAGCTGACACTAATACACTGCAGCCTTTGACAATTCTATGCTTGTTAACATCCAAATATTACCTGAAAGCCCTTGTCTGTGCACCACTGGGAAAAGTGCTTCTTGGCAGCCTCTAGACTCTTGTCATCAATCTTCTTACAGTAAACCATGATCAACGTCTCAGAAAAGCACGTTGGGCGCAGCTCAGACATCTGACAGGAATGACAGCAGCATACATTTAAGAAAAAATGAATGAACACACCAGGAACATACCGAGGATTCAAATTTTTGTTGTCAGTGCTTTATTTTTTACCTTTTCTTGATAAATCTTTAAAGTTTTGGTATGATCATTCTTGCTGTAGAAATCCACATTATTAATGGGGTTCTGGTCTTTCTTCCCATAGTTCATAGTGGCTTTCTAAAAGAGAAGGATGAGAGAGAAACAGCGGTAGGCAACATTCGTCAAATCAAATGATAACCAACAAAACCCAATAGTTCAAGAAAATTGAAGTGAATGTAATTAGACTTGAAAACTCACAATAACTTCAAAGTCTTCTGGCTTCAGCCCGTCCTCAGCATCAGGGAGATCTTGAGCCAGTTCCGTTTTCCAAGTGGAAATCAACTCCTAAAGGGAAAGAGGAGAAAGGTACAACAGATTTGACTCATTTATCTTGACAGCAAACAGTTAAGAGCACGTCCACATTAAGATATATTTAGGTTGATTTTAACAGATGATGTTGCTTTAATAAAATAATTCTTTTGCCAGCATCACACCCTGAGAATGACATGTACATGTTGATATGTAAATGTCCATATCAAGCAGAAGTGTAATACAATGCAGGCAAACAAAGACGTGGTAAACACCTTGGTGACATCAATGAATCTCTCATCATTTCTCCCTTTAGCCTTTGTTTGGCCCAGAAACTTGTAGAGTTGTCGAGAAATGATCCTTTCCAGAATCTTCCTCGCCTCAGCCAGATCTTGGGAGGAGGAGTTGAGTATTTCTTCAAACACGCAATCTACAGGACAAACAGAAACAGAACAGAAGATTGGTCAGTTAAAAAAGGCTGCCCACTGCTCCTAGTACTTAGGATGGGTTAAATGCAGAGACTGAATCTCACTGTACAATTGTATGCGTGACAAATTAAGTGCCAATATTAATAAATCAGCTATCCATCAGTTTGGGTTGTCACAGAATAGTGCTTATGTGTAATGCAGAATACTTTGTTGATCCAGAACGATGATTTTCATAGCAAAATACTTCTATTTAATGGAGAGTAGACTAATATGTGTATAATAAATTAAAGTAGAATCTACTTTCTGTAATTATTTTAGAATTGTATAACGAAATATATTTGAATTGTATACTTATATAAATGCATTAATAAATAATAAGTCATAAAAATAAACTTTTTATATTGTAATAAGTTATTACATTATTGGTTTGTTATTACGATATTAGCTGGGTTAAAAAAAAAAACATAAATATATTTAATATTTAATAACCAGAGCTGATAATGTAATAATATACTTCAATCACTTTATTTAAGTTTCATCTATTAGCTATGAAGTGTGAAGTGAAACCTGACCACACATACACACCCCTACTATTTCTCTAGGAATTATGACTATATATTTATTTGTCAGAGTTGATGGTTAGACTTATTTCCAACTCTGCCTTCTAACCCTTCTCCATTTGAGTACCAAATGAATTGCGAGCACACATTTGCAAACATAGACAATTACTCTTATGATATATAATATGAAATCTTGACCTCTTTGAAGATGCTTTGTCCTCAAATAGAAATACCACCTATTCTTTTCATGAAAAATGTCATCTTTAAATAAGCATACTTTTTCAAGCAAACTGTTACACTGTTATAGCTATTCAGCTCTCCCTCTTTGTATGTATAACAAACTTGACTCCAACAAATTACATAAAAATGTATTATCAAATCAGAATCCTTGCCCTATTTACACCCCTGTCTATTTGAATAAAGTTACAACAAGCTCAACAAAGAGTTTAAAACTGAAGCAAATTCATTCTTGAAAATGTGGATTGTCTTTGGCAGTTCCCATAACTGACCACTAGTTATCCCATCATGTTACTTTGACATTAGACTTTCTTCCTTTGTCTGCAAACTTCTGTCTTCCTGATCACATATATTGAAAGGTATAGGTTATTGAATGGCTTGTTATATATTTAGTGCAAGAGGATTACAAATTTGTCAGATCATTCTAATTAACCCTGTGCAGCCCTTTGAGCTTGCTGAACAGCACCTCCTACAGGTCCCCTTTTACATTGCGTGCCCCAGTTGTGTTTTCCCTTCAGTGCAGCCATGTGAAACAGAGCCATGTGCAGTTCTTCTGTTTGATTGCAAGTCTGGACGATTATACGTCTGTAAGTAGCAATTCATTGTTTTAATACTGTTTATTGAGGGTACCTGCTGCAAATATGTTTTACATTCTGTTGTAGAAGTGCCATGTTTATTGCTAAGTAGCTCTAGCCATGTAGCTTATTCTGTTAGCCTTTAGCATTAGGCTGCAGTTGACTGATTGTGATGCTATTTTGTGAGCTAATACTGATATAGTTCTCCTGTTCACTTGCATGATTTATATGTGCACTTCGTGTGTGACTTGCATATTGTTATTTTGAGAGTATTTTCAGTCCATGTCCATGAGAATTCATGTTATTCATAAAAACACTTACAGTTATATTTCCAAGTCATTTTATGGTTTATTTCAATACTACTCATTCCATTTCATTGTAACTGTGTGGATGTTTAGTAGCTAAATTCATGTTTGTGTCAATTCATATGTTTAAAAAGCATTGTTAAAAAGGTAAACTATTTACAGTGGAAAATGTTATTTAGTACACATTGTAAATTAATTCTTTGTGCATTTCATGTCATTGCAGTTCTACAAAAAAATATATTAAAAGAAGGAAAGGAAAAGAGAATCAAAAAACTACACAAGACTTTGCTTTCAAACGAAAATCAGTTTCCTCTTGGTCCTTTTTCTCACCTTCTGATGTTAACTGTCTGCCTAGCTTTGCAAGGTGGCTTACGCATAGTGAGGGCAGAACAAACCCTCAGAAACCTGCTAGGGTGTCTGCACCCTGGGCTGACGCCTTTCAGAGGCTGCAGTGGGCTCAGTTTTAAATGTAGTGAAGATATTGGTATCATATGAAAAGTAGAAGAGTTAAGGCAGACTTAAGTACTTCAGAATCTTCAAAGACCTTGTGTTAATACTGACAGTAGTCTCACAATTTTGCATGTTTTAAAAGATACGTGTGTAGTATTTTTAAAATATTATAAAGGTGGTGTCACTTCTCCCTTTCTCTTGGTGATCCAAAAACATAAGCTAATAGCACACAGTCATCTTGACAAACCTGTCAGCTTGGTGTAGGCCTCCATGTCATCTATGGCTGTGGAGAGAATGAACTTCTTCCCTTCTTTGCCTTTAATCTTGATTTGTTTATCTGCCTTTACAAAGGCCTCTGTGATCCTGGATAAACACAACTACATACTTACGTCACTTTTTCACATTTTTGCTGCATGCTATACAAAAGGGTAAATCATGAAGCAAAGTAAATAAGCTCCTCATCAGACAGGAGAACAAGCAAGTAAGTATGTTTTAAAAGATACGTATACAGTATTTTTTTAAATATGAAAAAGGTGGTGCCACTTCTCCTTTTCTCTTGGTGATCCAAAAACATAAGCTAATAGCACACAGTCATCTCTACAAACCTGTCAGCTTGGTGTAGGCCTCCATGTCATCTATGGCTTCAGAGAGATGTAACACCTCATTTGCCTTTACAAAGGCCTCTGTGATCCTGGATAAACACAACTACATATTGTCACTTTTTCACATTTTTGCTGCATGCTATATGAAAGGATAAATCATGAAGCAAAGTAAAGAAGCTCCTCATCAGACAAGAGACCAAGCAACATGTTGTTAGAGTACCAACATGGGATGGATTAGTACTCACATAGCTTCTATGATCTTGTTCACTCTGTGCTGGTAGGCTCTTCTGTGGAGACTGATCCTTGTGTTGAACATGTCGTACAGATTGCCAACCTCCTGTTGAGAGTATCACCTTTAGTTTTGTCAAAATTCATCTTTGCTATTTTGCTGTTTAAAAATCTGATTTAAAAAAGCAGGAGTGAAAGTGTCAGCACCTTGTCTCTAACACAGATGTGCTTCTGCCTGTCCACCTCACACACCATGGCAAACATGATGAAGCGTTGATGGTCAAAGTTGTTCTGGATGCCCAGGTGATGGCAGTCCCTGGGTGGGGAAAATGTGACGATAAGCCTATTAAGTTAAAATGACAAGACCATGCTCGAGAATGATGAACATTGTTCACATAATCAGGAGGATAATGTAATTGTAGTAATTAAATAATATTGTAGTTCATAACTCCAAAGTTTAGTTAGTTAAGTTAATTATCCTACAGTAGCTGTTCAACAAACCTCACCTGGCAAAGTAGTCAAACTTGTCCACATCAATGCCATTTCTTTTGTTGGCCACGATTTCATAGAGAAAGGACTTGTCCTCTCCTCTGCCATCATAGGGCCACTGTGGAGATGACAGCACAATAATGGCATCAGACATTGACTACTGTATAATGATACTGACTGACTTTCACACAATTTCACACTTGCAGGTACATTCTTGTCTGCATTAGTGGGTCCTGCAAACAGCTCCGTGATGAAAATCTGGTCCTCAGGCAGCTGCAGGCCATAGTGCTTCATCAATGGCTCCAGACCATTAACAACCACCAGGTGGTCAAACATCTTTTGAGAGGCAGTCTCATGCTGCAACATACACACATTAAGACACATCAATAGGGGCTTAATGTGACAATACACACTCGCTGTTTCAACATGAAAGAATAAGACTTACTGCTCAATTAGAAAGAGCTTATATTTGCCAAAACATGTCAGGATAAAGTCAATGAGAAATCCTATTTCTCATGTATGCCAGACAAAAGGTCTGTGGCCTTTTCCAATTACCATGTGCCTCATGGTGAAAACCCACTGAATATGGAACGCCACTGGGATCACTTTACAAAACTGATTTAATTACAGTTTAACAGCAGGTTAAACACTGGTGAATTTTACATCTGACACTTTTAACACATTTAACAGCTTACCTGAAAATTAACCATTGAAAAAAGTCTTTGCATAACTTTATATTGTGACTCAAAAAGGGGAGAAATTGATCTGAACAGCAGCTTTAAAAAATTAAGTTAGATGGATATGTGTTGATAGTTGTCAAACTGTTTATTTTAAGAGAGACAGACATGCAGATATTTCTTTTGTCATTTTGGTGGACATTACTACACTGTTGCACTGGCAGTGATAACTGTGTGCCCTTCTTACTGTATTATTTAGACAGATAATCACATTATCTGTGCAAATACAAACACCAAGGCATCAAAAGATGCTGTTAAAGGGAAGGTTCATGATTTTTCAAGTCTGTCTTAAAACAATAGTCATGTAACCAAATGTACATTGAAAGAGGGTTTGCTTGTTGTAATCAGTCCTCCAACTAACTGGATGTAGTTTTATGTTTAGTCTGGGCGGCTGTGGCTCAGGAGGTAGAGCGGGTCGTTCTCTAATCGGAAGATTGGTGGTTTGATTCCCGGCTCTTCCTGTCCACATGTCGATGTGTCCTTGGGCAAGACACTTAACCCCAAATTGCTCCTGATGGCTGCGCCATCAGAGTGTGAATGTGTATGAATGGTTAGTTTCCTCTGATGGGCAGGTTGGACCTTGTATGGTAGCCCCTGTACCCATTCAGCGTATGAATGTGTGTGAATGGGTGAATGTGATTTGTAATGTAAAAAGCGCTTTGAGTAGTCAGAAGACTAGAAAAGCGCTATACAAGTACAGTCCATTTACCATATATACAGTAGTATTGGTATAGAGAGTGGTATTTCTGTCTGTGACTGTGTTTTTTTTTAACATATAATTTATTTTGGTAGTTGGGTATTATCTTATCTCACACACAACAGAAAAAGTTTAAATGTTTCTTACCTTCCACTTCATATCTGGACAGACTTTGGGGATGAACATTCCATCAAACAGATGAGAAAACGGTCCATGTCCTAGATGTTGATAAAATAAATATAAGTTAATGATTGTGTTATTAGTAGTAGACTAATGAGCTGTTAGCCTTATAAATTGTCCTTGTATAGGCCTAGTTTTGTAATAAACTAAACACTGACAACTCAAAATGAATATGATGAATAAGTCTCTGAAATCATGATTCACTACTCACTACAGAAGAAACTACTGAGTGTATTATATAGTATGTAGAAGTGAATAAGTGAACGAGGGCACCAAGGTCTCTTTTCATTCTTTACATAACAATCTGTCACTCTTTGCGTGTGCAAACAAATAACAGTATGAATGAGAGACTGTCTGAAAGTATGCATAGTTATTATATATTTAAACAATTGTCCTGTCTCTCCTTCTTTCCAACAGCAGACTTTTTAAATTTGCATTTGATCAAGTTGCTTTGATGCTTTCCATGAGAAAGTTTTGTTGACAAGTAGTGGATAATTATATTAGCTTTATTTATTCAGGAAATCTCACTGAGCTCAATATCTCTTTTGCAAGAGAGACCTGAGAACATGTTGCATATAAACAGGATCATAATAAGACTCAACAATAAGGTTCATTCACATCACAATCACAAAACTATCATCATACAAACTCTTCACCAGTGAAGAATATCAGCAAGTAAAACTTTAAAATCCCTCAGAGGAAGTAGTGTCTCTAGTGTTAATTTTTATTCTTAAGCACACCTGGCAATGCAAAACTATTTAGAAACTATTGCATGTAACAATGGAAAAGTGTGTATCACTCACCAAGGTCATGGCAAAGACCAGCAATCTGCACACAAAGGATGTCCCTGTCATCGATGTTGAGTTCTGGCTGCTTTGTTCTCAGATTTTGTAGAAGCTCTCCTGCTAAGTGAGCCACCCTGTACCAACACATACAACACAAAATGTTATACAGTACCTCTATCAAGATATGCAATGAGTTTACTTTGGTTTTATTGTTTGTATTTGATGCTTTACTGTAAACCAGTGTTCCCTTCATTTGGCTTGTGAATGAATACATTAAGACACATAACTGTGTCTCTCTGAAAACATGAGGTCATACCCGATTGAGTGTTCAAAGCGGTTGTGAGATGCTCCAGGGAAAACAAAATAGCCCCCTCCAAGCTGCTTGATGTTTCGTAGTCTTTGGAACTGAGGTGTGTCGATGATTTTGACGAGAAGCGGATGCAACTCGATATGACCATGGATGGAATCATTGAACACCTTGCAGATCACAAAAGAACAAACATTAGACACATCTAGTGAAATTATTACCCAAAACAGTACCAGTAAAACCAGTTCTGCTGAGGGATCAGCAAACTTGTCTGTCTTCTTTTCATACTGTGAACTTCCTCATTTTTGTTTTGTCCAGCTTCCTACATCTCAAAACAATAACAACTCTAAACATACACAGTCCTGATTTTGTGATTATGCAGATTCATTCACTGACACTGGAATCTTTCACACTCCCTTGCACTTAATTCTTCATCGGCTCCTCTCGGCCCCTCTTTTTTTTTTAGATCTCCTATTTCCATATCCTTGAAACGTGGTGTGATGAACAGTTACTGATTCATGCTATACTACCTTGCTTTGGTCTGGGATCTGCCAGAGTTTTGTCTTGATAACGTGCCAGATTCTCAGACGGTCACCACGTCTCCTAGACAAAAAAAAGAAAGAAAAAAGTACAAGAAAAGAAACCAATTTAAGAACACAATAGAGAATTATTTTAAGAGAGTTATACAACCTCAAACCAACAAAATCAGTCAGTGGTTTTGTAGCCTTGCACCAAATTAGTGCTAAATAATTCTGAGGAACTGGCTTGCACATACTATCTTCTATTCAAGATTTTTTATTTAAAGTCCAAAATTATCCATCTGGATATTTTTTTAGACAACTTGGTTTAATATCAGGACACACTTACTTAATACCCATCTCCTCCAGACCATCAGCTGTGATACTTTCCAGCTCCTTACCAGTGATTTTATTTTCTGAGGAAAAGAGGAAATGGTTAATAGCAGATAGGTATGATATGGTATTTTCTGTGACAAGTAGCCTTGGTATTAGATATCATGTCTCACAACACATTTCAATGGGGAAGATCCAAGTTTAATTTATTTATTTGCATAGTTAATATTGAGTTGCTATCAAATTGTTCGTTTAGTGTTTATTTATTTTGTTTTGTCCACACTTTCTTTGTTCAATTGGTTTGGCTAGCCAGTAAATATGTATGAATATGATTTTCAGAGAGCACAGAAAAACTTTCTGCAGATAAATGTGAAGCTCAAACATCTGACCAAGAAGTAAAACATTCAGTCACTGTGACTTACTGAGAAAGTCACTCAATTCTGCTGCAGTTTAATTAACTGTATTCAATGTCTGTGTTCAGTTTTTTTTTTTTTTTTTTACTTCTTTTAGAGCTCAATTCAGACACATTTCCTGTGTCTTGCTGCTTGGCCCACAGCAGATGGCAAAAATAATTATATTGTGGTTATTTAACACTAAGCAGCTTTAACTGGTTAACTTAGTTGGACCAGTCATGATATGAAAACTAACTTAAACCATCAATTTACTTAATCAAACAAGAAAATCAACCTTGAAATATGGCTTCCCATTCTGCAAGTCCTTCTTCTTTCAGGAACTGACATGTTTTCTCTACATCCCATTGCTTGTAGTCCACTGGACTTTCCATTGACAAACTCCTTTTGACCTTTTTAAGCTGTCAGAGGTCAAATCTGTCTAGTCTGTCTGAAGCTTTCAGTTCTTGTTGATCTGACAAACAGTCTATTATTAAGGTTAGTCACTTGAATAATGGTATATTGTATTGTCTACTAGAGCTTATAAGGGCACCCAGCTGTGAACAATAACAACCTTTTGTTTCTCTCCACCACACCCATCAAATTGGTCACTGCCCTCTTAGTAAAAGTCTTGTGATTGGCTGAACAATAAAGTATTTCAGAAAACAAACAAACAAAACAGTAACCAAAACTGAATTTCACAAGACAAATCAACAAAACAATTTGAGGGTGCAAGATTTCAGATAATACAGCACTAAAACTGACCATTCAGAAAACACATTTCAAGTAGTTGATAAAAGGTAATTACCTAATATCTTTCTCATTTCTAATCTAAAGTAATATAAAGAAGGTCATGTGGATGTTTTGGCATATAGAGTACACTTGCTATATTTTGCTTTATTCACTGAACCACTGACCTTTGCTGTGTGTCAAAATTGCATCATTGGAACACAACAAACAATATAATCCATAAAATGAGTCTTTATGCAGATGACATAATATTATGCTGAAAACACATGAGTTTGATGCTTTTGTTTTCATTTTATGTCCCAGGTATGGTTAAAATCAGGCCACTGAGATGCTTATAGTGTTTATGTAATGCTTTTATAACTATACTTTAGCTTTAACAATAGTTAGGGAATATTTGTGGTATTAGCTAATTATTAAAGTCAACACATCCTGATTCATGCTTCAGCATGGACACATTAATCATGCTTTAGTTGTCAGCAAAGATGTCAAATTAAATGTTTTAAATGTTGTACAGATATTTTTTAAAATCACCATCTTCAATTGGCAGTGAATATTTTGCAGATTTGGATAATATAAACAGTTATGTTGTTAATGAAAAATGTAATTCAGGCATCATTAAGTTTCATACAAAGAATAATAGGCGAAGCAGATCATGTGGATGTATGTTTTGGGTCAAGCATGATCTATTTCTCTTTATTCTCCCAAATAGCAAATAAGACAGACAACCTTGCTAACAGCAATTAAGAGAGTGCTCAATACACAGTAGGTAAGCATAAAAACAAAACTAAACATGATCCAAAACTTGAGTGTATTTGTTTTTTATTTCATTGCGGATTCTTACTAAATTAAAGAAAACACAGATAAAACTATTAGCAACAATTTACTCTGAGCACCCTCTTATTCACTGTTAGCAAAGTTGTCAGTCTGCAGTCCTTAGTTTATTTATTCAAGTTTTGTTCCAGTTTTTTGAGTAGTGAAATACTATTAGTAGTTAGAAAAGGCGTTGAAATGTTCACTGACTTGATTAAGTGGTTCACCAGGTTCTGCAGGAATAATATTACATCATTGATAGAAAGATTATTTTGAGGAATAAGTACATCTGTTTATTTCTAAGTCTATCTTTAGAGTTAAACAATACTCCAATGCTCATACAGTATGTTCACTAAAAGAGTTATTGGTGGCTGTAATCATTCCTCCTGTCCATACTGGCTGTCATAAAGCCACTTCCTGTAGTGATTATAATGCCTATAAGTGACAAAATCTGCAGGTCTCTTAGTAAAAGTGCAGCTGAAGACACGAGGCTGCAACTTTCTGTGTTAGACAATTTTATGTTGTTTACCTTACAAATTTACATCCTTTTTAGAACAAAAGTCCCTACTTTCTGTCTTTTCTTCTTTCTCTGAGTGAACTCCAGCACACCACCTCAGTTTCAAACCTTCAAGTCCCTTCTCAATCTATAGTCTGTTGTTAGCTTATTTTATGTTTAGCGTGCTTGGATTTTGAGCAAGCATTTGGTGTTCCAGGGCTTTGTAACTATTGTTTTGAAAAGTGCTATACAAATAAAGTTATTAATGTGTGTGAGCTGTGAAATTTAACTTCTCTCGTTCTGTCTTTACTTTCTTTATCTCTATCTCTGTAGACTTATGTAAACAACTTTTAAATGTCAGTGTCATTAATTGAAGGGTATAGGTAATTTAAGGGTGTGGTGTGGCTCTGAAGTTAAGCTTCAGTTTTAATTATTTTCTTCTGTACTCTCTCTCTGTTCAGTTTAATTCAGGTCAATTATTTTAAATGTCAGTGTCATTAATTGAAGGGTATAGGTATTTTAAGGGTGTGATGTGGCTCTTTAAAGCAGTACAACTATTTTATAACTCTTGTCTAACCGGTTGATCCAACCTGCAGTGCCAGGTAAACAGAATTAAGCACAAAGTGAGCAGGACTGGCACCAAATCAGATCTCTATTGTTACTTCACAATGTTGCATTGAAGCATTTGGCAATACATTAAATATCCTGTGTGGACACAGTATATTGTTGCTATTAGTTTTATTTATGCTTTTTTAATTTAGTAAGGACCCACAATGAAGTAAAAAACAAAAAAGTTAAGTTTTGGATTCTGTTAAAGTTAGGTTAAGGTTATTAAGGAATTTTTTCTTTGGTATGAACAAAATTTATGAGTTGTGTGGAACTGTCATAAAAAAGTTTGCCTTTCTCTACAGGGGAAAAAACACTTGTCTGACCACAAAAATTAGTATAATGCCTTTATCTGAATGAGTTTAGTTAAGCACATGCTGCTAAATTTTATCCTGTTTTCATGTGACAGTCTTCTTCATATTTGCAGAGGCCTGCAGATTTTGTCACTTATAGGCCTTGTAATCAGTCCAGGAAGTGGCCTTTTGACAGCCAGCATGGACAGGAGGAATGATTACAGCCACCAATAACTCTTTTAGTGAGCATATTGAATGAGCATTGGAGTATTTTTTTAAAAACAGACTTAAAAATGAACTTATGAACTTATCTGCAGTATCTGACTCCTCCAAAAACTGGAATAAATAAACTAAGGACTGTAGTTTTTGTTTTGTGCTTTAGTTGCCTGCAAGAGAAATCTAACTACATGTTTTGTAGATATGTTTGATATTGACATTTTGAGATGGCAGTGAGTATCTTGCAGATTAATGTAAACAGTTATGTTAATAAAAATGCAAATATAAAACTAATAGCACACAATATGTTTAATGTGCTACTGAATACATAAATGCAGCATTTGGCAGCAGCAACAGAAAGCTGGCCTATAGCCAGTCCTGCTCACTTTGTGCTTAATTCTGTTTACCTGACAGTGCATTTGGGATCAACCAGTCAGACAAGAGTTATAAAATAGTTGTTCTGCTTTAAAGAGCCACATCACACCCTGAAAATACCTACACCTCTTTGTTACGGCCTACCAGGATTTTGGTGATCTGGTCTCTCTTATCCCTCTGCTGCAGGCTGAGTGCTGGTAAGTGGGACGATCTCCTTGGCAGCAGGGATCACGAGGCACACCTGCACTTCATTGTTGATCAGCCAGGTAGCTAAGCCAGCCTCAAACGCTTCCCCAGTGCCAGATGATTCCTTTCAGCATTGACTCATATGACTTATGACTCATAAGAAAACCAGAAAAAAGAAAACACTCTTTTCCGTTGAAGAGTCAACTAACTAGTCTTTCTTCATTTCACGCTGCAAACATCCTCATCATTTTATCTAGCCTCCCTCATCATCATTGGCTGTAGACTGACAATGGACTTTAGAGATGTAAAGACAGTCTTGATTATGTGGTGGTGAATGTTCATTTATTGGCCCTGGCATCTTTCATGCTCCCTTGTCCAGATACTGTGTAGGATTTTCACTCATGCAAAGAAAACAATAAAAGATCATAGTAGAAAATAAGTTAAATAGAGCAAACACAACCCCTCAAAATCCAAGCTGCTACTGAACAAACTGTGGATTGTTTGTCTTTCAAACAATGCCCATGTCATATATCTTCTCTTGATCCACTCATGGAAAGGGGGAGGTATGAGATAATATGCAAGATATTTCTCCTCATGATGTCATAGAGGACAAATATTTGAACTGAGTACAGCTAAGTAAGCTATTTTTTTTTTCTTTTTTTTTTAGGAGGGACCTGTAATCTTAATTCACTTTGGGAGGCCTTATCGCCCACAGTGGTGAAGTTGTTTGATAAAATGATGCCATGTCTGAGCAACAATCACAAATGAGCAAAAATACACATGACGCTTGAAATTGAAATATAATAACCGATTTCAGTCTTGTCCAGTGAAGATGTCATTGGAAATGTTTAAACTATAACATCTACCACATCTCAGGGGAGTAGAACTAGTTTTATATTTGGTTGGGACTTTTTTCAGACAGACAAAATTAACAGTTGCGTATTTGCAGGTGTTCGTTTACATGCATATGTGCACACACTTACACATATAATGAGCCTGATTTGCTAGAAAGATTGTATTTTATTGAATGTGTTTGCTGATATAATTTGCCTGAAACCGGACTTGTATCATGTTTTTTTCTTTTATTTAAAAGGATAGTTTTAAGTCTCTCCTTAACAATACTCCAATGCTGATACAGTATGTTCACTAATTATTCCTTCTGTCCATACTGGGTATCAAAAGGCCACTTCCTGGAATGATTATAATGTGTATAATAAGTGACAAAATCTGCAGGCCAAGTTCAGCTGAAGACATATGAGGCTATCTGTGTTTGATACTTTTACATTTATCTTAAAAATTTACATCCCTTTTAGGACAAAAGTCCTTACTTTCTGTCCTCTCTTCTCTCTTTGAGTGAACTTAGGCTCACCACCTCATTTTCAACCTTCAAGTCCCTTCTTAAAACACACTTATACAGACAGGCTTTTCCCTGTTCTCAATCTATACTCTGCTAAAAAAAAAAAAAACACACAACACCTGTTTCTTTAAGGTTTCATATCTCTCTTTACTCTCTCTAACTGTCTCAGCAATTGGTTACTGCATGAGTGAAAACACAGTACAAACTATCTAGAAGTTCTGCCAGATTACAGAACAAGGCAAGATAATTACCAGACATCACACTACAATGTCAGAGCTTGAGCTTGTTGGATAAATGACAAGGGAGTGTGAAAGATACCAGGACCAGTGAATGAACATTCACTACCACATAATCAACACTGTGCTTCTTTACTTCAGAGTCAGTCTAACAACAAAAGAGATGTGAAGGCTAGATAAAATGATGGGGGTGTTTGCAGCATGAAATGAAGAAAGACTGGTTAGTTGATCCTTTCACAGAACAGAGTATTTTTTTCCTGGTACTCTTATGTGTCATAAATAAACTAGGTATGTTATCCTCTTTTATGTTGTACAAGCTGCTTAATGATCCCATCCCATATTGTTTTGAATCCATACATGTGTAGCTTTGGACTCATACTTAGGATTAGAACAGAGCAGAATGGGGAGCCTGATATAGCAATTTTAGGGATGTCAATTATGCTAAGAATCAAATCTTACATATGTGTACTCATGACCAGGTGAAATTGGTCAAGACAAAAAAAGCAGTTTATGAAAATTTGTGTAGTTGAGGGGATTTGGTGAATCACTTGGAACACTTGTATGAACAAACCTCACAGAAAAAAGCTAGAGATTTAGGATAAAAATAATAAAATAAGCCCAGTGAGCCCAAGTATGAATCCAAAACTACACATGAATGGATTCAAAACCATGCAAGATGAGATTATTAAGCAGCTGGTAGAACAAAACAAAACATAACACACCTAGTCTACTTATGACTCATAAGAAAACCAGAAAAAAGAAAACACTCTTTTCCGTTGAAGAGTCAACTAACTAGTCTTTCTTCATTTCACGCTGCAAACATCCTCATCATTTTATCTAGCCTCCCTCATCATCATTGGCTATAGACTGTCAATGGACTTTAGAGATGTAAAGACAGTCTTGATTATGTGGTGGTGAATGTTAATTTATTGACCCTGGCATCTTTCACGCTCCCTTGTCCAGATACTGTGTAGGATTTTCACTCATCACTTCTATTAAATTGGTCATTGTCCTCTTAGGAAGTCTTGTGATTGAACAACAATTTTTTTTTTTTACAAAATCTATTAACAAAAATGCAAATATGTTAGGATTTCACAAGAACAATCTGCAAAATACAAAATATTGTACAATTTAACATAGTTTCCTGTTTTGTTCTTGTCTTTTTTACTATAATTAATAATTTTATAACTACATTTTGATTGCCATCAAAATTTGTAGATCCTTCTTTCCTTAATTCAATTCAGTTCAATTCACTTTCATGTATATAGCACCAAATCGCAACAAAAGTCATCTCATGGCACTTTTCACATAGCTGTTAAAGAAAAAATGTATGTATAAAACCTGGAGGTAATTTAAACAAACTATCTGCTGTAAACCATTTTAAAACCATTGAAGCTCTGTCCGTCTTTTAGTTTATTGATTGATGTCAAAATGTTAAAATAATCTCAACATATCTACTTGGGTATATCTTTCATTAAGACATTAGTGGTCACCTGAGAGTCTGTATCTCACCTGTTTGTCTGCCAGCTGCTCTGGCTGCTACTGAACAAACTGTGGCTTGTTTGTCTTTCAAACAGTGTCCATGTCATATATCAAAGCTACACATGAATGGATTCAAAACCATGCAAGATGAGATTATTAAGCAGCTGGTAGAACAAAACAAAACATAACACACCTAGTCTATTTATGACTCATAAGAAAACCAGAAAAAAGAAAACACTCTGTTCTGTTGAAGAGTCAACTAACTAGTCTTTCTTCATTTCACGCTGCAAACATCCTCATCATTTTATCTAGCCTCCCTCATCATCATTGGCTGTAGACTGACAATGGACTTTAGAGATGTAAAGACAGTCTTGATTATGTGGTGGTGAATGTTCATTTATTGGCCCTGGCATCTTTCATGCTCCCTTGTCCAGATACTGTGTAGGATTTTCACTCATGCAAAGAAAACAATAAAAGATCATAGTAGAGAATAAGTTAAATAGAGCAAACACAACCCCTCAAAATCCAAGCAAAATAAACATAAAATAAGCTAACAGCAGAGTACAGATTGAGAACAGGAAAAAAACTGTCTCTGCAAATTTGTTTTAAGAAGAGACTTAAAGGTTGAAACAGAGGTAGCGACACTCAGTGAAAGAAGAAAGGACAAAAAGTAGGGAGTTTTGTTCTAAAAAGGATGTAAATTTATAAGATAAACAATGTTAAGTAGTCTAACACAGAAAGTTGCTGCCTCATATGTCTTTATAAAATCAAATAATGGTCATAAATATTTTGAGCTTGTGAAATGGTTTGTGAATGTGTAATAAAGTTTTGCAGCTGTAGAAATATTTTGTGTATGTGTAGTTAAAATTTGGCAAGGATTTTCTTCAACACTGAAGTTTCACAAAGTCTGAGAGACAGACACACAAATTTCCTTCCTGTGTGTATGACACTGAAGTTACAACTACAACTGCAAGTTCTGATTATATTTCTGACCCTGTTTTGATGTGTTAATCTGGTTGGTCAAATGCAGTCTGTCCAATCAGAGCGCAGATGATTTAGTTGCGTTCATCCGCCTGCAGGTCTTGAAAGATGGAAGATGGTGCAATGGTCTGCAGTTATTGAAAGGCAAGACAATTGGGCAAATGCATATTATCAACTTCAGGAAGGCTGTTTTATGTACACAGAATAGAACAGTAATGGAACTTTCTGTTAGCAAATGCCTGCTAGCATTACTGAAGTAGAAGCATCAATGCTGAAAGGAACTTTTCAAGCTGAAGGCAAAGCAATGACTCAACTGTATTACATACTGTAGCTCTGCTTTAGTATGTTTGATTAAACAATGTAAGCAATGCTAACCATCAAAACAGGCTTCTGGAACAAAAAATCCATGAGCTTGTTGTATCTCCAGATAGATCAGCAGTAGACATTGATGATTTTAATGTGTTGAGCTGCCATTGATGATGTTGAAGCTCTTTTTCTAACATCTCTTTAATATATCCAGTCTTCTTTAGTGCCAATAAGTAAAGTAAGTAATAAGTAAGTAATTGTCTTTGTGTGTAGTTGCTAAATACATCAATGAGAAGCAGTGCTGTATTAGCAGACATATTATTTGTGTGAACTGATAACAAATATTTGCAAGTAGACATGAGTTGTCATTCTCATATTTCAGATGCTGAAGGAGGCCGAAGACTACAGCTCCATCCCAAAAGTTCATAGGGCCACAGTCATAAAAGGAGTATTATCAGGGTCGAGGATGCCACAACTTTGATCCAGAAGGCCAGATGATCCATGTCAGTTTGATTGCAGTTTCCTGTGGCAGCCTTGACTACTCAGTAGCCTGGGGCGGATCTAGAAAAATATTTATGGGGTGGCAAAAGGGGGGCAGGAATTTTTGAGGGGTGGCAATGAATTAAATCACTTTGCACATTAATATACATTAATGTGGACGTGAACATATTTTATCAGCATCTCACCTTGAGAATGACATTCATTACACTTTAATGTGTAAATGGGCTGTGTTTTACTACCTTAATGTCCAAAGCGCTTTACTGATCATACAGACACACACACACACACGGACAAATGGACAGGAAGAGTCTGGGAATTAATCACAAACTTGCTTTACCTCTTGAGACACAGCAACTACATGGAGTATTTATGAACCATGATTAAACAGTGAATTTAATGTTGAAGGCATTTCAACCATGTTTTTCAGTTGTCCATCTCATGCATGTCTGATGAAACAGATTTGCTTTTGTTTTAACTGGAGGAAAATAGAAAAGGCAACTGAACTGTAATACAATGCAGGCAAACAAAGACATGGTGAACACCTCGGTGACATCAATGAACTTCTCATCAATTCTTCTTTTCTTCTTTACCTGAGCCTCTTCCTTTGGCAGCCTTTTGGCCTTTGTTTGGCCCACAAACTTGTAGAGTTTTCGAGAGATGATCCTTCCCAGAATCTCCCTCGCCTCAGCCAGCTCTGGAGAAGAGGAGTTGAGTATTTCTTCAAACACACAATCTATAGGAAAAACAAAGAAACAGAGCGGAAGATCAGACAGTTAAAACAAACCAAAGTCAAGGTCACAAATTCACACATTTTTAGTGTTTCTCAAATAAATAATTGACACAGTAAACTGAGAGGCATAACCCACAAAACTAAGTTATATAACTGTGATAAACATTACTTAATTAATTTGTTCTTAAATGTGAAAAAACAAAAGATTACAAAATTAATTAGATTTAAACCTCATTTTTAAAAGCAGACCGCTCAATCTGTACTGATTACAGCTCTTTAATTTACAGGATTGATGGTCATTTATCATCTTACAAACATAATCAAAAACACCTTTTAAACTTTGAAACTTCAGCAAGTTGCTTCCACTCTCAGTTGACCATTTGCTATTTCTCTCAACTGGATGATTGCCACACTTTGTCTGTCAAGCTTTGGATTTCTACACATGCTGCAGTGATGTACATGGTGCTCTAGTATGAGTGATAGTCTTTGGAGGGTGGTTTCTTTTTATTTAGCCCTTACAAAACCAATAACACAAGAGCAAAACTGTAATGGATGGATTAAACAGTTTATCTGCTTCAACTGAAAATTTTGGCATGTCTGGCTAACTAGCTTACTACCTACACTAGTAGTAATCTTCTTATAGATACACATAGATGCCACATTGGGTGCTGCTAGTCATTATATCATTGTATCAATGTGGTTGCCTTACTGGCCAGTGGCCAGTCGCCCCTCTGAAATCTTACAAGTATATTGTGGAAAGAGGTCTAGCTTTGAAAAACAAAACCAAAAGCAGCAGGAAAATGAAAAAAGCTTTTAGGCTGCATGTTTGTACATGAACAACTTGGACACTGGTCAACTTTTGTGTGGACATGTGGCTGTATCCAGGTTGTCAGAAAGTCCTCCTACTGCAAAGATTTATAACCACTTAAAATTGCTTTTTAGTGATAACAGCATATTACATTCAACATGTTTGTGACAGTAGAGTGTTGTGTAATAATTACTCGCCCATGAGATTATTCCTTGTGCCTCAAAGCCTTAAAGGTACCTAGGAGAGTGTGGGTGTGGCAGCCGAATCTGGAGCACCTGTGCCCAATGCTGCCATAGAGGATAAAAGGCCAACTCCCAGTGTGGTTCTAGTTCTCTGACTTCCCTCATACCAGCCAGGAGCCGCAGGCCTTTTGTTTTGTTTCATTCTAGTTTTGTTTTTACTTCACAACTCCTTACTCTTCATAATCCACACACCCACATGTACATGACTGATATTACTGACTGACACACTCCATATTTTGCAAATTATTGTTTCTGTAGTTTACTTTATTATAATAAATATTTTCCTTTACTGTCATCTGTTGTGTCCTTTTCCATGTATGTCATGGCCTAGGAGCTGGGTTATGACAATATTTGTTTCTTTAGAAAATCAAAATGCAGCACAATAGTCTGGTGTTCTCTTCTGCAGAAAGTGACCAGAAACCCGATAAATATGACAGTGATTGAGACTTCCCACAGCCTGTAACATGGCATCTATAGTGTAAATATCTATGATTACTTCCAAGGAGCATTGCATTAGCTAACTGCATTATTTTGTGTGTTATGTTATGTTGTTGTTGTTCATTGTATTTTTGTTAGTGTTATTATATTTGCTGAAAAGGGCTATGTTAGATCAAGACAACAGTCTGATTTTACCGTGACTACGAGCCCCTGAGGGTGATATTGTCTAGCTCATGGGTCAAAAATACAATTCATCCATGTGTTTGAGTTAGTTTATAATTAATTGTTAACTAGCATGCTAAGACGATACTGTTGTAACTAAACAGTTAAAGTGCTTAGTAAGTAAATTAGGCTGGACTTGCGGTCGATGCAAGTGGATAACTGGAGTCTTGCTGTAGATACCAATAGTGCAGGTTTTGATTCATAATTCCTCAGCAGCCACTTTCGTAGGATGTTGTAATATTTTGTCTCTTTGTGTGCAGGTAAGTAACTGATCATCCAGCACTGAAAGTACTTCAGAATCTTCAAAAACCTAACTTGTGATGACATGACAGCAGTCTGACAGTTAAGTATGTTTTAAAAGATACGTATACAGTATTTTTTTAAATATGAAAAAGGTGGTGCCACTTCTCCTTTTCTCTTGGTGATCCAAAAACATAAGCTAATAGCACACAGTCATCTCTACAAACCTGTCAGCTTGGTGTAGGCCTCCATGTCATCTATGGCTGTGGAGAGAGTGAACTTCTTCCCTTCTTTGCCTTTAATCTTGATTTGTTTATCTGCCTTTACAAAGGCCTCTGTGATCCTGGATAAACACAACTACATATTGTCACTTTTTCACATTTTTGCTGCATGCCATGCTATATGAAAGGATAAATCACGAAGCAAAGTAAAGAAGCTCCTCATCAGACAAGAGACCAAGCAACATGTTGTTGTAGTACCAACATGAGATGGGTAAGTACTCACATAGCTTCTATGATCTTGTTCACCCTGTGCTGATAGGCTCTTCTGTGGAGACTGATCCTTGTGTTGAACATGTCATACAGATTTCCCACCTCTTGTTGAGAGTATCACTTTTAGTTTTGTAACAATTCATCTTTGCTTTTTTGCCGTTTAAAAAATCTAATTTAAAAAAAAAAGTAAAAGTGTCAGCACCTTGTCTCTAACACAGATGTGCTTCTGCCCGTCCACCTCACACACCATGGCAAACATGATGAAGCGTTGATGGTCAAAGTTGTTCTGGATGCCCAGGTGGTGGCAGTCCCTGAGAAGAGAGAGGTAAAATGTGAAGCTGACCAAATTAAGTTAAAGAACAATTGCATTCAGAACATTGTTCAAATAATCAGCAGAATACTGTAATTGTAGTAATTAAATATTATCGTAGTTCATAACTCCAAAGTCCTTTACACGGCCACTGTGAAGATGAAGGCACAATAATGGCATCAGGCACTGACTACTGTATAATGATACTGACTGATTGCACACAACTCACACTGTCAAGACTGACCGGTTCATCTTGGCCTTGTTCTTTCAGAGGAGGTACAATCATTTCCTTGACAAAGTCCAGGTCTTCAGGCAGCTGCAGGCCGTATTGCTCCATAACTGGCTTCAGATCATTAACATCCACCAGGTGGTCAAACATGGCTAGAGAGGCAGTCTCATGCTGAATCATGCACACATTAAGAAATATTAATATAGGCTTAATGCGATAATACACACTGGTGAACAACACATGTAGCATCACTATATGTGTGAGTAGCTCACTAGTATAGTCAATGTGATAGAGAGTCAAAGGTTGGTTGTTCAATCCTAACTTGAGAAGCAGTTTTTTTCTTTGTCTTATTAATATTAGTTTGTTCTATCCTTTTTTGAGTTACATTATAAAATTATGCAAAGACTTTTTTTTTCAATGTTTAATTTTCTGGGCTATTTTAACATAACAACTGTAGTTTTTTGTTTGTTGTACTGTAAGCTGTTAAATATGCGTCAGACATTTGTAAATTGAGAGTTCACCTATGTTAAACTTGCTGTTAAACTTTAATTAAATCAGTTTAGTAAAATAATATTCTCTGGAGGTGGCAAAGACACCCAGTGTCTGAACCTCTGGGCTTGAGAGTGAGAGGAGGAGAAGATGGAGGACTCTTTGGTTATGAAAGCCATTAAACTGAAGACATGTCACAGTGACATGATAATTATTGTGAATGACACAGTGAAGATTATTTTATGAGATTTATTTAATTACTTTTTAACAGCAGATTAAACACTGATGAATTTTACACGTCTGACACATTTAACACATTTAACAGCTTACCTGAAAATGAACCAATGAAAAAAAAGTGTTCGCATAATTTTCTATTGTGAGTCAAAAAGGGGAGAGATCGGACTACTAATCTCAATCATAAAAACAATGCAAAACTATAACCCATGCAAGGAACAAATCAACAAACTTTAGCTGTCCAGCTCACAATGGAGCAAATGTATTACCAATATATATTCACTAAGTTACAAAAGTACAAAAAAGCCTTAAGTCATTATGTTAAAATAATTCTGTAAATAAACTAAATGGATAGATGGATTGGACTGCTAGACTCAAATCAATAAAACGATGAGAAAACATGCCTCAGTGGCATTCGATGACTGAAGACTGTGCAATACGACATTTGCTCTCACTTATCTTCTATGGGACACAAGCAAATTGCTTCACAAGACAGGTTGAAAGTTGGAAAACGATGTGATGCAGTAAAACTGACAACCAGGGATGCTTGTTATGACCTTATTTTCATGTCTCGTCACTCCTCAGGTGACCTGAATCGAGTTTCTGAGCAACAACTTTAAAAAAATTAAGTTTGACGGATCTGTGTTGATAGTTGTCAAACTGTTTATTTTAAGAGAGACAGACATGCAGATATTTCTTTTGTCATGTTGGTGGACATTACTACACTGTTGCACTGGCAATGATAACTTTGTGCCCTTCTTACTGTATTATTTAGACAGATAATCACATTATCTGTGCAAATACAAACACCAAGGCACCAAAAGGTGCTGTTAAAGGGAAGGTTCATGATTTTTCAAGTCTGTCTTAAAACAATAGTCATGTAACCAAATGTACATTGAAAGAGGTTTTGCTTGCTGTAATCATTCCTCCAATTTACTGACTACTGGATGTAGTTTTGTGTTTAGCGTATAGACAGTAGTAGTGGTATAGAGAGTGGTATTTCTGTCTGTGGCTGTGTTTTTTAACGTATAATTTATTTTGGTAGTTGGGTATTATCTTATCTCACACACAACAGAAAAAGTTTAAATGTATCTTACCTTCCACTTCATATCTGGACGGACTTTGGGGATGAACATTCCATCAAACAGATGAGAAAACGGTCCATGTCCTAGATGTTGATAAAATAAATATAAGTTAATGATTGTGTTATTAGTAGTAGACTACTGAGCTGTTAACCTCATAAATTGTCCTTGTATAGGCCTAGGTTTGAAATAAACTAAATGAAGCTTAGCGAAAGTTCAGTCAGGAAGACTATCTCTTTGAGCATGCTCACTGAGTCTATTCATCTCTCCCGCTTTCCTCTCGATCCACCCCTCATCACTCCTCTCATCCAATCCAAATCCGACACCCTTTTTCTCCCTCCAATCAGCTTTTTGTTGTCATTTTTAAAAGCGCTCTCTCTCTCTACCTCATCCAGCTGTCATCAGCACACAAATCTCAACCCACCACCTCCCCTTCACCTCCTTAAGATCCAGGCCATCTTCATCTTCAGCCAGAAGCTCCACGTCAGGGAGAGTCATTCCTACCACCACCAGTGTCTGGGCCTGGGGAAGTCCTCTTCTGATAGAAGCTTCACTTCCTTCGATCTGTCTTCTAAGCCGAGCTACTCCCTGGGGCCTAAGCGCCAAAATTTATTTGTACACAATAAATGTTTGTCTGCCTCACAACTGCTTATTTCATTCTTTATAGTCTGTCCTGATTGAAATATAATTTGAACCAAGAACAGACTGAATGTACCACTGAATGAACAGAAGACCTTCAGAATGAGCGCTGAAGATCACAGCGGTATGAATAGTGGTACATTCACTTCCTGTTGTAAGCACTGAAAATGCATTTGAATGTTGATGTAATTGCATAGTTTAGACAAAAAGTGAACTACTCAGTGACTATGAGTCTTTCAGCTGATATGCTGAACTGAACAGTACACGTGTCACTGACAACTCAAAATGATGGTGATGAATAAGTCTCTGAAATCATGATTCACTACTCACTACAGAAGAAACTACTGAGTGTATTATATAGTATGTAGAAGTGAATGAGAGAACGAGGGCACCAAGGTCTCTTTTCATTCTTTACACAACAATCTGTCACTCTTTGTGTGTGCAAACAAATAACAGTATGAATGAGAGACTGTCTGAAAGTCTGAATCGTTACTGTATATTTAAACTTCCTGTCGTTCCTTCTTTCCAACAGCAGACTTTTTAAATTTGCCTTTGAACAAGTTGCTTTGACAAGTCCATGAAAAAAGTTTATTGACAATTAGTGGATAATTTTGTTAGCTTTATTTATTCAGGAAATTTCAATGAGATCAATATCTCTTTTGCAAGAGAGGCCTGTTATATATACACAGGATCACAATAAGACAGTTCATTCACATTACAATCACAAAATAATCATACAAACTCTTCACCAATGAAGAATATTGGCAAGTAAAACTTTAAAATCCCTGAGAGGAAGGAATGTCTCTAGTGTTAATTTTTATTCTTAAGCATACCTGGCAATTCAAAACAATTTAAAAATTATTGCATGTAACAATTGAAAAGTGTGTATCACTCACCAAGGTCATGGCAAAGACCAGCAATCTGCACACAAAGGATGTCCCTGTCAGTGATCTTGAGTTTTGGCTGCTTTGTTCTCAGATTTTGTAGAAGTTCTCCTGCTAAGTGCGCAACCCTGTACCAGCACACACAGCAGCAAAAATATGATATGCAATGAGTTTACTTTGGTTTTATTGTTTGTATTTGATGGTTTACTGTAAACCAGTGTTGCCTTCATTTGGCTTGTGAATGAAAGCCTTAAGACACATAACTGTGTCTCTCTGAAAACATGAGCTCATACCCGATTGAGTGTTCAAAGCGGTTGTGGGATGCTCCAGGGAAAACAAAATAGCCCCCTCCAAGCTGCTTGATGTTTCGTAGTCTTTGGAACTGAGGTGTGTCGATGATTTTGACGAGAAGCGGATGCAACTCAATATGACCATGGATGGAATCATTGAACACCTTGCAGATCACAAAAGAACAAACATTAGACACATCTAGTGAAGTTATTATCCAAAACAGTACCAGTAAAACCAGTTCTGCTGAGGGATCAGAAAACTAGTCTTTCTTCTTTTCATACTGTGAACTTCCTCATTTTTGTTTTGTCCTGCTTCCTACATCTCAAAACAACAACAACTCTAAACATACACAGTCCTGATTTTGTGATTATGTAGATTCCTTCACTGACACGGGAATCTTTCACACTCCCTAGCTGCTTATTCTTCATGATTCTCGGCCCCTCTTTTTTTTTTTAGATCTCCTATTTCCGTAGCCTTGAAATGTGGTGTGATGAACAGCTACTGATTCATGCTATACTACCTTGCTTTGGTCTGGGATCTGCCAGAGTTTTGTCTTGATAACATGACAGATTCTCAGACGGGCATCACGCCCCCTCGACAAAAAAAAGAAAGAAAAGAGTATAAGAAAAGAAACCAATATAAAAACATAGTAGAGAATTAGTTTAAGAGAGTTATACAACCTCAAACCAACAAAATCAGTCAGTTGTTTTGTTGCCTTGCACCAAATTAGTGCTAAATAATTCCAAGGAACTGGCTTGCACATACTATCTTCTATTCAAGATTTTTATCTAAAGTCCAAAATTATCCATCTGGATAATTTTTTAGACAACTTGGTTTAATATCAGGACACACTTACTTAATACCCATCTTCTCCAGACCATCAGCTGTGATACTTTCCAGCTCCTTACCAGTGATTTTATTTGCTGAGGAAAAGAGGAAATGGTTAATAGCAGACAGGTATGATATGGTATTAGATATCATGTCTCACAACACATTTCAATGGGGAAGATCCTAGTTTAATTTAGAGTTAGTATTTATTTGCATAGTTAATATTGAGTTGCTATCAAATCGTTTGTTTAGTGTTAATTAATTTATTTTGTTTTATTCACACTCAGTCACTGTGACTTACTGAGAAAGTCACTCAATTCTGCTGCAGTTTAATTAACTGTATTTGATTTCAGTTGTTTTTGTTGACTTCTTTTAGGGCCCAATTCAGACACATTTCCTGTGTCTTGTTGCTTGGCCCACAGCAGATAGTAAACATATTATATTGTGGTTATTTAACACTAAGCAGCTTTAACTGGTTAACTTAGTTGGACCAGTCATGATATGAAAACTAACTTAAACCATCAATTTACTTAATCAAACAAGAAAATCAACCTTGAAATATGGCTTCCCATTCTGCAAGTCCTTCTTCTTTCAGGAACTGACATGTTTTCTCTACGTCCCATTGCTTGTAGTCCACTGGACTTTCCATTGACAAACTCTTTTTTACCTTTTTAAGCTGTCAGAGGTCAAATCTGTCATCTGAGGAAAGGAGGAAACATTATGTTATTATGTTATTATTATTATGTAAATATTATTTTTATTTTTTATATTATCCACCATGTCTCTTAACTTAGTTTAATTTATAGTTATTTATTTTCATATTTCAATGTTGTTAATATTGAGTTACTGGCAAAGTGTCTGTCTACTTAAAGGTTGTATATGTAGAACTGTGAAGTAATTTACATGTATTAATCATTTTTTATTGCCAATGACTGAACAGGTAGTAATGTAACTTAAACAATTTCTGTGAAATTCCAATGGAAATGTTTGGTGTGCTCCAGAGTGCCTTGCCTCTCTCCCACTAACGTCAACAAACTGGCATAATGACACAACACAACAAAACGGTGCTATTGTCTAGAAACACCCTGCAGATATTAGCACTCCGTCAACCACTACACATTTCACAACAAAACACCCCTGCCATGACAAGTTGCCTACTCCCAAGCACACACAGCTAAAACAACATAATTTCCTGAAGGGGCAGAAAACAAGCTCCAGAGCGATAGCAGAACATAGCTTACCCCTTTTGTTTTTCCTGTTGGAAGTCCAACAGTGAGATGGCATATTTGCGCAGCCAGCTTCAGGTGGCACAGCAGGAAGTTTGCAATTTACATTTTCATTCAAATTTTTGTTTGTCTTAAAACAAAGTTGTCACAAGGAGAGGATGGGCCCTATTTTAACATTTTAAAGTGCAGGGTCTGAAGCGCATATCACCATTACATTTAGGGTGTGTCCAAATCCATTTTTGCTATTTTAATGGCGGAAAAATGGTCGATCTGCAAGGGACATGGTTCAAAGGGGTTGTACTTAGTGTCCTAATTAAACATGGGTGTGTTTTCGGTGTAACATGCAATAACCAATCACAGTGTCATCTCCTATTCCCTTTAAGAGCCAGGTGCGCTTGCACCTTGGCGCATTGCTATTATGACGGCGCATTTGCCAAAAAGTAAGAGGGAGCGCTTCTCTACAGAGGCAACGGATCTACTCCTGTGCAAAGGGAAAGCGCACGATCCATAATGCACACACTGGCCCCTGCTGCCCCTAGACCCTCCTGTGGTCAGCCACAGACCACCAGTTTAAGATCCTGTTCATTAATTTGCTGAAATTTTACCCTTGCTTAGTTTTTGAAAAGGTTTTTTTTTTTTTTTTTTTTTTAAATTACAACTTTAGTTTCTTTAAAATTGTTTTGTTCAGTAACAGGCCGAGTTTTAATTGCTGACAGTATGGAAAACTGATCATTGTACTCTCAAAAATGTTAAAGAATATATTTAAGAATATAGAAACTGTGCAGATTTATGTCCTTTGTTAGTTTAATAATTGTTTTCACCTCATTTATTTCCTCAAGTGTTCCTCCTGTCATCATGTATTGATGAAGCAGGAAAGTCGATATGTCTCTGAGCTGTTGTTGTCCGTCTGTTTAAATACTTGTGTTATTGTCACTATTTGGTCAAATAATGACATGTAATTTTTAAATTATATTAGTATACACAATAATATTTCACATTGTAATCCTTTTATTTCTTACCTTTTGCATGTGTGCGCGCTGCTGCGCATCCTGTGTGTGTAACAGGCAGAGTGTATGTAGTGCACCCACCTGTGTAGGTGCATATTACATAATGTGCCCTTAAAATGACAGTGAAACACTGCGCCATTGACTTTAGACCAGGTTTTTGTTAGACAATAGCGCAGTTACTCTCTGCTGCCTCTAAATAGTAATGCGCCTGACCACACCTTACTTTTAGACCAACACACTCATGGGCGCACTAATGGGCGCAAGTGCCATTGCTATTTTAACAACGTGGGCGCATAATTGGGCGGTGCAGGTTGGCTCTCACCGGCCAGCAGCCATAACGCAGCAGGGAGGAGCACGTGAACATACAGCAGGGGGTGGGGCTGATTGACTGGGAGTGAGAACTGCTGATGCTTTGGTGAACGATGGCGAAAAACACAATGATAGAGATCTTTTATGTAATTATGAGAAGTGTAAGCGAGGAAAAAGACATCATCTGCAAAAGTTACGAGCGCCATCAGCAGGTACGCGAGCACGTCAGTGAGCACTAGGATGTTGACTAAAGCTTATTTAACGGCCACAGGTGTAACTAATGAGAAAGAATTTCTGATTCCTATATATAGAACCTTTTCATATATTTTGTAGTTACTGTGTTTTGTCCACCCTTTTGTCTGTTTAATTGTATTTGAGTTTTGTGTTCTTTTGTTGACTTCTTTAAGGGCCCAATTTAGTAATTACTCACTTTTTCTTTTCTTTTTTTTAAAATTGTAAACCTTCATCCTCTGTCTTCCTGCTCGGTCCCTAGCACTTGGTAACCATATTATGTTTATTGTAAATTTCATATAGTATGGTTACTAAGCAGCTCTAACTGGCTTGTTTATTTTTATTTGTTTGTTTATTTAACAAATAGATAGATAGTGCACATTAATAATCCCTAGCAGAACATAAATTTCAGTTCTTGTTGACCTGACAGGTGGTTGATTATTAAGGTTATTCTGAAAAGGCTGATAAGGGCAGACATGCACAAAAGAAATTACATTACTGTATTGTTACTTTTACATCCTTAAATGACAATATAAGCTTTCCATAGCTGTGAGAGACAAGTTTGCCTGTTATGAGCTGGTGCAGTCATGGACCAATATGCCTGCTAGGAGTCTTCAAAAGTATAGACCCATTTCTCAATTTGTTCTTATTCACCTTCATCCAATGAAGTAGAAGACATAAGAATAATAAATATGTGTGGGTGAACCTTGTCTGCCAAACACACATAAAAAATGATTGTCATAACATAAGGGCAACAACATTTGATTTTATTGCACATATACATGTGTATTGATTAATATGAGGAAGTTACACAGTAAATGTTGGGAAGTGACACTTTAAATCCCCAGTTGTTACTCCCTTGTTCCTTGTTGTCTTGATTTTTTCCCACATTCCACCATCCCACCACCCACATTTAAGTACCAGTAGGAACTGGTAAATATTTTATATGTGTGGATTCAAATGAGAAAGTTACACTGTAAGTTCCATGAAATTACATTGTAAGTGTCTTTGTGTGTAAGTGTAATTATTACAAAGAAAGAAAAAAAATGTATACAACCTGGAGGCAACTCTGTTTAAACCAACTATCTGTGTAAACCATTTTAAAAGCTTACCTGAGATGCTGAAGCTCTGTCCTTATTTCAGTTTTTGATGTCTTAAAATGATCTACATCTACTACTATAGAGCTCACCTGAGAGTCTGTGTCTCACCTATTTGTGTATCTCTGTGCTGCTCTCAATGCTACTGAACAAGCTGTGGCTTATTTGCCTTTCAAATAATGTCCATGTCATATATCTTCTCTTGATCCACTATGGGCAGGGGGAGGGGTGAGATATGCAATGAGATGCAGTATATTTCTCCTAATGATGTCATAGATGACAAAGATTTGAATTGAGTACAAAATGTTCTTATTTGATAAGCTCAGCTGTTATTGACACTTTTTGTTGTTGTTGTTGTTTTAAAAAAGGACCACTAATCTTAATTCACTTTGGGAGACCTTGTCGTCTACAGTGATAAAGTTGTTTAATAAAATTATGTCATGTCTGAGCAACAATCACAAATGAGCAAAACTACATTGCTTAAAATATATTAACCAGTGTCAGTCTTGTCAAGTGAAGACATTTTCAGGGTTGTGACACTGGAAATGTTTAAACAATAAATATAAATTGCATCAGATTCATCACCTACTCCACCACTACCACATCTCAGGGGTGTAGAATTTGGTTTTATATTTGGTTGGAGCATTTTTTTCAAACATCCAAAATTAATTTAATGAGCCTGATTTACTAAAAAGATTCTAATTTATTGAATATGTATTTGCTGACATAAGTTGCCTGAAACCGGACTTGTATCATGATTTTCTTCTCTGATTTAAAAACAGATATTTTAGTTAGTTTATTTATTCCAGATTTATTCTAGTTTTTGAATGGTCAGTTACTGCAGAAAAGGAGTTGAAACATTTAAAGACACTAGGTGATTCACCCACTTCTGCAGGAATGATATTGCATCGCTGGTATAAAGATTATTTCAAAGGATAGTTTCAACCTTTTTTAAGTCTCTCTTTTAACAATACTCCAATGCTCATACAGTATGTTCACTAAAAGAGTTCTTGTTGGCGGTAATCATTCCTCTTATCCATACTGGCGTGAACGCCTGGAGTGATAACAATGCAAATGATAGTGATATGATATGATAAACAAAAAGACAACTTCCTGGAGCAATTATAATGTGTATAGTAAGTGAAAAAATCTGCTGTCCTCTTCGTAAAAGTTCAGCTGAGGATATATGAGGCAGCAACTTTACATTGTTCATCTTACAAATTTACATCCTTGTTAGAACAAGAGCCCCTACTTTCTGTCCTTCTTCTTTCTTTGAGTGAACTTAGGCTCACCACCTCAGTTTCGACCTTCAAGTCCCTTCTTAAAACACACTCACACACAGGTTTTTTTTTCCTGTTCTCAATCTGTACTCTGCTGTTAGCTTATTTAATGTGTATTGTGTTTGGATTTTGCTTTGTTTTTATTTGATTCTACATTTTCTATAAGCTTTCAGTGTTTCAATGCTCTGTGAAGCTCTTTGTAACTATTGTTTTGACAAATGCTATACAAATAATGTTAAAAAGTTGCAATGTTTAAAAACTATAGCAATCCTAGATAGAATGAAGACTGTGAAAAGCCAGCTCCCCTAATTTGTTGTTCAGAAACCACACACCACACTTGTGTTTCATACATCTCTTTACTATTTTTAACTTATTCTCTACTGTGCTCTTTTATTGTTTTCTTTTTCATTTTGTCTGGGCAATTGGTTACTGCATGAGTGAAAATCCTACACAGTATCTAAAATTTCTGGCAGTTCACAGAACAAGACAAGATAATTACCAAACATCACACTACAATGTCAAGGCTAGAGCTTGTTGGATGAACAAAGGAGTGTGAAAGATACCAGGACCGGTCAATGAGCATTGTCAGTCTACAGCAAAAGAGATGAGGAAGGCTAGAAAATATGACGAGCATAAAATGAGGAAAGACTAGTTAGTAGGGGTGTAAAGATAATCCGTTTTGGATCGGTTATCGGTCTGTGACCTATGCAATCCGAGTGCACCGGTCCATGGAGCCCCAAACGGTTCAAATGCGCTATGAACGGTTCGATGGCCTGGATTTATGGCCGCAAATCGGTTTCCAGCTCCACTGGTTCACATCATAGACTGTTTAAAGATATGTATTTTCAGCCGCTAGGGGTCTCTAGATCAAAACAATAACAACAGACGGAGTGTGATGACGGTGTGAAGTAGCAAGGGATCATGGGAGTTGTTGTCTTCGTTGTTAAATAATCAGCTTCACTGGGATGCGATTACTCCGGTATTCATGGTTCAGGATGTTTTTACCGGGAGCCGAATTATCCGCAGAGGTCTCCTCCTCTCCAGAACGAACGGACCCGGTGATTACAGGTAAAAACACTGAATAAAGCAGATTCACCTAAAAGATCAGTGTTTCTCTGACGATGTATGGCGACCCACGGACGTCATATACGGGCTGTTAGCTGAGCTGCTGCTAACAATTGTTTGGTTCATTTCTCTTATAACTTTACATTCAGACGTTCGTCCGGTTTCTTCCGGGACCCGAATTATCCAGAAGGGTCTCCTCTTCTCCAAAAACAAGCTTACACGCAGATTAAACTCGTTAATCCCCTCAGGGGGGACTCCTCCAATACCTCCCCAGAGAGCCAAACCCAACCTGCGAAGGAGCGAGTCAAATGGCCCAAGATGGGCGACACCAAGGAATGGAACCAACTAGACCAAGATCTCGACAAAGTGCTAGAAGCCACACTTGCAGGGACAGCTGAGCAGAAAGTCAATACTCTTACAACAATAACGTACAATCTGGCAAGGGAGTGGTTTGGACTGGAGGAAAAGAAGGGGAACTTCAAGGCTGCACACCAACCAAGCAGAAGAGAAAGGGAAATCCATCGCTTAAGGGAAGTAATCAAGACACTCAACAAACAGTTCAAAAAATCCCCGCTCGATGAAAGGGAAGGCATCAAGAACCTAACGAGTCAACTCCGAGAACGTCTCTGCAGAATCCGAAGAGCAGAAAGCACTCGGAAAAGGAGGAAGGATAGGGAGAACAAAAGAGCTCAGTTCACCAAAGACCCCTTCCGATTCACCAGAACACTGTTGGGTGAAGCAAAATCCGGAAGCCTGACCAGCCCCAAAGAAGACGTGGAGGCGTTCTTGAGAGAGACCCACAATGACATCTCCAGAAACCAGGCCCTGAACGCCAACCCAAACATTAACAGCATTGATACACCTGGAAAAAAACTTCACATCAGCGAACCATCCTGGAGGGAAGTCCAAGAGGTGGTGAAGAAGCGGCATACCCTATAAGGTATATAAGAAGTGCCCAATGTTTCTCTGGAGGCTATGGAAGCTGCTCCAGAGGATCTGGAAGAAGGGCATCATTCCATCATGTTGGAAAAAGGCAGAAGGATGTTTTGTGCCAAAAGAAGAGAACTCCTTGACCGTTGACCAATTCAGAACAATTTCACTGCTAAGTGTAGAATGCAAGATCTTCTTTTCTGTACTGGCTAAGAGGATGACCTCATACATGACTGAGAATGGATATATCGACACCGCCATTCAGAAAAGGGGGATCCCAGGCTTCTCTGGATGTCTGGAACACACTGGAGTTCTCAGTCAGATGATCCGGGAGGCCAAGGCCAACGATGGCAACCTGACTGTTGTCTGGCTGGACTTGGCTAATGCCTACGGATCAATCCCTCACGCCCTTATTCATGCTGCACTAGACCATTACCTCATCCCTCAGCATATCAAGGGAATGATAATCAATTACTTTGGCGGAATACAGTTATGTTTCAAGTCAGCCCACTTTACCACCCAGTGGCAAAACCTGGAAAAAGGGATCATAACTGACTGTACAATGTCCCCCATCCTCTTCATCATGGGAATGAACCTCCTGATAACAGCTGCTGGGAAGGAAGCCCGAGGCCCAAAAATGCAATCGGGCATCCGACAACCCCCAAGAGGTTACATGGACGACAAAAGATACTAATTTATTGAATATGTATTTGCTGACATAAGTTGCCTGAAACCGGACTTGTATCATGATTTTCTTCTCTGATTTAAAAACAGATATTTTAGTTAGTTTATTTATTCCAGATTTATTCTAGTTTTTGAATGGTCAGTTACTGCAGAAAAGGAGTTGAAACATTTAAAGACACTAGGTGATTCACCCACTTCTGCAGGAATGATATTGCATCGCTGGTATAAAGATTATTTCAAAGGATAGTTTCAACCTTTTTTAAGTCTCTCTTTTAACAATACTCCAATGCTCATACAGTATGTTCACTAAAAGAGTTCTTGTTGACTGTAATCATTCCTCTTATCCATACTGGCATGAACGTCTGGAGCGATTACAATGCAAATGATAATGATATGATATGATAAACAAAAAGACAACTTCCTGGAGCAATTATAATGAGTATAATAAGATAAAATCTGCAGTCCTCTTAGTAGAAGTTCAGCTGAGGACATATGAGGCAGCAACATTACAATGTTCATCTTACAAGTTTACATCCTTGTTACAACAAAAGTCCCTACTTTCTGTCCTTCTTCTTTCTTCTGCAGTTAATGTTATGTCTAATTCGTTAACAGCGTTAACTGCGTTATTCAGCTGACTGTTGCTAGGTCATGAACCCAAAAATAGGTTTTGTCTTATCTATTGACCCTCCTTTTCCTGTATTTTTCCCACTACCACTTGTCTCACAGTGCCTGCATGACCTTTTTCATTTTTTGCAGAGTCAGCTCTTGCTATTTTTTACCATTATTTCCAATCCTGCTCTTTTTTTTTTTTTTTTGAAAAATAATAAGGTTTTAATGTGAGATTACAAAAATAACAAAGTTTAAAGTAAGGTTACATAAACAAGTTCAAAACCTTTTTGTTACAGTAATAAGTGACTGCCTGTGTTTGACTCTTACAGCTACTATAGATCAGTGTGAGGCATACATAATGACATGATAGAAAACACCGTCAGCGGGCTTCCAAACGTTAACATACAGAAGTAATGACGACAATTTGAAATCATGCTACGCTAACGCTACAACACAGACATCTCCAAGCGGGCTTGATCTAGTTATTCATGGAAGTAGCAATTCAGCATGTGTGCATCTTACTTTAGAGGGCACGGCCTAACCCCGTGACAAGCATTTTTAATGCAAACATGCGTGAAAGTAGTCAGCAGTATATGGATTTGTTAGAGTAACTACATTTAAATTGCTCTTAGAAGTTTAAGCACAACATGAATGTAATGTCTTTAGTTGAGTACATTTTCCTGCAAATACTTCTATATTTTTACATTAAATGCAGCACTTTTAATGGAGTACTATTGTTGGGTTTAACTATGTCTTCCAGCTCTGGGGGCTGCTTTCAAAAACACAAATGCAAGGACTCAGGGCCACAACATGTGGATAAATAAGGATTTCTCCAATATGATGCTATTGTTCCTTAAGTAAATAGGGAAATATTTGAAAACAGAAATAAAAAGAAATAAATGTAAAGATAAAATAATAAAATAAATATGTAAATAAATAATAAGTAAGTTGTCAAATAAATAAATTAATTGTATTTATTTATTTTTATATTTCTGTGCATATTTATCTATTTTCAAATTAACCTGCATGTTTTTTTGTTTTTATTTTGATAATTGGGCATTTTATTTCTACATTTCTTTCTTTATTGTTTCATTTATTTATTTATTGAGCCATTTATTTATTTATTTTTGATTTTGACAGTTTCAGTCCTTCATAGACGGCAGGTTAAACTGAGCCAGACTGAACGAACTGCTGCTCTCTTGAACTAGGAGGTCTGCTATCTGCCCCTCAAAAAGACCGACAGATCGCTAGTCAGTGTCACATCACATTTCTGTAACATCGTATTTATCTTATATAGCCTACCTACATACGAGTGTTATGTTGAATCAATGCATTTAAAATAATATTTTATCTTTATTAATGTAAACCTATATATGATGACTGGTAATGCACTGAAGACGCATTTTGTGGGGCAGGCAGCACTAACTGTTGAATGTGTCTGTACTATAACTGGGTGTCACAGAGAGACTGACGGCACATTTTGCAAAAAGTCTAAATGTATCAACTTGAAGGAACCGATACTGTGAAAATAATTGGTCTGCCCATCACTACTTTCAAGACCTGCAGGGGGATGAACGCAACGGGACCATCTGCCCACTTCAATGTCTCACACACAGGTAAGAAATTTGTGTCCGTCTCTCAGACTTTGTGAAATAATCCTTCACAAATTTTAATTACACATACACAAAATATTTCTACAGCTACAAAAACTTACACGTGCAAATTATGTGTGCACAAAACTTTTTCACACATATATTCACGCAATATATTTCTACAATATATTTCTATAGTTGCGTAACTTTATTACACATTCACAAATCATTTAACAAGCTCAATATACTTATGACAATTATTAGATTAGCCTAGCCAGATTAGACTAGCCATTATCTTAAATGACAAGACCATAATTTGTGCCATAATATATTATCTTGTGCACACAAGATTAAAAAAAAACTTTTAGATTCCCATATTACCTACTAGAAAGAGAGACAGTTTTATTTCAAATACTGCAATCTGTTATCAACCTATCTCAATAGGATTAAAATCGAAATATTTGAATAACCTCTCTTAGGTTTCTGCTTTAAGTCCCATTGTATATTAATTACATACATTTTCACACAAAACGATGATACCTAAAGTTAGTCTTAACTACATTCATATAGATAACAATGATGAAAGCAACACACAGGTTTAGCTACATATGTCTAAGTAGCAGGAGAAACAGTGATATATAATGTAATCATAAAAGTAATAAGTGATTTTTAACACATTATTCAATTATTATTTCATATAAATAGATATAATAGAAAGCCACCATAAAAAGACAGCTAAAAACAGTAAATGAGTAACAATAAATGCTTAAAGTGACAAAAACTCAAAATATTATCTAATCAGATTTCCACATTAATTCATATCATTCACATTAAAACCAAATATCACTAAATGTTTGAGATCCCTAAACCTGAAATTAAATATTCATTTTAAATGACTGATTATTACACATGTTGGTTGTGCTTTACAGCTTGCTACCACCAAGGAATACACAGCTCATATGCTAATTGAACTTGATTGATTATAGATTTGATTGATATCTTTTCAATGATCTTTTCAACACAAAACAAAACAAAAGCCTAAATATGACTGGGAGCTGAATAAAACAAGGCCCTGACACATGCTGTATACATATTCAGTTTCAGACAATAGCATTTTAAGTCACCATGATTGATTGTTTACAACAGAATTACATGATGGTACGTTTTTGGTGATTCAGTGATTCTGTTTAAAATGACATACAGCTGCAGAAATCTAAAAACTAAAACTAAGATATGTGTTTGAACAGGGCTGTAAGAACTCTGAGAACAAGGTCTGAATGTGTAATAAAGTATCCTCATTTATACTCTGAAATAATCTTTTTTTTTGGAGAAAAATGATGAACTTTAGAGCTCTAATGATTTAAGCTTTGCTGTTCTCATTAACGTATTCACTTTGTAGAAAAGGTTGGTAATTTTTTACCAATTAATGAACCAATAAGTATCAGTGTTTATTCCTTTTTTCAGTTTCTCTGTCTTCCACATCTTCAGCTTGATTGTTTTAGCCATTAGTGATGAGCTACAGTCCTGTACCATCCTGTATTTGAGAAAAGAACAGGGATAAGTGCATCAGTATTAATGAGAGTGGTGCAGAGTGCACTCAGAGAGATATTGTTCATCATAACTGAGGCAGGGCACTATAGACTGCACTAACAACAGATCCATGATCAGAGAGTAATAGTAATATACTTACATATTTCCTCAAAATGAGGACTGAGGATTTTGGCCTCCGTTATTTTATGAAAAATATCTAACCCTGTGCATTCATTTACAGAACTCATAAATTTAACAATACATTTATCTCTGAATTCTCTGATGAATTGTCTATTTTAGTAACAAAATCTGATCTTTTAATACTGTAGCAACATTTTTATCACACGGTAGGCCTTCGTTGTTATTGCCTCCTAACACCCCAACCAAAATCCCAAATCTCCTTTCACTTTCTGTCAGCTGACACTAATACACTGCAGCCTTTGACAATTCTATGCTTGTGAACATCTAAATATTACCTGAAAGCCCTTGTTCTTGCACCACTCAATAAAGTGCTTCTTGGCAACCACGAGACTCTCATCATCAGTCTTCTTACAGTAAACCATGATCAGCGTCTCAGAAAAACACATTGGGCGCAGCTCAGACATCTGACAGGAATGACAGCAGCATACATTTAAGAGAAATGAATGAACACACAAGTAACAAATAGAGGATTCAAATTCTTGTTGTCAGTGCTTTATTTCCAACCTGTTCTTGAGGGATCTGGAAAGCTTTGGTATGATCATTCCTGCTGTAGAAATACATATCATTAACAGGGTTCTGGTCTTTTTTCCCATAGTCCATAGTGATTTTCTAAAAGAGAAGGATGAGAGAGAAATTTGGCAATGAAATTATGCCATATCACAGGTAGGTAACATCCTCCAAATCAAATGATAAACAACAAAACCCAATATTTCAAGACAACTGAAGAGAAAGTAATTAGACTTGAAAACTCACAAAAATTTCAAAGTCTTCTGGCTTCAGCTCGTTCTGAGCATCAGTCTGAGGGAGGGCTTGAGCCAGTTCCTCTTTCCAAGTGGAAATCAACTCCTAAGGGAGGGAGGAGAAAAGTGTTGCGAGATTGGAACAGATGCGCTTTTATTTTAATCGGAGGACAATAGAAAAGGCAGACCCTATAATTTTGCTCGCTCTGCTATCACATCCTCTAAAATCAATTTCTAGGACTGACTGGAGTAGGCTGTGTTTTAGTCCGTATCAAGCAGAAATGTAATACAATGCAGGCAAACAAAGATGTGGTGAACACCTCAGTGACATCAATTAATCTCTCTTCATTTCTCCCTTTAGCCTTTGTTTGGCCCAGAAATTTGTAGAGTTGTCGAGAGATGATCCTTTCTAGAATCTTCCTCGCCTCAGCCAGCTCTGGAGAGGAGGAGTTGAGTATTTCTTCAAGCACCCAATCTATAGGACAGAAAGAGAAACAGAGCAGAGGATCAATCAGTCCAAAGTCAAGGTCGCAAATGAATTTATAGTGTTTCTCTAATATATAACTGACACAGTAAACTGAGAGGCATAACCCACAAAACTAAGCTATATAACTATATTATAAACATTACTTCATTCATTTGTTCTTAAATGTGAAAAATTAGGTTGTAAAATTAATTAGATTTAAACCTGATTTATAAAAGCAGGCAGCTCAATCTTTACTCATCACAGCTCTTTAATTTAAAGGATCTGGGGTAATCATTTATCATTTTACAAACATTATCAAAATCAGACGCCTTTGAAACTTCAACAACAAGCAAAAGTGTAATCAACTGCAGTTGATAGCATGTCTGGGTAACTAGTTTACTACCTACAGTAGTAGTAATTTTCTCATAAATACATGTAGACACCACACTGAGTGCTGCTGTTATTGTATTTATGCATCAATGCGGCCACCACATTGGTCAGTCTAGTTGCCACTCTCACAGCTACCATAACTGACTGAATTGTCAATCAATAAATCAGTTTTCCAGCAGTTTGGATTGTCACAGAATACTAGACATTTATGTGAAATACAGAATACTTTGTTGATCCAATAGTGGTTTTCATTACAAAGTACTTCTATTTCAGGCAAAGCAAAAGTAGACTAATATTACTATAATAAAATAAAGTCAGGTCTAATTTTTGTAATTATTTCAGAAATATATTTTGTTTTCATCTTACAGTGCTGTATGGCTACTAGGATAATTTAAAGAATACAGAATAGAGACTCAATAGGTTTTAAATAGTTATAACTATTAAAAATGTCAAATGTCAGTGCATGTTAAATATCCCATAGCATTCTTTTTGTTTTAATATTCATATTTACACACACTCTACTGACATTTCCCTCGGTATGTATATAACTTATGCAACAGTAAGTTACATCATCAATTAGTGTAAGTACTTCCAGTGTAACAACTGCAGATTATTCTGTATTTATTCTGAATATTGTGAAAACAAAACCAAAAGCAGCAGGAAAATGAAAATAGAGTTTCGGGCTGCATGTTTGTGCATGAACAACATGAACAACTTGGACACTGGTCAGCCGGTCGTATGGACAAGTGGCTGTATCCAGGTTGTCAGAAAGTCCTACTCCAAAGATTTATAACCACTTAAAATGGCTTTTTGGTAATAACAGCATATTAAATTCAACATGGTCGCATAGCAGAGTGTTGTGTAATAATTACTTGCCCCTGAAATTATTGCACACCTCAATTTTGGTATTTCTTTCTTTAGAAAATCAAAATGCAGCACAATAGTCTGGTGTTCTCTTCTGCAGAGAGTGAACAGAATACTGGATAAATGACGATGACGATGACTGAGACATCCCACAGCCTGTAACATGGCATCAATAGTAAAAATATCTATGGTTACTTCCTGAGCCAAGGATCATTGCATTAGCCAAATGCATTATCTTGTGGGGTTATGTTTTTGTTGTTGTTCACTGTTATTATGTTAGCTAAAAAGGGTTATGTTAGACCAAGACAACAGTCTGATTTTACATTTTTCTTATCATATTAGGGACGAACTAGCTCTATGCTATAACACAAAAACAATGAGTTTTCTTTATTTCCATGACTTCTACATGGACTGTATTGAGGATGACCTTTTAGAGCACTGTGACTAAGAGCCCATAAGGGTGATATTGTCTAGCTCATGGGTCAGAAATAGAATTGATCCATGTGTTTGTGTTAGTTTATAATTAGTTTTTAACTAGAAGGCTAACACAATATTGTTATAACTAAACAGTTTAAGTGCTTAGTAAGTAAGTAAGGCTGGACCTGTGGTTGATGCAAAGATGATGGCACTTCTCCTTTTCTCTTGATGCTCTAAGAACATAAGCTAATAGCACACAGTCATCTCTGCAAACCTTTCAGCTTGGTGTAGGCCTCCATGTCATCTATGGCTTCAGAGAGATGTAACACCTCATCTGCCTTTACAAAGGCCTCTGTGATCCTGGATAAACACAACTACATATTGTCACTTTTTTCACACTTTTTGCTGCATGCTATACAAAAGGGTAAATCATGAAGCAAAGTAAATAAGCTCCTCATCAGACAGGAGAACAAGCAACATGTTGTTAGAGTACCAACATGGGATGGGTAGGTACTCACATAGCTTGTATGATGTTGTTCACTTTGTGATAGGGGGCTCTTCTGTAGAGACTGATCCTTGTGTTGAACATGTCATACAGATCGCCCACCTCCTGTTGAGAGTATCACTTTTAGTCTTGTCACAATTAATATTTGCTATTTTGCTGTGTAAAAAAAACTGATTGAAAAAAAGCAGCTGTACGGCTGCATTTACGCCAAATCCGACGGTGCGGCGAAAATGCCAGTCGTCACATTCATTTGAATGAGGGTAGTGCAGCTCGCCTGCAGCCATTTTGGCCGCTGCAGCACTGCACCGGACTGCGGCTGGAAAAGTTGAGCCGGAGTCAACTTTTGGAAAACTGCAACCCGACGTCACGCTGCGGTGGCCAATCACGTAGGTCGGCGATTACACCGGAAGACGATCGACCCGATAGCTCTTTTTATACATACAGTCTATGTTATACATCAATGCCCGATAGACATTGTTTATTTACCATGTAGCATTTCAGCATTCTGCTTTGGGCCGAAGATGGTTGATTAATATTACTTTATTACGAAGATGACGCCGCTGTGAGTAATTTCACAACTTCATATGAGTGCTTCTTCTTTTTCTTCGTCTCTTTCGTTGTTTGATGGCGGTTGGAAAACTTCTTTCATGCGTATTACTGCCACTTTCTGGACCGGGAGGATGAACAACTTTACAACGTAGGCCCACGTAGCCACACGCCCACAAATCCGCACTGACCCGCACCGCCGGATTTGGTGTGAATGCAGCCTAAAAGTTTCAGCACCTTGTCTCTAACGCAGATGTGCTTCTGCCCGTTCACCTCACACACCCTGGCAAACATGATGAAGCGTTGATGGTCAAAGTTATTCTGGATGCCTAGGTGATGGTAGTCCCTGAAAATATGAAGATGAGCCTATTAAGTTAAAAAAACAATTGCATGCTGAATATTGTTTAAAAAAAAAAAAAGGATAATACTGTAATTGTAATAACTAAATAATATCGTATTTCATAACTCTAAAGTTTATAAAGTTAATTATCCTACAGTAGCTGTTGAACAAGCCCCACCTGGCAAAGTAGTCAAACTTGTCCACATCAATGCCATTTCTTTTGTTGGCCACAATTTCATAGAAGAAGGACTTGTCCTTTGTTCGTCCCTTACATGGCCACTGTGAAGATGGAGGCATAATAATGGCATCAGACACTGACTGCTGTATAATGATACTGACTGATTTCACACAACTCACACTGTCAAGACTGACCAGTTCATCTTGGCCTTGTGTTTTCTCAGGAGGTACAATCATTTCCTTGACAAAGTCTAGGTCCTGAGGCAGCTGCAGGCCGTATTGCTCCATGACTGGCTTCAGACCATTAACATCCACCAGGTGGTCAAACATGGCTAGAGAGGCAGTCTCATGCTGAATCATGCACACATTAAGACGTATTAATATAGGCTTAATGTGACAATACATACTCACTGTTTCAAGGTGAACAAGACATATAGCATCACTATATATATATATAGTGTAACTATATGTGTGAGTAGCTCACTAGTATAGTCAGTGTGATAGAGAGTCAAAGGTTGGTTGTTCAATCCTAGCTTGAGGTGCAGTTTTTCGTTAATTTGAGTTTGATTGTCTAATCTATCCTTTTGTAAATTATATTATAAAATTATGCAAAGACTTTTTTTCAATGTTTAATTTTCAGGGCTATTTTAACATAACGACTGTAGTTTTTTGTTTGTTGTATTGTAAGCTGTTAAATGTGTGTCCGACATTTGTAAAATGACCTGTGTTTAATTTGCTTTTAAACTTTAAATAAATGAGTTCAATAAAATAATATGCAGTGTGTCATTCACTTTGGCTCTCTCACCAAAAGAGTCCTCCACCCTCTCTGGAGGTGGCAAAGACACCCAGTGTCTGAGCCCCTGGGCTTGAGAATGAGAAGATGGAGGACTCTTTGGTTATAAAAGCCATTAAATTGAAGACACGTTAAAGTGACATGATAATTATTGTGAATGACACAGTGAAGATTATTTTATGAGATTTATTTAATTACTTTTTAACAGCAGGTTAAACACTGATTAATTTTACACGTCTGACACATTTAACACATTTTAACAGCTTACCTCAAAATGAACCATTGAAAAAAAGTGTTTGAATAATTTTATATTGTGACTCAAAAAGGGGAGAGATTGGACTACTAATCTCAATCATCAAAACAATGAAAAGGTTTAACTCATGCAAGGAATGAATCAAAAACCTTTAGCTGTCCAGCTCACAGTGGAGCAAATATATTACCTATTCATATTCACTAAGTTACAAAAGTCATTATGTTAAAATAGTTCTGTAAATAAACTAAAGGGATACATTGGACTGCTAGACTCAAATCAGTAAAACGATGAGAATGCCTCAAACTGGAAAACCACCACTGACTCCCCAACTCATTAACTGTAGGGCTGTAGTCTGTTGGTCGACTAGTCGATTAATTGGTCGATACTCTCTCATCCAACTAAATTCTCATTGGTCGACTAATCTCCGTGTTACTTTCATAAGGAGAAAAGTGCTACATCAGCAGCTTTCTGGGATTAATCCATTATTTTCTTGCAGCGGGGGGACAGACCAACAAACTACCTTTGAAAACAGGGGTATATTCAAAACACCCCCGCTGTTTTCACAACTTTGGACTCTTCCAAACTCCGGAGGTCTAACACTTTACACACGTTACTGAGCGTTTACTAAATGTACTGAACTTTTACTGAATCAGTGTTTCTCCTACGATTATATCAACAAGAACCCCCGCCAGGCCAAAAAATATTTTTTAATGCTAGAATTAACGCAAAATATCCACTCATTCAGAAATATTTAGCGTGTGGGAGTCTGTGCAGTGCATGAGTCAACCACTGTGTTGTTGCCTGGGAAACGAGCGACTCTGTTGTACGTCATTGCGTAGTGTGTTTATGTAGCGAGCTGGACACAGAGAATGGAGAATGGAGATAGGAGTGGAGCAGAGGAAAAGGTTAGCGATAAGTTGTCAGTCTGGCAGTAAATGTACAGCACAGACTACAGTGTGTCAATTAAATGCTAAAAAGTCACGTCTGTTTTTTTTCCAAGTGCTGGAAAAGTGAAGGGAGTTAGCGCCAAAGTTAGCAACAATGGGTTAGCCTAGCCCCCCCGCAACTAATCGATTAGTCGCGGATTATTTACAATTTTAGTCTACCAAGATTTTCTTTGGTTGACTACAGCCTAATTAACTGTACTAATCACAGCCATATGTTACTGTGGTAAATATACTTCTTGTAGATAACACATTGTTAGTGATGCATGCCAGCACTAACAGCAGGTGAATAGTGATATCATTAGCATTCAATGACTGAAGACTGTGCAACGTGACATTTGCTCTCATTAGTTTTCTATGGGACACAAGGAAATTGCTTCTCAAGGCAGGTTGAAAGTTGAAAAAATTTCAATATTATGTAAATTTGGGCAAATTTGCCAGGAAGCAATGCAATAAAACTGTTATTGTATTAGTAATTGTTTCTTACCTTCCACTCATCCTTAGCTTTTTGATCCTCAGTCTTTTTTGTCATCTGTCTTTGACGGACTTTGGGGATGAACATTCCATCAAACAGATGAGAAAAGGGCCCATGTCCTAGATGTTGATAAAATAAATATATGTTAATGATTGTGTTATTTGTAATAGACTACTGAGCTGTTAACCTTATAAATTGTTCTTGTATAGGCCTAGTTTTGTACTGAACTAAATTTAGTTTGACCCAAGAACAGACTGAATGTACCACTGAATGAACAGAAGACCTTCAGAATGAGCACTGAATATCATAGCAGTATGAATATTGGTACGTTCACTTCCTGTTGTAAGCACTGAAGATGCTGATGTAATTGCATAGTTTAGACAAAAAGTGAACAACTACTCAGTGACTATGAGTCTTTGAGCTGATATACTGAACTGAATGGTACACGTGTCACTGACAACTCAAAATGATGGTGATGAATAAATGTCTGAAATCATGATTCACTACTCACTACAGAAGAAACTACTGAGTGTATTATATAGTATGTAGAAGTGAATGAGTGAACGAGGGCACCAAGGTTTCTTCATTCTTTACAAAACAATCTGTCACTCTTTGTGTGTGCAAACAAATAACAGTATGAATGAGAGACTGTCTGAAAGTGTGCATTGTTATTATATATTTAAACAATTGTCCTGTCTCTCCTTCTTTCCAACAACAGACTTTTTAAATTTGCATTTGAACAAGTTGCTTTGATAAGTCAAACATGTTTTCCATGAAAAAGTCTTGTTGACAATTAGTTTATTAGATTAGATTATTTCGTTAGCTTTATTTATTCAGGAAATCTCACTGAGATCAATATCTCTTTTGCAAGAGAGGCCTGTTACATATACACAGGGTCACAATAAGACACAAAACAATCATACAAACTCCACCAATGAAGAATATCAGCAAGTAAAACTTTAAAATCCCTCAGACGAAGAAGTGTCTCTAGTGTTAATTTTTATTCTTAAACACACCTGGCAATGCAAAACTATTTAAAAACGAATGCATGTAACAATGGAAAAGTGTGTATCACTCACCAAGGTCATGGCAAAGACCAGCAATCTGTGCACAAAGGATGTCCCTGTCATCGATGTTGAGTTCTGGCTGCTTTGTTCTCAGATTTTGTAGAAGCTCTCCTGCTAAGTGCGCCACCCTGTACCAGTACATACAACGGCAAAAAAGAGCAGCAAAGGAAATTGTTATATAGTACCTTTATCAAGATATGCAGCGAGTTTACTGTGGTTTTATTGTTTGTATTTGATGTTTTACTGTATACCAGTGTTGCCTTCATTTGGCTTGTGAATGAAAGCCTTAAGACACATAACTGTGTCTCTCTGAAAACATGAGGTCCTACCCGATTGAGTGTTCAAAGCGGTTGTGGGATGCTCCGGGGAAAACAAAATAGCCCCCTCCAAGCTGCCTGATGTTTCGTAGTCTCTGGAACTGAGGTGTGTCGATGATTTTGACGAGAAGCGGATGCAACTCGATATGACCATGGATGGAATCATTGAACACCTTGCAGAACACAAAAGAACAAACATTAGACACATCCAGTGAAATTATTACCCAAAACATTACCAGTGAAACCAGTTCTGCTGAGGGATCAGTTTTCTTTAAATGCTGTGATCTTCCTCATTTTTATTTTATCCAGCTTCTCACACCTCAAAACAACAACTTGCACAGCCCTGATTTTATGATTGTGTGGGTTCATTCACTGATCCTGGCATCTTTCACACTTCATTTCTGCTTATTCTTCATTCTCTTTGGCACCCCTATGTTTTAGATCTCCTGTGTCTATAGCCTTGAAATGTGGTGTGATGAACAGTTATATACATGACTACATTACCTTGCTTTTCAGCCGGAGTTTTTGAATAACTTTCCAGATTTTCTCAAAGTCAACACTATTCCTAGACAAAAAATTAGGAGAAGGTTAAAGAGTAACACAACCTTTAAGAAAATCAGTTAAGGGGTTGGTTGGTTGCCTTTTCAGCACCAAATTAGTACTTCCAGATTATTTTTGGACATTGCAATTTGGTTTAACATCAGGACACACTTACTCTTCACTCATCTTCCTCAGTTCCTCAGGTAAGACAGTGTTCAGCCAGGTACCACTGATGTTTTTATCTGAGGAAAGGAGGAAACTGTTAGTAGCAATTCTGTGTTACATGGTATTTATTTTTTATATTATCCACTATGTCTCAACACAAACCAAAAGGGAAGATCCTAGTTTAATTTAGAGTTATTATTTATTTGTATATTTTAATGTTGTTAATATTGAGTTACTAGCAAAGTGTCTGTCTAACGGTTGTATATGTAGAACTGTGAAGCAATTTATTTATTAATCATTTTTTAAATCATTTTTTATTGCCAATGACTGAATCGGAAGTAATGTAGCATAGAAAATTAAACCTTCACCAACTTTCGTTGGTTTTGTCGTGCTCCCGAGTGCCTTGCCTCTGTCCCGCTAACGTCAACAAATGGCTGGCATAATGACACAACACAACAAAACGGTGCAGTCATGAGAAAACTAACTAAAACAAGAAAACCGAACAAGAAAACCAACCTTTTAATATGTCCACCCATTCTCCAACTCCTTGTTCTCGCAGGTATTGACACGTTTGGTCTTTATCCCATAGTTTGTAGTCTGATGGCCTTTCCATTAATGCGCTCTTCTTTGGGATTTTTAAGCTGTCAAAGATCAAATCTGCATATATCTGATGTTTTCAGTTCTTGATGACCTGACAAGTGGTTGATTATTAAGGTTAGTCTGATAAGGCTGATAAGGGCAGACATGTACAAAAGACACCAAGCATTTGAACAATACCTGCCTCTTGTTTTCCTCCTACCTATTGAATTTGGCTTCTCCCTCCTAGAAGTCTTTTCTGATTGATTTAACAATAAAAACATTTTAGAAAACCAATTAACGAAACTGAAAATACATTAGGATTTCAGTACATAATTTCAGAAAAGGTTGCACCTAATAAAAGTCATTTTAGAAAACACAACATTTCAGGAAACAAAACAAACTTCTTGTTAAAAACCAAACCCCTAATATTTTTTTTATCATTTGTAATTTGCAACTTTAAATCACTTAATAGTCATTAAACTCTTCCAAGTTCTTTTTCTGCAGTGTCTGACTACTCAGTAAGCTGGAACAATGTATCAATCAGTCAATCAATCAACCAATCAGTCAATCAATCACTAAAACTTTGTTTGTATAGCACTTTTCATACAAATACAGAGATTACCATATGTTTTCAAAAGTTGATTTAGTTAATTTATTATTGAATCTTCTCTGGTATAAGATACAAACCCACCACACCAGACTCACAATTCAAAAAACAAACAAAAAAAAGCAACATACAACAAAACAATGCAACAATATACTTAACCTATTTAAAATAACAATGGCTGTAATTTTATTAGGAACACTAATGCCAGGAGATATTGTTTAGTGATATTAATGTCCATTAAAATTCTAGTGTCCTCTCATTGTTAAAACACTGTCTGCATTGGTTTATGTATAATAATGTTTACATGTTTCAATGTAAACTTCCTTTTGTACCTATTGTACCCATGGATGTACCTACCTGTGGGTACTTTGGGCCAACTGCACTCAAATGGCCACGAGATGGCACTGTGGCTCAATGCTTTCTGGGCTCAGCTTGCAGTGAGTGATCCAACAAAACAAATGCTCTGCTGCATAATATGCTCAACTAAAAACATCTTAAAATAAAACAGAAACAGTTTAAAGAGGGATCAGTCATACAGTCATGAGCGAATCAATGTTTGGTAAAAATTTTTTATGAAATAATATTTTGTGTCATGAATTATTCAATTTAACCAAGATCCAAAATTGACATTCACTTGCACCTTAAAATATATTAGTTTCAAATCAAATCAATTCAACTTCATTGTCCACCTGTGTTGCACAAAAGCAGAAATCTGTCTTCAGCTTGAATGACAATCAACATGAATATCACATCATACACATTATATGTCACAAAACAGTGAGTAAAAAACATTACATAACACTATATTTATATGCAACTTTGTAAAAAAAAAAAAAAAAAAGCAAGTAATAAATTGCTAAAAATTATTTGACATTGAAAAAAATTAAGACCTATTTAAGATGTGCCAGGTCTATGGGATTCAAAACCATATTGACTTTAATTAGCGGTTTAACTGATGTATGGCATGTGTAATGGATTTTTTTATAGAATTTTTTTTCCCACAAAAAACAAAGTACTTTGTTTTTTACATTTATGGCAGTGATATTGATTTAGTACTAGCCATATTTTATCTTTTGCATAATTTCTAAGACTGAGCAGTTTAAACCCCTTTGTCACCCAAATAATAAAATATTCAGCAATAATTCAGTTTTTATGCCGCCTGTTAAGTAATGAGGTATCACAGAAAAGAGCATTATAACCTACCAGCACACACTATAGTTTGGATCACACTTGCTTTGATAGCCGTCCTTCATGTACATCCAGTCAAAATATTAGATAAATATAGTTGGCCGTGGTTATGTAACCGGGCGGTGGCTGTTTGAATGACGGGAGATATTGGCTGTTTTGAACTGTTACTCAATGGCTCAATGTTTTTGGGGCTCAGCTTGCAGTGAGTGATCCAACAAAACAAATGCTCTGCTGCATAATATGCTCAACTAAGAACATCTTAAAATAAAACAGAAACAGTTTAAAGAGGGATCAGTCATACAGTCATGAGTGAATCAATGTTTGGTAAAAAATTTTTATGAAATAATATTTTGTGTCATGAATTATTCAATTTAACCAAGATCCAAAATTTACATTCACTTGCACCTTAAAATATATTAGTTTCAAATCAAATCAATTCAACTTCATTGTCCACCTGTGTTGCACAAAAGCAGAAATCTGTCTTCAGCTTGAATGACAATCAACATGAATATCACATCATACGTCACAAAAACAGTAAGTAAAAAACATTTTACACTATATTTATATGCAACTTTGTAAAAAAAAAAAATTGTTTGTAAATTGTTTATGTTTTGTGCTGTTTTGTATGTTTTTTCTTGTTGAGTTATGTGTTTTGTGCTTTAACATGCATATATTGTTTAGTTTTGTCCAGTTCCATGTGTATTTTATTCTTGAGTTTTATGTATTTTAAAGGCCTATTGGAATGGGCATTTAAGCTTAGGCATATATGTTCTCTACATGTACAATATGTGGCAGCAGTTCATGCTCTATAGTTTACAAATAAACACTAAATAAATAAAGATCAGAGATGAACAACACTAATTAATAAACAAACAAACTGTGGATTATAAAATCATGTCAAAGATTTTCTCAATCTCTGATGATGCATTTTTTCCACTTTTTTTAGGATGTGTATCTGAAAGTATTTGTATCCCAGCAAATGAGGTTGATTAACTCCAACAATATTTTTGACATAGCAACAACACCCAACAGTTGTTAGCAGCAGGAGTTAAAGTTGTATGTTAGAATGACCATATGCGGCTGGAGTACGCAGTGAAAAGACAATCAAAAGAGGTTGGTCCGGTGCACCATATTTTGTAGTTTATTTACAAAAGGAAGTCAAAATAACAAAACAAAATGAAGCAAAACAGCTATGGCACCATGATGGAGACTGACCAATACCAGCAACCAGCAACAACCTGAACAGATGGAAAATGGCGCTTTTTATACTTTGTCACTGGCATGCCTAATTGGACAGCTCCATCCACAGGTGAACTAAAAATACATTATCTCTATGTTTCACACACTAGACAATCTATTTTTCTTCCCATAATCTCCATGCGTCAACAATAAAGTAATATTTACAACAACAAATAAACACAAACCTAAACCCAAAATACACATACTGCAAACCCACTACAAAAGAAAATGCCCCCTCTTCCTATGTCCACTTGGTCTCTCCCGGAACCTTTAAAATGGTGTTCGTACCATTGGGGACTCTTTTGGCCGAACACCTGGACCAGACAAAGGACAGGTAAGAGAAACTGCTTATGTACATGCACACATTACTTTAGCACTCTTTGTTTAAAACACATCCATGTTATCACCTACACATTTCAAAAATCAATAATTTAGAAGATCCACGCATTTATTCTCTACTTCCTGTCACCCCTCCAGGAATTCAGCTGTACTCCCCCTGTGATGGAAGACAACCTTTCAATCAAATCACAAGGTTTCCAATACAAATGTGCAAATATGCAATGTGCAAAAATGGCAATAAAGTGCTTCCATCATTAAAGTGTTGTGTGCAATTATTAAAGTGCATAATCCAGATGTTTAAAATTAAAGTGAACTTCCACACACCCAGTCACATGTACAAATACCAAACCCCCAGCCACCAGTAATGGAGGCTCTTCGTTACATTGTAATTTGTATGAAACTGAAGTTACCATCAGTAAAACATTTTTCATAACATTGCATATCTTTGAATTTATAAGCTTTGTCTTACTGAAAGTCTTAATATTAAAGTCAATCTCAAGAAGCTTTTTGTGTGATTATCCTCTCCAGTCCCAATCAATGAGGATATACAGCATTCTGCATTTAAAGAACTAGTTCTCACATCAGTTCTAAGCAAAGACTGTGTGGTTGTGAAGTCATTCAATGGAGGTTTTGAGATGCCTTCTGTGCACATAGATATCACTTTGTCACACCACTGTTGTAGCTGCAAAGCCAGCCTTGGCAGCTGACAGCAGAATTATCTGACAGAAAAAAAGTTCATGTCATTGTAATGACGCTAAGAGAACCAACCACTCAGTCTAGCCAGATAACGATTCTGTTGTCAGCTGCCAAGGCTCCAGAGGTTATCTGACTTTGCAGCTGTAGTCTAGTAGGAAGGAGGGGGGGGGGGGGGGGGGGGGGGGGCAAAAGGACCCATGGGACAATATTTCGCATTGGGAACATGAAAATGTGTTTACTAGACACCTTGAGGATTACAAAAAACTAAGTTAGAAAAGTATATCAGTTGGATGCATGGGGACTCCCCTTCCTACTAGACTACTGTAACAGTGTGACAAAGTGATATCTGTCTGCACAGACGGACTCTCAATATTTCTACTGGATGTACATGAAGGACGGCTGGCTTAAAAAATTAAGTAAGTGTGATCCAAGCTATAGTGTGTGCTGGTAGGTTATAATGCTCTCTTCTGTAATACTTCATTACTTAACAGGCGGCATAAACATTGAATTATTGCTGAGTATTTTATTATTTACAAAGGGGTTTAAATTGCTCAGTCTGAGAAATCGAGGTATGCCAAAGACAAAATAGGGCTAATATTAAATCAATATCACTGCCATAAATGTAAAAAAACAAAGTACTTTGTTTGATAATTTTCTGTGGAAAGAAAAATATCTATAAAAAAAAATCCATTACACATGCCATACATCAGTTAAATTAAAGTCAATATAGTTTTGAATCCCATAGACCTGGCACATGTTAAATAGGTCTTAATTTTTTTCAATGTCAAATAATTTTTAGCAATTTATTCCCTGCTTCTTTTTTTTTTTTTTTTTACAAAGTTGCATATAAATATAGTGTAAAATGTTTTTTACTTACTGTTTTTGTGACGTATGATGTGATATTCATGTTGATTGTCATTCAAGCTGAAGACAGATTTCTGCTTTTGTGCAACACAGGTGGACAATGAAGTTGAATTGATTTGATTTGAAACTAATATATTTTAAGGTGCAAGTGAATGTCAATTTTGGATCTTGGTTAAATTGAATAATTCATGACACAAAATATTATTTCATAAAATTTTTTTACCAAACATTGATTCGCTCATGACTGTATGACTGATCCCTCTTTAAACTGTTTCTCTTTTATTTTAAGATGTTTTTAGTTGAGCATATTATGCAGCAGAGCATTTGTTTTGTTGGATCACTCACTGCAAGCTGAGCCCAGAAAGCATTGAGCCACAGTGCCATCTTGTGGCCATTTGAGTGCAGTTGGCCCGAAGTACCCACAGGTAGGTACAATAGGTACAAAAGGAAGTTTACATTGAAACATGTAAACATTATTATACATAAACCAATGCAGACAGTGTTTTAACAATGAGAGGACACTAGAATTTTAATGGACATTAATATCACTAAACAATATCTCCTGGCATTAGTGTTCCTAATAAAATTACAGCCATTGTTATTTTAAATAGGTTAAGTATATTGTTGCATTGTTTTGTTGTATGTTGCTTTTTTTTTTTTTTGCTTTTTGAATTGTGAGTCTGGTGTGGTGGATTTGTATCTTATACCAGAGAAGATTCAACAATAAATTAATTATATCAACTTTTGAAAACACAGGGTAATCTCTGCAGGAATATAAAATACCTATTTGTTAATGTACTATTACATCTTTTGCTAACTGAGAAATGGCTTTCTGTTAACTGTATCATGTAGTTCTCACAAAGATCTACCACTCAATCTCAAATAAAGCTCTGATGGACTAGAAATAGATATTTGTGATCAGGGTCAATTCAGCAATTATGACAAGAAATCATGATGCTAATTTTTCCAGATAATTTTCTGTATAAAAGAAAAAATCCTGAAACAAAATTAATCTGTTTTAAGACTTTGAATTGATCACATGTGGGGAAAACACGTATTCAACATAAATGAAGAAGATTATTTCAAGTATATTTTATAGACTGTTGGGAGGTTTAATCTGTAACAGTGTGTCATATTTCATAAACTGATCACATGTTTTTATGTAAACTTTTAACCTCCACAGTAACCAATAACTACAGCTGTCATATAAATGTAGTGGATTAAAAATACAATGTTTCTTGCTGAAATGTATTGAAGTAGAAACATTAAATAACACAGAATGCTCAGGTTAATACAAGAACCTCCAAAATGTACTTAAGGACAACACTTTAATTAAAATACTTGATTACATTCCACCACTGCTGTGAAAATATTGGTGTCACAGTTGTTAAGCAAAGCAAATTCTTGATCTTTGCAACACACTACAGAGCCTTAGTAGTTCTGTATATTCTTTGTATTAGATCATTTCTTGTCAAACAGAAATTACATATCTAACTTTTGGGACTTTGGTATCTCTGTAGAGTGCTACCACTGTGGACAATGACTTTACATCACTGTTTGGGAGCTGCAGTGCTTTCAATCTGTAGCCAGTGAAGCAGCTCTTCATTGTAAGTAGCAACAGCAAAGCTACACTTTTGTTAAAAGTAGAAAGCTACACTACAAGCTACACATAATTTTCACATCATGAAATATTTACTGTTAAGTAATACAATGAACAAGTGACAAGCAACTGACAAAATCTGCAGGCCCCTTAGTAAAAGTTAAGCTAAAGACATATGAGGTTGCAACTTTCTGTGTTAAACAGCTTTACATTGTTTATCTTGCAAATTTACATCCTTTTTAGAAGAAAAGTCCATACTTTCTGTCCTCTCTTCTTTCTTTGAGTGAACTTAGGCTCACCACTTCAGTTTCAACCTTCAAGTCACCTATTAAAACACACTTGTACAGGCAGGCCTTTTCTTGTTCTCAATCTATATTCTGCTGTTAGCTTATTTTATGTTTAGTGTGCTTGGATTTTGAGTGATTATTGAATGATTATATTCTAATTTCAAGCAGTGTAGTTTTACTCATTTGTGATTGTTGCTCAGACATGACGTAACTATATTAAACAACGTCATCACTGTAGGCAACAAAGTGAATTAAGATTACAGGTCCTGTGAATTAACTCTTTGGATGCTGGCGTACGAAGTCTGGCCTAAGTCTTCTGTCAGAAAGACTGCAGCTACTCCAGGTATTCGTTTGAACCTTCTTTATTTCCACATAAGAACGGGTACAGAACTTTAATGTCTTTGGGCGTCTTTACACAGGTGTGTGTATGTGTGTGTGTGTGTGGTTTCCTGTAGTTGCAAACATGAACAACAACATATAATTAGTATTAAATAAGTCATATTGATTAAATTCACTAGACGCTATAAAACTATACAGCGGGTAAACAGTACTCATTAACCGTCACACGGGGGCACCCCAGACCCATAATAACAACAATACACACGATGCACACGTGGTGCTTATTATTATTATTGCAAATATCGTAAGATATAAAACCCATCCACAGACTCTATGCCTCAATCCCCACAATATAATATGTCAACACACATATCAGACAAGAACTGAACGTATTATCCAATATATAACAGTATATGGCAGATAAACAAACTCCGTGAGCGAACAGTGTTAGCTTTAGCCTATATCGCTACTCGGATTACACACAATGATCATAACTGAGAAAATAGTAATAATAGACAGGTGGATAGAACTTACGTTTCATTCACGCACAAATAATGCAGTTTGATGACGTAAACAGTTATGCGTTTGCACCTCTACACTTAGTCATAACAGCAGTACTATGTAACTGTATCACTCTGAGTGCTGCTGCGCTTCGGATCTGTGTCCCTTCTTCTTCGGGTCTTTTCGGTGCTGTTCGGCTACTTCCGGTCACGGCGGAGCAGGGAAGTTTGCACAGCCGCCCCCAAAGTCATGTAGTGACTTTGAAAGCCACAAAGGTCCCTGCTATGATCATTCTCAGTCCTCTGGCATCGCTGGCAGGGGGATGAGTTTAGCTACTGGCCGTGTGTATGTAGACCCTTTAATGTTCACTTCAGCAGTACGTACCCGGCCATCGTCACTGGGGATCACTTTAGTTACTCGCCCAATTGGCCACAGTGCTCTCGGAAGCTGCGGGTCAATAATCATGACCACCTGATCTGGAGTGAGGTCCACAGTAGAACTAGGCCACTTCCGACGATGATGAAGATTAGGAAGATAGTTCTTCATGAACTGGACCCAGAAGTGATCTGCAATCACCTGGCTGTGTTTCCAGCGGCGACGACCAAGCAGGTCACTGTTGTGATACACTGCTTGTGGTAGTGATGCATCCCGCCGCCCCATGAGCAGGAGGTTTGGTGTTATGGGGTCGGGATCTGCGATATCTGAGGTAGCATAGCCCAGAGGTTTAGAATTGAGAATCCCCTCAACTTCTATCAGGACTGTCATGAGGACTTCCTCTGGGAGCACTTGGTCCTTTAGAACGACTTGCAGGGAAGCTTTAACAGATTTGATTTCCCTCTCCCATACACCACCAAAATGGGGCACAAGTGGTGGATTAAATCTGAAGCTGATACTCTGCTCTGCAAGCTGGTCCTTGAGTGTTGGCTCAAGTGCAGCGAAGGCTTCCTGCAGCTCTCTGTCTCCTCCTCGGAAATTTGTGCCTCGGTCACAGAGAATCTCGTATGGTTTCCCTCTTCTTGCTATGAAGCGTCGCAAGGCAAGCAAAAAGGAGTCAGTGTCCATGCTGCACAGAAGATCCAAATGCACGCACCGTGTAGTGAGGCATTTGAATATGACACCCCACCTTTTCTCATGTCTGCGCCCTATTTTGATGGTGTAGGGGCCGAAACAATCTACGCCAGTGGACCAGTATGGTGGTTGATTTATGCGCAGCCGTGCAGCTGGCAGGTCCGCCATCTGAGGAATGACAGGCTTACTGCGCCATTTGCGACACTCTGTACAGCTATGCTGATGCTTCTTTACAGCTTGTCGTCCTCGAAGGATCCAGTATGTTCTCCTTATTTCTGCGAATACCCTGTCAGGGCCAGCATGATGGAGACGGTTGTCATAATTCTGTATAAAGAGCTTCGTTACAGGGTGGTCTGGTGCCAGTATGATAGGATGGATAGTGTCCTCTTCAAGCGTCTCTGCCTTTCGGAGACGGCCTCCAACCCTGATCAAGCCTACAGCTTTATCTTCGACAGGTGATAGAGACAGCAAACTGCTATTAGAGCTGAGCGGTTTACCAGCTTTCAATGCGGTTACCTCTGCTGGGAAACTCTCTTGCTGTGACCTCTTTAAGATGGCAGCTTCTGTGTTTAACCTGTCAGCAGCTGTCATGGGAGGGGCAGCCGCCCCATGTAGCGACTGGTATGTGGCATTTACCAGTTCAGACCATGAATTAAACTGGGTTGCAGATGAGATGCTGCTTACCGAGATGTTACCAATAAAAATGGTATTACGAACTTCTTCAGCTGGTGTAGGAGTGGAACTTACAGCAGGATTAGTTGGCCACCTTTCTGGAGACTGGTGGAGGAAAGTCGGACCACATGTCCAGCGTTTGGCCGTGGTTAACTCTGCCAGAGACTTTCCCCGGGTGATATCATCAGCCGGGTTCTCTTCTGAAGAGACATATCTCCAGTTGTCTGCTCCCACTAGTTCTTGGATTTCAGCTATCCGAGTTCCTACGAACACTTTGTACTGCTGTGATTCAGACTGAATCCAGTGCAAGACGGTTGTAGAGTCTGTCCACAGTGTTGTTTGTTGCAATGACAAAGTCAGTTCTGTTTGCAGGACCTTGGCTAGTTGTGCACCAGACACGGCTGCACACAGTTCTAAGCGAGGTATCGAAAGTTGTTTCCTTGGTGCTACACGGGATCTTGCCATTACAAACTTCACCTGTACTTTTCCTTCGCTGGATTTAACCCTCATATAGGCCACAGCACCGTAGGCTTTCTCTGAGGCGTCACAGAAAATGTGCAGTTCAATAGGGCTGTCGGCAGGAACATCAGAGAAGTAGCGACGCGGTAGTGTGATGTGCTGCAGCTGTGGCAATTCTCTCTCCCACTCTTGCCATACAAGTAGGAGATTGTCGACTATGGGCTCATCCCATCCCCTCTCCTTTCTCCACAAGGCTTGAACCAAGACTTTGGCCCGTGTGGTATATGGTACAATGTAGCCTAGAGGGTCGTATTGACTGGCTAGCACTCGATACACATATCTCATGGTTGGTTCAGCCACTGGGATGGTTCGGGGTTTGTATCCGAGTGTATCAGGTCTGCAGCGCCACAGAAGACCGAGAGTTGACTCCTGTGGATCGGTCTTGTTTGCAGTCAGCCACAACTCACATTCTGTTGACTTGGCTTCAGGTGGTAGGTGTGCAACAACCTCAGGAATGTTACTGGACCACTGTCTCACATCAAAGCCTCCACTGGCGAGGAGGCTTCTCATCCTGTCAATGAGCTGTCTGGCTTCCTCCGGAGATGGCAGCGATTGAAGACAGTTGTCCACATAAAATGCTTGCAGCACAGATTTCACTACATCTTCATTGCCTTCGCTGTGGTCTTGGACGTGGCGCTGTAGAGCATAAGTTGCACAGCATGGGCTGCATGTAGTCCCAAACGGCAAGACAAGCCACTCGTAGACATCTGGGCTACGCTCTTTCTCACCATTGCGCCACAGGAAGCGGAGAAGTGGTTGATCATCAGGGAGGAGGCGTATCTGGTGAAACATGCTGCGGATATCTCCACTGATGGCTACAGCATGTTCCCTGAACCTCAGTAGCACACCTAACAGTGGCGCACTCAAGGTAGGACCAGGCAGCAAGTTGTCGTTAAGGCAGGCTTGTTGGAAGTTGAAGGAGCAGTTGAAGACTACTCTGGCTTTACCGTTATGATAAACGAGATGGTGAGGGAGGAACCATGACTGCTTTGAACTAATCACTTCCTCCTCGTTGATCTTGATCACATATCCGGCTTTCTCCAATTTGTGTATCTCCTCGTTGTACACTGCAGCTTGTTCAGGGTTGTTTGCAAGGCGGCGCTCTGTCGCTCTGAGAAGAGCCATCACTGCAGTGGGTGGAGCATGGAGAGCCTGTGCATTTGGTTTGCGCAACAGGGGAGTAGCATAGCGGGATACACCATCGACGTTGACTCTAATGGTCTGCTGCTCTAGTTGTTCCATAGCTACTTTGTCTTCACCAGAGCGGATTACCTCCTTGCTGTTCCTGAATGGCAGTGTGTCTAGTTTCCAGAGTCTTTCTACATTGTGATGTAGCTCTTCAGTAGGGGATAGGAATGAAGAATGCAGGCAGCTGCTCTCATCCGATGGGTACTGCAGGAAATTGGCCGGTCCCTGCACAGCCCATCCCAAAGCAGTGTACACAGCTACAGGTCCTCCGATTGGGCCAGACCGAACTGGGAGTTGAGGCGTTATCAGGTGAGGGTTATCAGAGCCGATGAGCAGCATTGGCTTGACCTTACTGAATGAGTGCAGTGGGATGTCCCTCAAATGCTTGTATTTCCTTTTCAGGAGTTCAACTGCACAGGACTGCTCTGCCAGACTTAATTCGGCTGCTGTGAAGGCATGGCATATGTCGTGTTTCATCCCTTTCTTCTCTATGGACGATACTTTGAGTGACACTGTGGCTCCCTTTACCTGCAGCTTGTCTTGTCTGATTGTCCTCAGCGTTAAGACTTCTTCTGTGCCTTTAAGTCCAAGGTCATGCATTGCAGCAGGTAGTATGACTGTTCGTTCAGAGCCATCATCTAAAACAGCGTAAGTGCTGAGTGTTTTCTTCCCGTTATGTAGGCAGACTGGGACAACTTTGAGCAGCACTCGACCAGAATGGCTGATTTGGTCCATGTAGATTGTACTGGGTGATGTGTTCACTGTTAGGACATTAGCTGTTCGAGCCACGTCATGTAGCACCAATAAGTGCTGCTCACCACAGGTTGAACATGGCTTCTTTAAAGTGCAGCTGTCAGGTGTGTGTCCTCTCCCACACCTCCAGCACCCTCTTTTCTCCTTTATCCAGTCAGCTTTTGCAGTGTTTGTGAGCTTGGCAAAGTCAACACAAGCATTCAGGTAGTGTTCTTGGTTGTTACAGTAGGGGCAGTAGGGTTTAAACCGGTCACGCTTCTTAGACTGTAGTGAAGTGTTTGTTGTAGGAGCTGAGTTAGGCTGTGGAGCCCCCTGGTGGTTACCAAGTAGGATAGTTGCAGACTTGGCTCTGGGTTCCCTCACTGTTCTGCGCTCTCGGTTGTCTGCATGTGAGTCTGGTGGGCATGCACTCGACCGACGGGATACTTGTAGTGTCTGTACTTTCCTCTCAAGCCACTCTGCAAGATCCGGGAGAGTATATGTCCTGTCACTCCCGCTTTGAATTATGCCTCTAGTGAAACAGTACTCGGCAAAGGAGTCCCTGAAGTTAACAGGCAGTTTGGTGAGCAACGTGTCCACGTGTGAACCGCACAGCAGTTCTGCTGATGAGGGGCCTTGCATTGTGCTCAACATGCCCACTAGTGTTCCAACTGACGCTGCGAAATCCTCAATACCTTGATAGTCTCCTGCCCTCACTGCTGGAGCATTCAAGATGGCTTTAAGTTCTCCCTGCACAAGCTGTCTGGGCTGACCGTATCTTTGCATGAGGGCTTGCATTGCACTGTGGTATGGTGTTGCGCTGTTGATAAACCGCTTGGCTATTTGGAGAGCAGCAGGGAACTTAAGGTGGTCGAGAAGCACTTGGTACTTATAGTCTTCACTTAAATGTCTGTGAGGTCCAAGAACACTGTCCAGCCCCTTCTTTAGTAGCAGAAAATCGCTTTCCCTTCCTGAGCTAAACACAGTCAGTTTGGGTTTGGGAATGCCATATGATGAGGCAATGACCATCTCTATTACGCCTGGTGCGTTGGAATTGTCTGGTGGCTGAACAGGTGCAGGATGCGGCGGGGGGTAGTGCTGTTGAGCTGGAGGAGCGAGATATGGTTGAGGAGGGGGCTGCCAATACCTGGGTGCACTGTATGCTGGTTGTGATAAGGCTGGTGCGGTCTGGATCGGCGGAGCGGGCACTGTTGAGACTGTAGGTTGCACCAGCGAGCTAGTGGGAGGTGTTGGTATAGTATAAACTGGGGGCACAGGTTGTGCAGGTAGGGTGAGGGACACAGGAGCTACTTGGTCCAGCGCAGCTAGAGGAGGTCCAGAGTCTACATGGTGTTCCTGTAGAATAGGAGCAGATAGTACTGATTCAACACCAGTAGCTTGTTCTACATCATCAGCTGGGGGTACAGATGAAGCTCGGGCCACGGTCTCTGTTGGAGTAGCAGAGGGTGCAGCTTGTGTTGTTGAGACAGCAGCTGCGTCCTGATCCTGACAGAGAGGCACCATCTGAGCTGCAAGGTGCGATGCAGATTGAACTTTTGGTGTCCTGGTGAGACTGGGGCTCAAGGGAATCCTCTCCAGATAGGGAAGGCTGCTGTACGGGGGCATATGAGGAATGTATTGCATTGATCGATATGCAGGGTGTGTAAAGCTCCCCTGATGGTGAGGGGTTAGCCTGACATTGTCCATTTCAGCCTCCAATTCTCTCATTTGATGTCTCATATTCTGCCATCGTGCCTCCAAGTGTTGGAGTCTATCATCAGGGCTCTCGTAGGTCTGATATGTGGACCTTGGCTGGGGGTGAAATCCTCCTGTGTTGAGTGGTGACACATATGCTGATGTCATCTGAGGAACTGTACTTGCTATAGTGGGATGAAGGGTTTGTAATGGGTAGCTGAGCTCGTAGTCCTCCAGATGTCCGGGAATGCGTCGCACCCTGCTGGGACGGGGACTTTGTGGTGGCTGCCCATCATAGTATCCTTTGCTTGTAGCCATAGCGCAGCTTTGTACATCCGGCTCGAAGGACCACTTGTGAATTAACTCTTTGGATGCTGGCGTACGAAGTCTGGCCTAAGTCTTCTGTCAGAAAGACTGCAGCTACTCCAGGTATTCGTTTGAACCTTCTTTATTTCCACATAAGAACGGGTACAGAACTTTAATGTCTTTGGGCGTCTTTACACAGGTGTGTGTATGTGTGTGTGTGTGTGTGGTTTCCTGTAGTTGCAAACATGAACAACAACATATAATTAGTATTAAATAAGTCATATTGATTAAATTCACTAGACGCTATAAAACTATACAGCGGGTAAACAGTACTCATTAACCGTCACACGGGGGCACCCCAGACCCATAATAACAACAATACACACGATGCACACGTGGTGCTTATTATTATTATTGCAAATATCGTAAGATATAAAACCCATCCACAGACTCTATGCCTCAATCCCCACAATATAATATGTCAACACACATATCAGACAAGAACTGAACGTATTATCCAATATATAACAGTATATGGCAGATAAACAAACTCCGTGAGCGAACAGTGTTAGCTTTAGCCTATATCGCTACTCGGATTACACACAATGATCATAACTGAGAAAATAGTAATAATAGACAGGTGGATAGAACTTACGTTTCATTCACGCACAAATAATGCAGTTTGATGACGTAAACAGTTATGCGTTTGCACCTCTACACTTAGTCATAACAGCAGTACTATGTAACTGTATCACTCTGAGTGCTGCTGCGCTTCGGATCTGTGTCCCTTCTTCTTCGGGTCTTTTCGGTGCTGTTCGGCTACTTCCGGTCACGGCGGAGCAGGGAAGTTTGCACAGGTCCCTTCTAAAAACAATAACAACAACAAAAAATGTGTCAGTAACAGCTGAGCTTATCAAATAAGAATGTTCTGTACTCAATTCACATATTTGTCTTCTTTGACATCATGAGGGGAAATATATTGTATATTATTTCATCCTTCCCCCTTTCCATGAGTGGATCAAGAGAAGATATATGACATGGACATTGTTTGAAAGGAAAGTAAGCCACAGCCAACCAGAGCAGCACAGAGACAAACAAACAGGTGAGCTGCAGCATCCCAGGTGACCTCTGATGTCATAATGATTTTAATTACCCATTTCAATACATCTCCTCTTTTTTAGTATTTTATTATATTATCTTTATCTTTGTTTTCCTTTTCATATCCTACCTTTCATTTCTGGTTTTACTCACTTTATACATCTCCATAGTATTTTTTTCACACTTGTATCATAATTATCATTATTGTTGTTTTTATTATTGCTATTATTATTGTTATTGTTATTGTTTTTATTATAAATATCAAGGGTTTAGTTTTTAACAAGAAGTTTGTTTTGTTTCCTGAAATATTGTGTTTTGTAAAATGAGTGAATGAATGATTATTAGGTGCTACCTTTTCTGAAATGATGTACTGAAATCCTAATGTATTTTCAGTTTTGTTAAGGTTTTCTAAAATGTTTTTGTTGTTCAATCAGAAAAGACTTCCTAAGAGGGCAAAGCCCAATTTAATAGGTAGGAGAGAAACAAGAGGCAGTTATTGTTCAAATGCTGCGAGTCTTTGTACATGTCTGCCCTTATCAGCCTTATCAGACTAACCTTAGTTGAGAAGAAAGACCTTAGAAGAAAGAAGACCTTAGAAGAAAGAAGAGTGCATCAATGGAAAGGTCATCGGACTACAAACTATGGGATAAAGACCAAACGTGTCAATACCTGCAAGAACAAGGAGTTGGAGAATGGGTGGACATATTAAAAGGATGGTTTTCTGGTTTGGTAAATTAAATTGATAGTTTTAGTCAATTTTGATCTCATGACTGGCTCAACTAGCCAGTTAGAGCTGTTTAGTGTTAACAAACCACAAATATAACTATACTATATGGAATTTACAATAAATATAACATGGTTACCATCTGCTTGGAACTTAGCAGGAAGACAGAGGGTGTAGGTTTTCAAATAAAAAAAAAAAGATAGAAAGAAAAAAGCAAAGGTTATTAATTACTAAATTGGGCCCTAAAAGAAATCAACAAAAGAACTCAAAACTCAAATACAATTAAAACAGACAAAAGGGTGGACAAAACACAGTAACTACAAAATAAATGCAATACATGCAGCTTATTAAGTCATCCTTTCCTTGTGACCACTTTGTTTTAAGTCTTGAATATACCAAGCAAACAAAAGTTTGAATGAAAATGTAAATTGATAACTGTCCTCTGCGCCACCTGACTGAAGCCGACCGCGCAAATGTGCCATCCCGCGTGCGTCGTCCCTTTAGGATGAACACGCTGCAGTTTCACAGTGAAATGTGTCCTTATTATGACCTTTGGACTACCAACAGGAAAAACAAAAGGGTTAAGCTTTTGGGGGGATTGTTGTGAAATGTATAGTGGTTGATGGAGACAGATAGTTGTCTCATTAGCTGGAGAGCTAATATCTGGAGGGTGTTTCTAGACAGATAGCACAGTTTTGTTGTGTTGTGTCATTGTGACATTATTATTATGCCATCATTTGCTGGTGTTAGCGGGAGAGAGGCAAGGCACTCTGGAGTGCGCCAAAACGTTTCCATTGGATTTTCACAGAAAACCTGGCCTGGAAATCAGTCCACAGACTATTAACAATCAAGAAAGTTGGTGAAGGTCTAATGTTTTATGTTACATTACTACTGTTTAGTCACTGGCAATAAAAAAAAGATCAATACATGTAAATTGCTTCACAGTTCTACATGTACAACCTTTAAGTAGACAGACACTTTGTTTGTAACTCAATATTAACAACATTAAAATATGCAAAGAAATAATAACTCTAAATTAAACTAGGATCTTCCCTTTTGGCTTTTGTTGAGACATGGTGGATAATATAAAAAATAAATATTAAATACCATGTAACACAGAATTACTACTAACAGTTTCCTCCTTTACTCAGAAAAAAACATCAGTGGTACCTGGCTGAACACTGTCTTACCTGAGGAACTGAGGAAGATGGATGAAGAGTAAGTGTGTCCTGATGTTAAACCAAATTGCAATGTCCAAAAATAATCTGGAGTGATTACTTTTGGATAAAATCCTAGATGGAAGAAAGTGTGTAAGCCAATTTCTCTGAAATAAAAGTACTTATTTGGTGCTAAAAAGGCAAGACAACCAACCCATTAACTGATTTTCTTAAAGGTTGTGTTACAATTAACCTTCTTCTATGTTTTGTCCAGGAAAGGTGTTGACTTTAAGAACTTCTGGAACGTTATTGAAAAATTCAGTAAGGTAATATAGCCATGTATCTAACTGTTCATCACACCACATTTCAAGGCTATAGACGTAGGAGATCTAAAACATAGGGGAACCAAAGAGAATGAAGAATAAGCAGAAATGAAGTGTGAAAGATGCCAGGGTCAGTGAATGAACCCACACAATCATAAAATCATGACTATGCAAGTTTAGAGTTGTTGTTTTGAGATGTGGGAAGCTGGTCAAAACAAAAATGAGGAAGATCACAGTATTAAAAGAAGACAGACTAGTTCAGACTAGTTTGCTGATCCCTCAACAGAACTGGTTTCACTGGTACTGTTTTGGGTAATAATTTCACTGGATGTGTCTAATGTTTGTTCTTTTGTGTTCTGCAAGGTGTTCAATGATTCCATCCATGGTCATATCGAGTTGCATCCGCTTCTTGTCAAAATCATCGACACACCTCAGTTCCAGAGACTACGAAACATCAAGCAGCTTGGAGGGGGCTATTTTGTTTTCCCTGGAGCATCCCACAACCGCTTTGAACACTCAATCGGGTATGAGCTCATGTTTTCAGAGAGACACAGTTATGTGTCTTAACGTATTCATTCGCAAGCCAAATGAAGGGGACACTGGTTTACAGTAAAGCATCAAATACAAACAATAAAACCAAAGTAAACTCATCGCATACCTTGATAGAGCTACTGTATGACAATTTTTTTCTGTTGTGTTTTGCCGCTGTATGTGCTGATACAGGATGGCGCACTTAGCAGGAGAGCTTCTACAAAGGCTGAGAACAAAGCAGCCAGAACTCAACATCACTGACAGGGACATCCTTTGTGTCCAGATTGCTGGTCTTTGCCGTGACCTTGGTGAGTGACACACTTGGTGACACACTTTTCCATTGTTACAAGCAATAGTTTTTAAATAGTTTTGAATTACCAGGTGTGTTTAAGAACACTAGAGACACTTCTTCTGAGGGATTTTAAAGTTTTACTAGCTGATATTCCTCATTGGTGAAGAGTTTGTATGATTGTTTTGTGATTGTGATGTGAATGAACCGTCTTATTGTGATCCTGTGTATGTAACAGGCCTCTCTTGCAAAAGAGATATTGATCTCAGTCAGATTTCCTGAATAAATAAAGCTACAATTATCCACTAATTATTAATTAGTGGATTATTGTAATAATAATTGTAGCTAATTTAAAAAGTCTGTTGTTGGAAAGAAGGAGAGACAGGACGATTGTTTAAATATACAGTAACGATACACTCTTTCAGACAGTCTTTCATTCATACTGTTATTTGTTTGCGCACACAACGAGTGACAGATTGTTGTGTAAAGAATAAAAAGAGACCTTGGTGCCCTCGTTCACTCATTCACTTCTACATACTATATAATACACTCAGTAGTTTCTTCTGTAGTGAGTAGTGAATCATGATTTCAGACACTTATTCATCACCATCATTTTGAGTCATCAGTGACACGTGTACTGTTCAGTTCAGTATATCAGCTCAAAGACTCATAGTCACTGAGTAGTTGTTTACTTTTTGTCTAACCTAAGTGATTGGATCAACGTTCAAATGCATCTTCAGTGCTTACAACAGGAATTGAATGTGCCACTATTCATACCGCTGTGATCTTCAGCGCTCATTCTGAAGGTCTTCCGTTCTTTCAGTGGTACATTCAGTCTGTTCTTGGTTCAAACTATATTTAGTTCAGTACAAAACTAGGCCTATACAAAAACAATTTATAAGGTTAGCAGCTCAGTAGTCTACTAAATATATCACAATCATTAACTTATATTTATTTTTATCAATATCTAGGATGTGGACCTTTTTCTCATCTGTTTGATGAAATGTTCATCCCCAAAGTCCGTCCAGATCTGGAGTGGAAGGTAAGAAACATTTAAACTTTTTCTGTTGTGTGAGAGATAAGATAATACCCAACTATCAAAATAAATTATATGTTTAAAAAACACAGTCACAGACAGAAATACCACTCTCTATACCACTACTACTGTCTATACACTAAACACAAAATTACATCCAGCAGTCAGTAAATTGGAGGAATGATTACAGCAAACAAAACTTCTTTCAATGTACATTTGGTCACATGACTATTGTTTTAAGACAGAGTTAAAAAATCATGAACCTTTAACAACATCTTTTGGTGCATTGGTGTTTATATTTGCACAGATAATGTGCTTACCTGTCTGTTTGCATACAAAGAACACATTTGAGTGGATGATGCTGTCCTTTATATGCTCCACCATGCCCTCTCTTATCTTATCTTATCTTATTATGTAAGAATCATGTTGTTTGATTTTTCAAGTGCATTCAACTCCATCCAACCCATCATACTCAAAGACAGGCTCAGAGAGATGGGAGTGGATTCAGTTTGTCAGGTTGGGAATCTGTGTTTCGGGAACAGTAATGAGCAGCACGGGGGCTCCACAGGGACTGTACTGGCTCCATTCCTGTTCACATTGTATACCTCGGACTTCAAATACAACTCTGAGTCCTGCCACATCCAGAAATACTCGGATAACACTGCTTTTGTGGTGTGTATCAGGAATGGAAAGGAATGTGAATACAGGGATCTAATAACAGCCTTCAGTAATTGGAGTCGACAAAATCGCCTTCAATTGAACACCTCAAAAACGAAGGAAATGATCATGGATTTCCGCTGGTCTAAGCCCCCTCTGGAGCCAGTGATAATCTGTGGGGTGGGCATTGAAGTGCTGCATACCCACAAATATCTAGGGATCCTTGTAGATGACAAGCTGGACTGGTCCCCTAACACCAACACTTTCTACAGGAAGGGGCAGAGCCGCAAAGAGCTGAGGTCCTTTGATGTGTGTGTGGAAATGATGACCATGTTCTATCACACAGTGGTGACCAGTGCACTCTTTTTTTGCTGCAGTGTGCTGAGGAGGTAGCCTTACAGACAAAAACACCAAACGATTAGACAAGCTGGTCAAAAAAGTGGGCTCAGTGCTGGGCAGGAGAGCTATGGACAATTTGAATTTCCCTTTGGGGATTAATAAAGTATCAATCAATCAATCAATCAATCAAATAATACAGTTATAATGGCACACAGTAGTTACTGCCAGCGCAGCGGTGTAATGTCCACCAACATAATAAAAGAAATATCTGCATGTCTGTTTCTCTTAAAATAAACAGTTTGACAACCATCAACAAAGATCTGTCAAACTTTTTTTTTTTTTAAGTTGTTGTTCAGAAACTCAATTCAGGTCACCTGTGGAGTGAAGAGACATGAAAATAAGGCAATAACAAGCATCCCTGGTCAACCACCAAGCCATGTCGTCAATTTTACTACATTGCTTCCTGGCCAATTTGCCCTCATTTGCAAAAAATTTAAAATTTTTAACTTTCAACCTGCCTTTAGAAGCAATTTGCTTTTGTCCCATAGAAAACAAATGGGAGCAAATGTCACGCTGCACTGTCTTCAGTTATCAAATGCCAACGATATCACTATTCACCTGCTTTTAGTGCTTTCATGCATCACGAACCATGTGTGATCTACAAGAATAATATTTACCACAGTAACAATATGACTGTGATTAGTACAGTTAATGAGTTGGGGAGTCAGTGGTGGATATCCAGCTTGAGGCATGTTTTCTCATCGTTTTATTGATTTGAGTCTAGTAGTCCAATCTATCCCTTTAGTTTATTTACAGAACTATTTTAATATAGAGTTTACAAGTTTATTATTAATTATTAGTAAAATTATACAACATTGGTTTTATTTTCAATGTTTCTTTTATTTACAGAGCTATTTTAACATAATGACTTTAGGCCTCTTGGTACTTTTGTAACCTAGTGAATATGTATAGGTGTGCGCTGGACAGCTAAAGGTTTTTGATTCATAAATGTGTCAGATGTGTAAAATTAATCAGTGTTTAACCTGCTGTTAAACTAAATAAATCTCATAAAATAATCTTCACTGTGTCATTCACAATAATTATCATGTCACTTTGACATGTCTTTTAATGGCTTTCATAACCAAAGAGTCCTCCATCTCCTCCTCCTCTCACTCTCAATACCAGGGGTTCAGAGACTGGGTGTCTTTGCCACCTCCAGAGAAGGTGGAGGACTCTTTTGGTGAGAGAGCCACACTGAATGACACACTGCATACTATTTTACTAAACTGATTTAATTTAAGTTCAAAAGAAATTTAAACACAGGTGAACTCTCATTTTACAAATGTCAGGCACACATTTAACAGCTTACATTCCAACAAACAAAAAACTACAGTTGTCATGTTAAAATGGCCCTGAAAATGAAACATTGAAAAAAAAAGTTTATAATACTGAAAAAAGGATAGATTGGAGAACCAAACTCAAATTAATAAGACAATAAAAAATTGCTCCTCAAACTAGGATTGAACAACCAATCTTTGACTCTCTATCACATTGACTATGCTAGTGAGTTACTCACACATATAGTGACACTACATATATATATATATATATATATATATATATATATATATATATATATATATATATATATATACACACACACATGTATGTATGTATGTATGTATGTATAGTGATTCTATATGTTACCTTGCAACAGCCAGTATATATTATCCCATTAAGCCCATATTAATGTGTCTTAATGTGTGTATGATTCAGCATAAGACTGCCTCTGTAGCCATGTTTGACCACCTGGTGGATGTTAATGGTCTGAAGAAAGTCATGAAGAAATACGGACTGAAGCTGTCTGAAGACCTGACTTTCATCAAGGAGATGATTTTACCTCCTCTGACAGCACAAGGCCAAGATGAACCGGTGAGTCTTGACAGTGTGAGTTGTGTGAAATCAGTCAGTATCATTATACAATGTCTGATGCCATTATTCACCTGATTTGACTGTTATCAGCCTATTGAATGGGTGTTATCAGCACACATCAGTCTCAAACTTATGGGCTAGTAGGGGTCTACCAACCTAATAGTAGGTTTGGGAGGCTGATATCACCCATTTATTTCAGTGAGCCAATGCTGATGGAGCCTGCCCACCATCAAAACAGAAACTTAAGAAGACGTGGTTTGTGAAGGAGGAAACCCTGTCTCCTCAAAATTACGTTCACACACAACTAAACTGCATTCTCAATTAGGCTACATTTCTACGACAACGTATTGTGTCCGTGATTACGTTTGTTTTGTAACGTATCACAAATACGTTTCTAATCAACATATCTTTGCTTTCCTACAATGCTATTAGCTATTTTAATTCGAACAACCTTTCTCTACTTTAACATACATATACATTGGTGACAGGCATACACATTTTTCTTAACAAACCTGGATATGTCCTTTTTCAAAGTGATGGTACTCATTTTAATTAATGGATTGATTTATAATTGCTGTGTATCTTGTATCTCCACTGACATCTGATGATTTGTGCATTATGACCGCTTTTTAAGTAACCGCCTGCCATTGCTGTGAAGAATAAAATGAGAGAAAGAAATGACAAACTCAAATTTTCTGGCCATTGTTGTCTAACGTCATAAGAAGGGACTGAAAAAAGAAAGAAATCCTAAATGTGTCAAAGGGAATTCCCAGTGACGTCATGCGTAGTAAGGTCCCACAAAATGGACCCCCCGCCCCCTACAACACCCAAGCCCCCAGGGACAGCGCCGAGTGGTGACGCAAATTTGACATAGCGGCCAAACTGTGGTATGACAATGTCACGTGATGCTACTGGGCCCAGAAAGACTTTTTCCCATAGACTTACATTGTGAAAGAGACGTCCGTAAATCAGTGGATAATTTTTTTGGAGCATCACAATCCCTGCGAAATGACTCGTTTCACTGTCGGAATTTGATCCGTTCAGTCCGATCACATTTCAAAAGCCTAAAAGAGCCGCAGGGCTAAACCGGAAGTAGCCGACTCGGCTGGTGGAAGTTACCAGTGTGCATGTTCCACAGGCCCAGTGATCCCGGATAATCCGGGTACTCTCAGACCCAGAAGTCGATTTTTTTGGTATCATGGGCCACTGAGCAACTTTCATAGGAATGAACGAGGCCCCGCCTCCAACGCTGTATCCAGTTCTCTTAATACATCCATGACAACATCCCCTTTTTTTTCCACTTTACTTTGTCTTCTTTGTCGCTCTTTTGACAGACAGTGGATGGCTCAACGAACCAGGCAGACTAACGACCCCACGTGTGTCTACATTGAAACGACATCTTCATTCTTGAAAATCCAAGGTTGCAAGCAAGAAGAGTTGGCGGGTTTTCAGTCCGCCAAAAGAGTAATTCGTAAATTGTTGGCACGCACGCAAACACCCACCCCTCCCCCCACCACATACACACACACACACACACACACACACGCACACACACACACACACACAAATATTTATGTCCAAAATAAAGCAACATCTTTACGTGCTCTGAAGATAGATCATCTAGATGCAGTGTAATTAGTTTGGTTGTAGTAAATATTTGATATATTCAGTAGTTTTGTTGTTTTATGAACCTATTTCACGACCTACTTTACAAAACAGAAGAACTGCCATCCCAAAAAGGCCATTTATGAAACATTCACTAAAATATCTTAAACAAACCAACATCTTAACTTTTTGTTAACATAGATCATTTAGGTGCAGTGTGATTATTAGTTCGGGTGTATTGAATGTTTGATATATTCAACAGATAGATCTTTTCACGACCCTATCTTATTACCCTACTCTACGACCAGAAGAACTACAACTGTGGTGCTTATTTGTATCAAGAAGCATGGCGAGGCTCATGGGAATTGTAGTTTAAAAAAATATTAGTGTTTTTAATATATTAGGAAGTTGTAAATACTAAATTGAGAGTACACAAGGGAGTTTAAGGGGACGATAAACACATTTGTGTAATCAGATTTTAAATATTGCTTTATGAGTGAAAATTAATTTTGACCATATTTTACCCATATCTGACAGCGCCCCCAATTGCTGACTATATTCACTATATATACTATATACTATAATCATGATAGCTGAGGCCCAGAGCTCTCTATAACAGTTGGTCCCATGTCCGTACCCCCTTTTGTTGATGAATTATAAGCCTTCAAATATACACTGAGGTCAAGGTTCAAAGGTCAGTTTTTCAAAGCAGGAGCTATGTAGGATCTTCATACTTACATATGTTATTTTCCAGGTCAAGACCTTTCCAAAAATGTATTTGGTGTAGCTCTATGACAAAGTTTTAATTTTCACATTTCATGGACACAAGCTGTCCCAGGCCTAGTTTCAGAGAGCACTTCTTGTAGTTCTTCTGGTTGTAGAGTAGGGTAGTAAGATAGGGTCATGAAAAAATATATCTGTTGAATATATCAAACATTCAATACACCCGAACTAATAATCACACTGCATCTAAATGATCTATGTTAACAAAAAGTTAAGATGTTGGTTTGTTTAAGATAGTTTAGTGAGTGTTTCATAAACAGTGTTTTTGGGATGGCAGTTCTTCTGTTTTGTAAAGTAGGTCGTGAAATAGGTTCATAAAACAACAAAACTACTGAATATATCAAATATTTACAACAACCAAACTAATTACACTGCATCTAGATGATCTATCTTCAGAACACGTAAAGATGTTGCTTTATTTTAGACATAAATATTTGTGTGTGTGTGTGTGTGTGTGTGGCGGGGGGAGGGGTGGGTGTTTGTGCGCGCGCCAACAATTTACGAATTACTCTTTTGGCGGACTGAAATCCCGCCAACTCGTCTTGCTTGCAACCTCGGGTTTTCAAGAATGAAGATGTTGTTTCAATGTAGACACACGTGGGGTCGCTAGTCCGCCTGGTTCGTTGAGCCATCCACTGTCTGTCAAAAGAGCGACAAAGAAGACGAAGTAAAGCGAAAAAAAGGGGGGTGTTGTAGGGGGCGGGGGGTCCATTTTGTGGGACATTACTACGCATGACGTCACTGGGAATTCCCTTTGACACATTTAGGATTTCTTTCCTTTTTCAGTCCCTTCTTATGACGTTAGACAACAATGACCAGAAAATTTGAGTTTGTCATTTCTTTCTCTCATTTTATTCTTCACAGCAATGGCAGGCGGTTACTTAAAAAGCGGTCATAATGCGCAAATCATCAGATGTCAGTGGAGATACAAGATACACAGCAATTATAAATCAATCCATTAATTAAAATGAGTACCGTCACTTTGAAAAAGGACATATCCATGTTTGTTAAGAAAAACACGTACGCCTGCCACAAATATATATGTATGTTAAAGTAGAGAAAGGTTGTTCGAATTAAAATAGCTAATAGCTTTGTAGGAAAGCAAAGATATGTTGATTAGAAACGTATTCGTGATACGTTACAAACAAATGTAATCGCGGACAAAATACGTTTTCATAGAAATGTAGCCTAATTGAGAATGCAGTTTAGTTGTGTGTGAACGTAATTTTGAGGAGACAGGGTTTCCTCCTTCACAAACCATGTCTTCTTAAGTTTTTGTTTTGATGGTGGGCGGGGCTCCATCAGCATTGGCTCACTGAAATAAATGGGTGATAACAGCCTCCCAAACCTACTATTAGGTTGGTAGGCCCCTATTAGCCCATAAATTTGAGACTGATGTGTGCTGATAACGCCCATTCAATAGGCTGATAACAGTCAAATCGGGTGCATTATTGTGCCTTCATCTTCACAGTGGCCCTATGAAGGCAGAGGAGAGGACAAGTCCTACCTCTATGAAATAGTGGTCAACAAAAGAAATGGCATTGATGTGCACAAGTTTGACTACTTTGCCAGGTGAGGTTTGTTGAACAGCTACTGTAGGATAATTAACTTTTTCATTTTAGAGTTATGAACTACAATATTATTTACCTACTATGAGTAAAGTATTCTCCTTATTTTAACAATGTTCAGCATGCAATTGTTCTTTTAACTTAATAGGCTTTTCTTCACATTTTTTTCTGACTCCTCTCAGGGACTGCCACCACCTGGGCATCCAGAACAACTTTGACCATCAACGCTTCATTATGTTTGCCAGGGTGTGTGAGGTGAACGGGCGGAAGCACATCTGTGTTAGAGACAAGGTACTGACACTTTAACATTGTTTTTTTTAATCAGATTTTTTTACACATCAAAATAAGTCCAATGTGAATAAACTAAAAGTGATACTCTCAACAGGAGGTGGGCAATCTGTATGACATGTTCAACACAAGGATCAGTCTCCACAGAAGAGCTTACCAGCACAGGGTGAACAAGATCATACAAGTTATGTGAGTACTTATCCATCTCATGTTGGTACTCATGTTGCTTGTTCTCCTGTCTGATGAGGAGCTTCTTTACTTTGCTTCGTGATTTACCCTTTCGTATAGCATGCAGCAAAAATGTGAAAAAGTGACAATATGTAGTTGTGTTTATCCAGGATCACAGAGGCCTTTGTAAAGGCAGATGAGGTGTTACATATCTCTGAAGCCATAGATGACATGGAGGCCTACACCAAGCTGACAGGTTTGTAGAGATGACTGTGTGCTATTAGCTTATGTTTTTGGATCACCAAGAGAAAAGGAGAAGTGGCACCACCTTTTTCATATTTAAAAAAAATACTGCATATGCATCTTTTAAAACATACTTAATTGTCAGACTGCTGTCATATTATCACAAGTTAATTTTTTGAAGATTCTGAAGTACTTTAAGTAATTTCAGTGCTGGATGATCAGTTACTTACCTGTACACAAAGAGACAAAATATCAACATCAACATTGATAACACCCTATCAAAGTGGCTGCTGAGGAATTATGAATCAAAACCTGCACTATTGGTATCTACAGCAAGACTCCAGTTATCCACTTGCATCGACCGCAAGTCCAGCCTAATTTACTTACTAAGCACTTTAGCCGTTTATTTACAACAGTATCGTCTTAGCATGCTAGTTAACAATTAATTATAAACTAACACAAACACATGGATAAATTGATTGAATTTTTGACCCATGAGCTAGACAATATCACCCTTATGGGCTCTTAGTCACGGTTCTCTAAAAGGTCATCATCAATACAGTCCATGTAGAAGTCATGCAAAATAAAGAAAGCTCATTGTTTTTGTGTTTTGGCATAGAACTGTTAAGTTCTTAAGTATGATATCAAAAAAGTGAGATCAGACTGTTGTCTTGGTCTAACATAACCCTTTTTAGCAAAACTAACACTAACAAAAATACAGTGAAACATAACTCCCGTCTTAGTCACTGTCATATTTATCAGGTCTTATGGTCACTTTCTGCAGAAGAGAACACCAGACTATTGTGCTGCATTTTGATTTTCTAAAGAATGAAATGCCAAAATTGAGGCACAAGGAATAATTTCATGGGCGAATAATTATTAAACAACATGCCATTATCACTAAAAAGCAATTTTAAGTGGTTATAAATCTTTGTAATAGGACTGTCTGACAACCTGGATACAGCCACATGTCCATACGACCGGCTGATCAGTGTCCAAGTTGTTCATGCACAAACATGCAGCCCAAAAACTTTTTCATTTTCCTGCTGCTTCTGTTTTTTTTTGTTGTTTTTTAAAATATGAGAATAATCTTCAGTTGTTACACTGGAATTACTTACACTAATTGATGATGTAACTTACTGTTGCATAATTTATGTACATACCGAGGAAACTGTCAGTAGAGTGTGTGTAAATTTAAAACATACTGATATTTTATATTTGTAATAGTTATAACTATTTAAAACATACTAAGTCTCTATTTTATATTCTTTAAATGATCCTAGTAGCCATACAGCACTGCAAGATGAAAACAAAATATATTTCTGAAATAATTACAAAAATTAAACCTGACTTTATTTTATTATAGTAATATTAGTCTACTTTTGCTTTGCCTGAAATAGAAGTACTTTGTTATGAAAACCACTATTGGATCAACAAAGTATTCTGTATTACACATAAATGTCTAGTATTCTGTGACAATCCAAACTGCTGGAAAACTGATTTATTGATTGACAATTCATTCAGTTATGGTAGCTGTGAGAGCGGCAACTAGACCGACCAATGTGGTGGCCGCATTGATGCATAAATATAATAACAGCAGCACTCAGTGTGGTGTCTACATGTATTGATGAGAAAATTACTACTACTGTAGGTAGTAAGCTAGTTAGCCAGACATGCTATCAACTGCAGTCGATTACACATTTGCTTGTTGTTGTTGAAGTTTCAAAGGCGTCTGATTTTGATGATGTTTGTAAAATGATAAATGATTACCCCAGATCCTTTAAATTAAAGAGCTGTGATGAGTAAAGATTGAGCTGCCTGTTTTTACAACTCAGGTTTAAATCTAATTAATTTTACAACCTAATTTTTTCACAAATGAATGAAGTAATGTTTATAATGTAATGTTTATAATATAGTTATATAGCTTAGTTTTGTGGGTTATGCCTCTCAGTTTACTGTGTCACAATTATTTATTTGAGAAACATTTTAAATTAATTTGTGATCTTGACTTTGGTTTGTTTTAACTGACCGGTCTTCTGCTCTGTTTCTCTGTTTGTCCTATAGATTGTGTGTTTGAAGAAATACACAACTCCTCCTCTCCAGCGCTGGCTGAGGCAAGGGAGATTCTGGGAAGGATCGTCTCTCGAAAACTCTACAAGTTTATGGGCCAAACAAAGGCTAAAGGGAGAAATGATGAGAACTTCATTGACATCACCGAGGTGTTCACCATGTCTTTGCGTGCCTGCATTGTATTACGTTTCTGCTTGATGTGGACTAAAACACAGCCTATTCCAGTTAGTCCTAGAAATTGAATTTAGAGGATATGATAGCAGTGTGAACAAAATTATAGGGTCAAATGTCACTTGTCACACTACCAATGCCATATCTACACAGAAAGTGTTTAAGTTGCCTTTTCTATTTTCCTCTGATTAAAATAGAAGCACATCTGTTCCATCAGATGTGCATGAGATAGACGACTAAAAAACAGTTGAAATGCCTTCAGTGTTGACACAATGTAAATCAACTGAAAATGCAGCTTTTAGTGTGAAAATCATTTGCATCTAGCATTTCCAGGTTGCATCTTAGAGACCTTTTGCTCAGAGCTAAATGTTAGAAAAACTGAAGAATCTCTTCTCCTTTATCCTTTTTTCAGTTGGCAAACAACAAAATTGTGCATCACAGCCAACATCTTGTAAGAGTGAGAGAGACAGTCTGGCTGACCAAATCATGATCATTATTTTATGGTTGCAATGTTGTCTGACAAAATTAAACATTAATCATGTTAATAATTGGGATCTCGAACTTGTCTAACAGTGTTCAACGGAACAGGTATTTCATACTGAAATGATTTAATAATGGCTCAAAAATACTCTGCGTAGCTGCGGTGGTTCAAGAGGTAGAGCAAGTTTGTGATTAATTCCCTGACTCTTCCTGTCCATATGTTGTTCCTGATGAGCAGGCCAGTACCTTACATGGCAGTGTGCGCGCGCACGTGTGTGTGTGAACATTTAAAGCACTTTGGACATTAAGGTAGTAAAGCGCAGCCCATTCACATATTAAGATGTAATGCACATGTCATTCTCAAGGTGAGATGCTTATAAAATTATTATTTTATTAAAGCAACATCGTCTGGCAAAATCAACTTAAGTATACATTAATGAGGACGTGGTCTTAACTGTTTGCTGTCAAGATGAAATGAGTCAAATCTATTGTCCCTCATACTTTTCTCCTCCCTCTCTCCCTTAGGAGTTGATTTCCGCTTGGAAAGAGGAACTGGCTGATGCTCAGGATGGGCTGGAGCCAGAAGACTTTGAAATTATTGTGAGTTTTCAAGTCTAATTACTTTCACTTCAATTTTCTTTAAATATTGGGTTTTGTTGATTATTGTTTGTAGGATGTTACCTTCCTCTGCTGTGGCATAATTTAATTACCAAAATTTAAAAATAGGCTTCTCTCTTTTCTCCTTTTCATTCAGAAAATCACTATGGACTATGGAAAGAAAGACCAGAACCCCATTAATAATGTGTATTTCTACAGCAAGAATGATCATACCAAAGCTTTCCAGATCCCTCAAGAACAGGTTGGAAATAAAGCACTGACAACAAGAATTTGAATCCTCTATTTGTTACTTGTGTGTTCATTTATTTCTTTTAAATGTATGCTGCTGTCATTCCTGTCAGATGTCCGAGCTGCGCCCAACGTGTTTTTCTGAGACGCTGATCATGGTTTACTGTAAGAAGACTGATGATGAGAGTCTCGTGGCTGCCAAGAATCACTTTATTGAGTGGTGCAAGAACAAGTGCTTTCAGGTAATATTTAGATGTTCACAAGCATAGAATTGTCAAAGGCTGCAGTGTATTAGTGTCAGCTGACAGAAAGTTACCCATCAATATAGTCGGCAGGTGCTTATTGTGACACTGAATCAGGTTTTGTGACCAATAGAAGATCCCAAATGTGCTTACAATGTAAGTCAAGTCCATTATTATTTATAGAGCACATTTAAAAATATTCTGTGCTTAATGTGTGTTTAAATTCTAGTTCATGTGCAGGAAATGCTGTATCTGACCTCTGGAGTATACAGTATTCAGCCATATCAAAAACAGTAGAAAGGTCCAATAAGATTAAAACAGCAAGATTTCCAGCATCTAAGGACAACAGTAAGTCATTTGTTAATCTTAGCAGAGTGGAATCAGTATTGTGGTGCATCCTGAAATCTGACTGGAATCAGTCTAAAATGTTGTTCCTCTGTGAAAAAAAAGAAAGAAAGGAGCTTTTGAAAGAGAAGGCAATTCTGAGATTGGGTGGAAGGTATTATGTGTAGTTGGGTCTAATTTGTTTTTTTGACATGATGCTTGAAGGAGAGTGCGACATAACTATTGACTAGAAATGAGTTTATAATGAATAAAATATCAAATATCACCTGTATCAAACATTTGCTTAAGAAGGTGAGGTGGAATTATAACCAGTGGGCAAGTAGTGTACTTCTTCTGTGAAATAATAAGACAGGAGGGAAGAAAGAGAAATGGCTTCAAAATTATTCAAACTTGCAGGGCGTTGGATTAAATCAGAGGGATCATGGAAAGGGGTTAAGATGTGAGATCTTATAATGTCAATTTCATTGATAAAGAATTGTAAGAAATTTTCACAGGTTTCAGGAGATACCTCAGGATAATTTTTGACTGTAGGATTAATAACTGTTCTTATTGTCTTGACTAAAATCTTTTAAAAAATTTAAAAAAAAAAATGTCTGCAAAATATTTTGCTCTTTTAGCAATGACACCATTCTGAGATTTGGGATTTTGGTTGAGGTGTTAGGAGGCAAAAACAACGAAGGCCTACCGTGTGATAAAAATGTTGCTACAGTATTAAAAGATCAGATTTTGTTACTAAAATCGACAATCCATCAGAAAATTCAGAGATAAAAGTATTGTTAAATTTATGAGTTCTGTGAATGAATGCACAGGGTACAAAACTTGACATTTCAATCTTGCACAGTAGCAGTTTAAATGATATTTTTCATAAAATAATGGAGGATAAAATCCTCAGTCCTCATTTTGAGGAAATATGTAAGTATATGTAACTATTACTCTCTGATCTTGGATCTGTTGTTAGTGCAGTCTATAGTGCCCTGCCTCAGTTATGATGAACAACATCTCTTTGAGTGCACTCTGCACCACTCTCGTTAATACTGATGCACTTATCCCTGTTCTTTTCTCAAATACAGGTTGGAGACACAGTAGGACTGTAGCTCATCACTGATGGCTAAAACAATCTTCTGCATTTCGAGTCATATGTAGCTCATGTGCTAATAAATGCAGTAAGACAAAGGGGAGAGGCTGCAGAGTCAGGAACAAGATTCATTGTTTTGCATTGCACTGAACAGTATTAGAATGTGTTAAAATATGTTAAAACATTATTTTAACAACTTTGAAAATATTAATAATTTTATAGTTTTCAAATCATATATAATTTTATTCATTGATTTGTTAAATACATACTACTTCAGTTGAAACCTCAAATGCATGCTGTCCACCTGAGTGGACGTGTGAAAAACTCCTTGAAAAATGCATATTTAAAAAAAAAATGAAGTTCAAATATTTTTTTTCATACCTTAAGAGGAGGAAAAATATTTAGGAAAAAAATCCTGACTGAGTTTATCATAATTCATGCATGAAAGGGTTAATACTGATGCACTTATCCCTGTTCTTCTCTCAAATACAGGTTGGAGACACAGTAGGACTGTAGCTCATCACTAATGGCTAAAACTATCAAGCTGAAGATATGGAAGACAGAGAAACTGAAAAAAGAAATAAACACTGATACTTATTGGTTCATTAATTGGTTAAAAAATTACCAACCTTTTCTACAAAGTGAGTATGTTAATGAGAACAGCAAAGCTTAAATCATTAGAGCTCTAAAGTTCAGGATTTTTCTCCAAAAAGAGATGATTTCAGAGTATAAATGAGGATGCATTATTACACATTCAGGCCTTGTTCTCAGGGATTTTACAGCCCTGTTCAAACACATATCTTAGTTTTAGTTTTTAGATTTCCCTCCATCTGCAGCTGTATGTCATTTTAAACTGAATCACTGAATCACCATGTTGGTACCAAAAACATACCATCATGTAATTCTGTTGTAAACAATCAATCATGGTGACTTAAAATGTTATTGTCTGAAACTGAATATGTATACGGCCCTGTTTTATTCAGCTCTCAGTCACATTTATACTTTTTTTTGTTTTGAGTAACTGCAGAGCTTTAAAAAGAGATAAATTGATATGAATGAAATATGCATTTGTGTGGAAATCTGACAAGATAATACTTTGACTTTGATGACTTTTGATCAGAGGCTATTTTGGTGTTTTTTGTTTTTAGTCATCTCATTGCAGTTTTCTTCACTTTAAGCATTTATTGTTACTTATTTACTGGTTTTAAATGTCTCCTTTATGGTGGCTTTCTATTATTATATTATATCTATTTATATGAAATAATAATTGAATAATGTGTGATAAATCACTTATTTCTGTTATGATTATATTATATATCACTATTTTTTACTGCTACTTGTGTGTTACTTTCATCAATGTTATATATATGAATGTAGTTGAGAAAGATTTTAGATATCATTGTGTTTTATGTGAAAATTACTTATGTAATTAATATATAATGGGACTTAAAGCAGAAACCTAAGAGAGGTTATTCAAATATTTCAATTATAATCCTATTGAGACAGGTTGATGACAGATTGCACTATTTGGAATAAAACTGTCTCTCTCTGTTGTGTGTCCTTGTGTAGTGCATTTCTTTCAACGCCATAGGAAATCATGTTTTTCAAGAATGGAGACAATGTTCCAAAAAATGCTTTAACTTTTATGTTAAATTTGATTTTACAATATATAAATTGTATGTTTCTAGCAGGTAATACGGGAACCCAAAAGTTTTGTTTTTTAAATCTTGTGTGTACAAGATAACATATTATGGCAAAAGAAAGGGTGAAAGGATGGCGGGAGTAGGGGATTGTGCTTTGCTCTACAACTGAATTCAAGTCAATACGCTTTCTTGGCATGAAACATAATTTTAACATTATTACATATTATTATTATACTATTTTTATAGGCATTTTAAAAAAGTTTGAAGTGTGAAAAAGTTTTGTGCACACATAATTTGCATGTGCAAATAGTTTTTGTAGCTGTAGAAGTATTTTGTGTATGTGTAATTAAAATTTGCAGTGAAGTTTTACAAAGTCTGAGAGACGGACACACAAATTTCGTACGTGTGTGGGCACATGGTTCCGTTGCGTTCATCCCCCTGCAGGTCTTGACAGTAGTGATGGGCGGACCGATTACAGTCTATGATTATTTTCACAGTATCGGTTCCTTCGAGTTGATACATTTAAATGTATCGAACTTTTCGAGTTTTGATACTTTTTGCAAAATGTGCCGTCAGTCTCTCTGTGACAGTTATACTACAGACACATTCAACAGCTAGTGCTGCCTGCCCCACAAAATTTCTCTCCAGTGCATTACCAGTCATCATGTATAGGTTTACATTAATAAAGATAAAATATTATTTTAAATGTATTGATTCAACATCCCACTTGTATGTAGGTAGGCTATATGAGCTGTATACAGAAAGGATGATACAGAAATGTGATGCGACACTGACCAGCGATCTGTCGGTCTTTTTGAGGGGCAGACAGCAGACCTCGAGAGCAGCAGTTCGTTCAGTCTGGTTCAGACAGACAGATTCTCTACTATGCTCTTTTATTGTTTTCTTTGTCTGGGCAATTGGTAATTGCATGAGTGAAAATCCTACACAGTATCTAGAAGTTCTGGCAGATCACAGAACAAGGCAAGATAATCACCAAACATCACACTACAGTTTCAGGGCTACAGCTTGTTAGATGAACAAGGAAGTGTGAAAGATACCAGGACCAGTGAATGACCAATAAATTCACCACCTGTCACCACTATTCACCTGTCCAAAGTCCATTGTCAGTTTCAGCCAATGATGATGAGGAAGGCTTGATAAAATGGCTATCAGGTGTGACTCTTTAAAGCAGTGCAGCTGTAAATAATTAATCACAAAATGAGAAGGACTGGCGTCAGACCAGCTTTCTATTGCTGTTCAACAATGTTGCATTGAAGCATTTACTTAAGCAGTACATTAAATATACTGTGTGGGCGTTGCTGTTTCCCAACCAGCTTGCTGTTTCCCAACCAGCTTCCCACCAATCTTAACTATGGAGGAAAGCCTCTTTTTTTGCTGCATCTTCAGGTTGCCGTACCAAGCAGCTATATTGAACTGTAAAATGCTCTCAACAAGTCCTCTGTAGGTCATTTCCAGAATGTAACCACTTACCCCAAAGCTCTTTAGTTTCCTAATTAAAAACAATCGCTGGTTAGCTCTCTTAAAAACACTCTCTGAGTGCTGGTTAAAACTCAAGTTGTCATCAATGATTGTTCCCAAATACGTAAAATGATCAACAATCTCTACAGTCTGGTTATTGAGAGTAAGAGGGGTGACATCCTCATTTCTCTTTGTTTGTATTACAAGTTCTTTTGTTTTGTTTTATGTTGGTGCAGGGTTGCAGGTGCAGGGTGCAGTGTTGTTACAGCCTCATGTCTAAGGAGTGGATAAGCCAGTTTCTTTCTTCTCAAGGAAGTTTAATAAACATCAACTGAATTATTCAGTCATTGAAAAAGAAACACTTGCCTTGATTTTGGCTTTGCAGCATTTCAGTGTGTATGTTAGCTCTGTCCCTGTTGTGGTTACGAGATAAACCAAATAAGCCATAAATGTGGTGTGAACTGTTCAGTTATCCTCTGCCTCTAACACAGCTCTTCTTCCCCTTCTTCTTCCTTTATTAAGGGTGAATTGGTTACCTATTGGTGTAACGAAGAGCCTCCGTTACTGATGACTGGGGGGTTTTGGTTTGTGTACTTGTAACTGGGTGTATGGAAAAGTCACTTTAATTTTAAATATTTGGGATTATGCACTTTAAATAATTGCACACGACACTTTTAATGAAAGCACTTTATTGCCATTTGCACATTGCATATTTGCACATTTATATTTTGCACATGTATAGTGAAAACCTTATTTGATTGAGAGGATGTCTTCTGTCACAGGAGTACAGCAGAGTTCCTGGAGGGGTGACAGGAGGGAAAGAATAAATGTGTAGATCTGTTAAATTGTTTGTTTGAAATGTGTAGGCAATATGAATGTGTTTTAAACAAGTGCTAAGTTAAAGTAAGGTGTGAATGTGCATAAGTGGTTTTTCTCTTACCTGTCTTGTGTCTGCTCCAGGTGTTCAGCCAAAAGGGTCCCCAGGGGTACGAACACCATTTTAAAGGTTCCCGGGAGAGACCAAGTGGGGACAGGAAGAGGGGGGATTTTCTTTTTGGTAGTAGGTTAGAATATGTGTATTTTTGGTTTAGTTTTGGGGTTTGTTCATGTTTGTAAATATTTTCTTTTCTGAGTGAAGCATGGAGATTATGGGTGAAAAATAAATTGTCTTTAATGTTAAATCCAGAGATAATCTATTTTAGGTACACCTGTGGATGGAGCTTTCCAATAAGCAATGCCAGACACAAAGGATAAAAGGCGCCATTTTCCACCTGTCCTGGTTGTTGCTGGTTGCTGGAACTGGATCGGTCTCTGTCATGTCGCCATAGCTCTCCTGCGTCATTTTGTTTTGTCATTTAACCGTTTTTGCAAATAAACTAAAAATATGGTGCACCGGACCAACTTCTCCTGATCCTCTTTGCCACTGCGTACTCCAGCCGCAATAGGTCATTCTAACAAGTGGTGTCAAGAAGCTGGGGCCCACGTTGCAGTGAAAAAATGCCAAAAGCAAAGAAGGACTCAGACCAGGAAGCTTGCTCATCAGCTGACCCAGGAGCAGAGGTGGAAGTGGCACCCAAAGGGACATTGGAAGAGCTGTCAGACCTGGTTAAGTCTCTTGTTCATTCTCAGGCAAGGAGAGACCAGGCAATGGAAAAGGAGTCATCACGTCAAGAACAGAGGTGGAAGAACATGCAACATCAATTTGTACAAATACAACATCAAGTGAACCTATTGAGACAAGACCAAACACAAGACTATGACTTCCAAGACCAAGGCCCACCTCTGAGAGAGACTGGGGGTGATGAGGGCGTTGATGATGATGATGAAGACGATGACGATGATCCAGGGGAAGCAATCAGCCAGATGAGTCGAGATTTCAGACCACAGAGGGAACCTTTTGTTCATAGGGAACCCAAATTGCTGCCATTGTCCGCAGAAGATGACATAGAACACTTTTTGACCACATTTGAGAGAATGGCTCATGTATGTCGCTGGCCCAAACATGGATGGGCAGTGCGTCTTGTTCCACTGCTCACTGGTAAGGCTCGCAGTGCCTATGTTTTAATGGACATGAAAGACTCTGGAAACTATGACAAAGTTAAAGCAGCAATTTTGGCTAAATATGAAATTACACCTGATACCTACCGAAGACGGTTCCGTTCCCTGATGTTGGAGCCTGGAGAGACGCCTCGAGAGCTGTATGTTCGTCTGAAGGACCTGTTTTCAAAATGGGTCAAGCCAGAACAGTCAACTGTGGAGAAAATATCAGAGACTATTATCCTGGAGCAGTTTCTGAGAATGGTGCATCCAGAGTTGGAGGTCTGGATCAGGGAGCATGACCCAAAAACAGCAGAGGAGGCCGCTCGTTTGGCAGGGGTCTTCACGTCAGCCAGGAAAGGAAGCTGGAAGTCTAACTTTGGCCGAGAGACCTACCAAGCCCAAGCAAGTAAGTCCACTGGGGGTGAGCGGGGGTCTGGTCAGCCACAGGAAAAAACCTTTTCCAATTACAGGCAGTATAATTCTCAAGCTGCTAGCCATGCTAAGAAACCTCAGCCTAGGCCCACTAAGCAGGAGGTTAGGTGCTACCACTGTAATGGTCTAGGCCACACCAAGCCTTTCTGCCCAATGTTAGGCCGTTCCAAACCATCTCTCCTCTGTTCAGTGCCAAGACCAAAAAGCAGACCAGTAGACATTGTACAGCAGACAGGCCGTACAGCACCAGTTCTGATCGATGGTCAGCGTGAGGTAGCTTTACTGGACTCAGCATGTTTCCAGACAGTTGTGCTATCCAGTCTAGTCTCAAAAGAGAAGTGGAGTGAAGACAGGTCGAGGATAAGCTGTATTCACGGGGATGAGCATGTTTATCCTACAGCAGAAGTCTATCTGACAGTGGGAGGGCAGACTTTTCTTTTGTCGGTAGCGTTAGCTTCAAGGTTGCCATATCCAGTCATTCTGGGTAATGATGTCCCCATACTTTATGACCTTTTGGGTGTACCAGTTTCTAACTCTGACAGGCACAGTGAGGGTCACAGCTCAGAGGAAGATTTCAGGGACCCCCCAAGTGACGTTGAGCCACAGCCAGCCACACTTTCAGTCAAACCCTGTAATGTCACTACTAGAGCGCAGAGCAGAGAGGGAATCCTCAGGGAGTTACCTTTTTGGGGTGTAGAGTGGGAGGAAAGACCAGCCAAACCTACCAAGTCAAGGGCTCAGAAAAGAAGAGAAAAGCTGATGGGTACTCCTAGGGAAGGGACAGACTCATCCAAGCTATCTGAGATGGTAGAGTTTGAGTTTCCCCCAGATTTAGTGACATTACAGAGGCAGGACCCTACACTGAAGGAGTGGTTTGACAAGGTGACAGAGGTTGAAGGGGTTAGGCAGAATACATCCAGCTGTCTAGCTGATGCCACATACATAGTGAAAGATGGTCTTCTATATCAGCGGAAAGGGAAAGCAGAGGCTTTAGCTCTACCCCAACAGTTCAGACACAAAGTCATGGAGTTAGGTCATTCAATTCCATGGGCGGGTCACATGGCTTTTCAAAAAACCCTGAATAGGATTGCCATGCGGTTTGTTTGGCCAGGAATCTACACACAAGTCTCTCAGTTCTGCAGCTCATGTAAAATATGTCAACTTACCTCAGCAAAGGGAGTAGCACGTGCACAACTGCTGTCTTTACCAATCATAGACACACCTTTTGAGAGGATAGGAATGGACATTGTAGGACCATTAGAAAGAAGTTCCTCAGGCCACAAGTACATTCTGGTTATTTGTGACTATGCAACCCGCTATCCAGAGGCTTTTCCTCTCAGGTCAATCAAAGCTAGACAGGTAGCTAATTGCCTTTTGCAGCTTTTCTCCAGGGTCGGTATACCTAAAGAGATCTTGACAGACTGTGGGACAAACTTTCTGTCCAAACTACTGCAGCAGGTTTATCAGCTGTTAGGCGTAAAGGGCATTAAGACCACCCCTTACCACCCTCAGACGGACGGGCTGGTGGAACGCTATAACCAGACACTGAAGAACATGCTGCGCAAGTTTGTTTCTCATACAGGTGCGGATTGGGACCAGTGGCTACCCTACCTGTTTGCCTACCGGGAAGTGCCACAGGTGTCGACAGGATTCTCACCTTTCGAACTATTGTATGGCCGCCAGGTTAGAGGACCACTGGATCTTCTAAAGGACTACTGGGAAACTCCAAATCCAGGAGGTGAGAATGTTGTGGCATATGTGGTCAAAATGAGGGAGAAACTGGAGGACATGACAGCACTGGTGCATGAGAACATGGAATCTGCTCAGCAAAAACAGAAAACCTGGTATGATCAGAAGGCCAGGGAGAGGGTCTTTAATCCAGGCCAACGGGTATTGTTACTGCTGCCAACTAGTGACAGTAAATTGCTGACAAAATGGCATGGGCCCTATGAAATCAGCAAACGAGTTGGTAAGGTAACATATGAACTGTTTATGCCAGACAAGCTTAAAAAGTACCAGACTTTCCATGTTAATCTCCTCAAAGAATTCCAGGTTCGGGCAGAGCCTGTGTGTCCACAACTGTTGGTGCGTGCTGTCCAGGAGGAGGACTCAAGTGAGAAGTTCTTGCCCACCACCACCACAGGGACTGAGACTGGGGAAGTGGACGTGTCTCATCTGTCTCCCACCCAGCAGGCAGAGGTAAGACCACTACTGGACCCTCAGCTCTTCAGGGAGACGCCAGGTTTCACCTCTCTGGTTCGGCACAAGATCCGCCTCAAAGGGAACGCTCCAATCCGGCAGAAAAGCTACAGGATTCCTGAGCGGTTGGTTCCTGTGCTGCAGAAGGAAATCAAGCTGATGTTGGAGCTGGGGATAATCGAAGTTTCCTGCAGTGAGTGGTGTAGTCCAGTTGTGCTTGTGCCAAAGAAAGATGGGTCTCTCCGATTTTGCATTGATTTCAGGTACCTGAATGCAGTGTCCAACTTTGACCCATATCCAATGCCTCGGATTGATGACCTTGTGGAGAGAGTTGGAAGAGCGCAGTACATCACTACACTGGATCTAAGCAAAGGCTATTGGCAGCTAGCCTTGGCACCAGAGGCTAGGGAGCTAACTGCCTTCAGGATGCCTTTTGGTATGTATCAGTTCAAAGTCATGCCATTTGGTCTCCAGGGGGCGCCAGCCACATTTCAGAGACTAATGGACCATGTTCTGAGGGATGTTGGGGACTTCTCTGCTGCATATTTGGATGATGTAGTTGTTTTCAGTCAAAGCTGGGAGGAGCACAAGGTCCACCTGCAGCAGGTCCTGCAACGAATCAGAGAGGCAGGCCTTACCATCAACCCACACAAGTGTGCTGTGGCCCGAAGGGAAGTGGAGTACCTGGGCTACATCATTGGCTTTGGGAGGATCAAGCCACAACTGGGGAAGGTGGAGGCTATCCATGCTTTTCCTGTTCCCACCACCAAGAGGAAAGTGAGAGGGTTCTTGGGTCTGGTGGGCTGGTACCGGAAGTTTGTGCCTCATTTTGCAGAGAGAGCAGTGGTGTTGAATGACCTGACCAAAGCTGCAGCTCCCAACAAGGTGCGATGGACTGAGGAGTGTGACCGAGCCTTCAAGGACCTCAAGGATGCCATCTGTTCTCGGTCAGTTCTCCACAGTCCGGATTTTGACAAGCCTTTCACTCTGCAGACAGACGCTTCGGGAGTGGGCCTAGGAGCAGTGCTGCTGCAGGAGGTGGAAGGAGAGAGGAGACCAGTTGCTTTCCTGAGTCGCAAGCTGCTGGATCGAGAAACAAGGTACTCTACGGTGGAAAAAGAGTGTTTGGCAATGAAGTGGGCCATCGACTCCCTCAGGTATTACCTGTTGGGCCGGCACTTCATCTTGGAAACTGACCACCGAGCTCTACAGTGGCTACATCGTATGAGGGATGCCAACATGCGCATCGCTGGATGGTACCTGGCCCTGCAACCATACAATTTCACTGTGCACTACAGGTCAGGACGGTCCAATGTGGTTGCAGATTGTCTGTCTAGGATGTCAGAGGAGTGAGGTACTGTTCTCCTTTAGGAGAGGGGGGAGGAAATGTAACGAAGAGCCTCCGTTACTGATGACTGGGGGGTTTTGGTTTGTGTACTTGTAACTGGGTGTATGGAAAAGTCACTTTAATTTTAAATATTTGGGATTATGCACTTTAAATAATTGCACACGACACTTTTAATGAAAGCACTTTATTGCCATTTGCACATTGCATATTTGCACATTTATATTTTGCACATGTATAGTGAAAACCTTATTTGATTGAGAGGATGTCTTCTGTCACAGGAGTACAGCAGAGTTCCTGGAGGGGTGACAGGAGGGAAAGAATAAATGTGTAGATCTGTTAAATTGTTTGTTTGAAATGTGTAGGCAATATGAATGTGTTTTAAACAAGTGCTAAGTTAAAGTAAGGTGTGAATGTGCATAAGTGGTTTTTCTCTTACCTGTCTTGTGTCTGCTCCAGGTGTTCAGCCAAAAGGGTCCCCAGGGGTACGAACACCATTTTAAAGGTTCCCGGGAGAGACCAAGTGGGGACAGGAAGAGGGGGGATTTTCTTTTTGGTAGTAGGTTAGAATATGTGTATTTTTGGTTTAGTTTTGGGGTTTGTTCATGTTTGTAAATATTTTCTTTTCTGAGTGAAGCATGGAGATTATGGGTGAAAAATAAATTGTCTTTAATGTTAAATCCAGAGATAATCTATTTTAGGTACACCTGTGGATGGAGCTTTCCAATAAGCAATGCCAGACACAAAGGATAAAAGGCGCCATTTTCCACCTGTCCTGGTTGTTGCTGGTTGCTGGAACTGGATCGGTCTCTGTCATGTCGCCATAGCTCTCCTGCGTCATTTTGTTTTGTCATTTAACCGTTTTTGCAAATAAACTAAAAATATGGTGCACCGGACCAACTTCTCCTGATCCTCTTTGCCACTGCGTACTCCAGCCGCAATAGGTCATTCTAACAATTGGTTACCAGCATGGCATGACAGTCGTTATGTTTCTCAAGCAAGCATTACAAATGCTCTCTAGCGGTGACAGTTGTAATTGCACTTGTCAAATATGGAGAATGGTGTACATAAAGTATGTATGACAGCAAAAACATAAGGTGAGTTCAAAGGTTAATGCTAATGGGATGGGCTTAAGCAGGCTACATCCATTGCTACACATAGCCGGTCAAATTCGGCTAAATCGTGACTACACAGAGACCATAATGATATTAACACCTTGTATTTATTGTTGACATTACAAAGATGATAGGACATTATCCAGGAAGTGGCCTTTTGACAGCCAGTATGGACAGGAGGAATGATTACAGCCACCAAGAACTCTTTTAGTGAATATACTGTATGAGCTTTGGAGTATTGTTTAAAAGATAGGATACAAATCCACCACACCAGACTCACAACTCAAAAAAACAAACAAGCAAAAAGGCTACATACAACAAAACAATACAACAATATACTTAACCTATTTAAAATAACAATGGCTGTATTTTCAATAGCAATGTCAATAACAGCTGAAGCCAGACATTTATCATATGTAGCTTTTTAACATAATATTTCATCAGTCAATTTCAGCATTTATTGAAACCTCAAATTGTAAGTCTGGGACACTAATACCAGGATATATTGTTTAGTAATATAAATGTCCATTAAAGTTCTAGTGTCCTCTCATTGTTAAAACACTGTCTGCATTGGTTTATGAATAATAATATTTACATGCTTCAATGTAAACTTCCTTTTGTACCTACTCTACCTACCTGTGGGTACTTTGGGCCAAACGCACTCAAATGGCCACAAGATGGCACTGTGGCTCATTGTTTTTGGGGCTCAGCTTGCAGTGAGTGATCCAACATAACAAATTCTCTGCTGCATAATATGCTCAACTAATAATATCTTAAAATAAAACAGAAACACTTTAAAGAGGGACCAGTCATATAGTCAAGAGCGGTCTGATGCTTGTCATTTTATGATCTGAGTTTTATGTATTTTAAAGGCCTATTTTGGGATGGGCATTTAAAACTAGCTTAAGTCAGTCAATGGGGGTATACAGCACTCTGCATTTGAAGAACCAGTTCTCACATCAGTTTTAAGCAAAGACTGTCTGGTTATGAAGTCATTCGATGGAGGTTTTGAGATGCCTTCTGTGCAGTCAGATATCACTTTGTCACATTGTTGCTGCTGTAAAGTCAGATAACCTCGGGAGCCTTGGCAGCTGACATCAGAATTGTTACCTGACCAGACTGAGTGGTTTGTTTTCTTAGCGTCATCATGATGATATTAACTTTTTTTTTTCTTGGCCAAGTTCCTTAACTAAAAGTATCTATCTGCTTTTTAGAGCTTAACAAGAAAACAGCAAAACTGTGATGTTTAATTTGATATATTTTTATTTCTGTTGCAGTTAATGTGTTGTTCAGTTGTGAAGATGACTGGATGTCTGAGCAGAAATTAAAGAATTAAAGTGAACAAAAGAGTTCTAAAGTCTATTGACTCAAGTACTATAATTGTAATTTTGAAGTATTGCTGCTACTTGAGTTTTTCCATTTTGAGAGACTTTACTTTCAGCAGGAGATATAGTTTTTATTCCACTACATGTATGTTCTGCTTACTTCAGAGCAAACAGGTTTTTACATGCAAAACATATGAGTTCATTAAGTTTGATGATCTACTTGTTAAGTCAAATCAACTTTATGATGGTGACTGAGGCACCAAACACTAAAACAGACAGACAGATAGAAAACACCGTCAGCGGGCTTCCAAACGTTAACATACAGAAGTAATGATGACAATTTGAAATAATGCTACGCTAACGCTACAACACAGACATCTCCAAGCAGGCTTGATCTAGTTACTCATGGAAGTAGCAATTCAGCATGTGTGCATCTTACTTTAGAGGGCACGGCCTAACCCCGTGACAAGCATCTTTAATGCAAACATGCATGAGAGTAGTCAGCAGTATATGGATTTGTTAGAGTAACTACATTTAAATTGCTCTCAGAGGTTTAAGCACAACATGAATGTAATGTCTTTAGTTGAGTACATTTTCCTGCAAATACTTCTATATTTTTACATTAAATGCAGCACTTTTAATGGAATAATATTGTTGGGTTTAACTATGTCTTCCAGCTCTGGGGGCTGCTTTCAAAAACACAAATGCAAGGACTCAGGGCCACAACATGTGGATAAAGAAGGATTTCCCCAACATAATGCTACTGTTCCTTAACTGCCTAGGCCCCCATAAGCAGCCTAAAAACCAGTAAAGTCTGGCTGCTTTTGTTCACTCAACAGTACCTTTATCCACACGTGAGGGAATAGAAAGAAAAGCCACTTGGCCTGCAAGAATTAGCTGTGAACCCCTTTCTCCTGGTTTGCATTAGTAAATATTGCAGATAATTGGAATACTTCAACATCTTTTACATCCTTGGCCATTGAGTCCATGCTGCTTAGGGAAATTGTCATGATTGATGTGATTGACAGGAGGCCCACACACAACTTAAATGCTTTAAGCTGCAGTTATTCTACAGTTATCCTCCTCTGACTATTAAAGTCAAGTTTTCATTAAGTTTGTTGAGTGCCTCAGTGAAAGAGAAGGAATAAATTGCTAAAAATTATTTGAAATAATTGAAAAAAATTAAGACCTATTTAAGATGTGCCAAGTCCATGGATTTAAAACCATATTGACTTTAATTAGCAGTTTAACTGCTGTATAGCATGTGTGATGATTCTTTTTATAGATATGGTTCTTCGCACAGAAAACTATCAAACAAAGTACTTTGTTTTTTACATTTATGGCAGTGATATTGGTTTAATATTAGACCTATTTTGTCTTTTGCATACCTTGATTTCTCAGACTGAGCAGTTTAAACCCCTTTGTCATCCAAATAATACAATATTCAGCAATAATTCTGTTTATGTCACCTGTTAAGTAATGAGGTATCACAGAAAAGAGCACTATAACCCACCAGCACACACTATAGCACTTGGATCACACTTACTTCTTTTTTAAGCTAGCCATCCGCCATGTACATCCAGTGAAAATATTAGATAAACAGTTAGTTGGCTGCAGTTATGTAACTGGGCGGTGCCTGTGTGAATGATGGGCGATAATGGCTGTTTTGAACTGTCACCATCAGACCTCTGCTCTGGACTTCATCTGCCACAAGTGCTTTTCTGCCATCAATCACCCATTAACATTAAAGTCGTGAGACTATGTCTTGTGTATGTAATGCAACAGAAAGAACACTTTTATGAGTTACTGGGTGGTATAAAGTAAGCCTTATGTTTATGTCAGCCATACCGGACTTTTCCACATCTAAACAAACCTGCTAGTGAGCTTTGCTTTGTTTCAGATTAGTGATGTGAAAACATGTATGTCCAAAATGGGAATTTTTCAGGAAATAAGAAACATAGTTTCCTGATGATATCTAACAGGTTTTAAAGGCACTTCATGAGCCAAAGAGGTCATGAGAGAAAAGTACAGTCCTTCAATATGTCTTATAGTAGAACATAAAATGAGTTTTTTGCCTGAGAGCAATGATGGGCTGTCTCCATTAGAGGAGAGGCCTGCAAAGCATGAGGACTGTGTTTAGAAAAGTATTTAGTGAAAGCCAATAAAGGAAACAAAGGGAAAGCTTGCATGCGTCAATGCCTCATTGCTTACTTTTTTCCAACATGTAGTTTTGCACAGATGATGTATTAATCATTTTCTTTAAACAAAATGATCACATAAAATGTAAGTGTAACCTGAAGTGAAGTGACATTTCTAAACATTTTAAAACTTCTAAAGCACATTTATTCTCAAATTACCACAGATCTGTAAGTTAATGGTTAAATTAGTGCATTTAAATATTTTCACTGAAGCCTTATTTGACCTCTTCTGCTGAGTGTTTTCTTCTTTCCAAAGCATTTCTATTTAAGTGCACAAACCATAATGAAAACAGTCTGTAGGGTAATACAGATCTGTGTATGGAGATACAGAACTCTGGAAATCAATCAGTTTGGTCCTTCATAAACAATGTTCCTTGAATCTCTGTATTGTGTCATGCTTGGGGCCAAAAAGAGAGGGAGCCCTTAACTACAGAGGAAAGGTAACATTTGGAATAAAAGGGTTATTTGTCTAAAAATGCCCAGTGTTTCATAATATTTGTCTTTACTCTTCTCATTATCGTTTAATCTCTCATCTCCTGCTCATTCTGTTGTTCTGTCACCAGAAAAAAAACAACTGGAAAGTATTCCGATTCACATAATTAATTTATTTTTTTCCCAAAAAGAAAGTATGAAATGCTTGAACAAAATTAACACAATTCTTTCTCACAGTATGAAAATGACACATTTAAAATTGCATACATCTACTGCATACGTCACCTATTTCAACGTCCACAGCAGCATTGGTGGTGTCATGGTAAAAAGCAACGTGCTATTCACACTGTATCTGTTGGTGCAAAGGAGCAAATTGTGCACAGTACAACACTGTGTGGTACAAATACACTCAATGACAATGAGTGGTGCAATATTACAACAGTTTGGTTTGGCAGAACTTATCCTCACATTAACTGTTTTATATCTTGTCGGTTTGTTACTATCGGCACACTAATGCTTGGATTCATGTATGCGTGATGTCCCTCTGGTATACTTCTCAACAGTTTCAAAAATCTGCAGTGCATGTCAGTGTCAGACTCAGATTTTGCAAGGCTCATCTGAACAGAAATCTGCTGTAAGATCTAAACAGAGGATCTGTTGTGCAGGTGAGGTCGGAGTGTGTTCATTAAACTGTGTGTCCATCTGCCACATTGAGTTCCCATCTGCCGTTTAGCAGATATTGGATCACCTTTCGGTACCACCTAAGGTCATGACACACTGCCAGTTGAACTGTCAGTATGTACAGTTTAACTCATCATTCAACAAAGACAGATATGCCAAGAAATGGTGCAATGCTCAGTTGGAGTCCACATACTCGAGATGCAACCTTTCCAGAGTTCATTAACTCTTTTCCAGACGACAGTCACTGATTATCACAGAAAAGTCTCTTATGATGTCTCTTATGTTAGCATTTCCTTCTGCCCTTCTCCTTCTTCACTGGCCCTGTTTGTCTCCAGGTCCTCCTCTGAGCTGCACGCACTGTGCTGCATCCGCCGGGAGAAAATCCTGCAACGTGATTGGGCACTGAGGTCCAAGAGGTCAAAGGAATCAGAGGAAAAGAGGCTGTCCTCACTTACCACGCTGGAGGGACGGCTGTAACGGCCCTCTGCACCCCCTGTGGCCTGAAAGAGCTGCTGCAGAGCCTCAGGGAACATTGTGGGGACTGAAGACGCAGATGAGTGGCGGTCATCAGAAAGGTCCAGACTGCGTGAGAACTTGCCATTACGTTTAAGAATACCCTTCCTTCTTCTTACTGCCTCTGTGCGCATAGTTGGACTATGTTCTGCCGCCGGAAGACAAGTGTACTGTTTGTGGGAGCACAAATCATCTGCATCACTTTCTTTAACTCCTGCTCCAGAGCCTCTTCTTTCTAAGGTAGAACCATAACCTGACTCCCCTCCGTACAGATTCTTAAGTATGCCCTTCTTGGGCATTTTAGAAGAGGGCTGACTGAATGTAGAGGGGGGCGGTAGGCTGGTGGACAGGACTTCAGCATGTGTGTGTGCTCGATAAGTATGGGGAGCAGCGTTGCATGGTTGGGAAGGGGAGTTTTCTTTTGGAGGGTTATGAAAGACTGAGTCAAAACTCCTCTGGGGTTTCAGAATACCCTTGGGTTTCTTCCTTTCAGTGGTGGAAGTGGCTGATGCTGCAGTGGAGGAGGCTGCTGTTGCACCAACACCACCGCACGCTCCAAGTGCAGTCTGGGGAATTGCATTCTCCTTGCGTGACTTCCTGAGGCTTGACAAACCTCCGCGTATCCTTCCCCCTCCTCCTCCTCCTCCACGATCGCTCTTCAGAGGTAAGCTGAAGTAAAAGGGGTGGGGAGATGGATGGGAGGACTCAGAGGATAGGCACCCTGGGTCAACTGACATACTGCTGGCAGCAGCAACCCGATTCTGCCAGTCAATGTAGCGAGCTAACAGGGGGGATGGGCAGTCTTGGTGTGGAGATGAAGGGCAGTCACACACACTCTCCTCATAACCCCAGTTCACCCACCAGTGATTGGCCACGTCCTCTATGGTGGCCCTCTCATCCACACACACTGTCAACAACCAGTCGATAAGAGCGCAGGCGTCTGGAGGGAACAGAGTCAACAGTTATATATAGAAGTGGAACAGATGAAAAGTAGTGTGTATAAAAGGATATTAGTAACAACAACCCACGAAGCAATCACATATGATACATAACATTAATAGAGTGAGATATGGACAATGTAGCGGTGTACCTGAGGGGGGGTTGGGTCTGCGATAGCGACCTTGGCTAATCTGCTCTGTGAGCGTGGTGTGACTGGCCCCATCAAATGGCATGCTGCTGTAAACCAGGGAATACAGTAACACCCCCAGCGCCCAGCAGTCCACCTAGCACACAAAAACACAGATAATGAAGAACCTCCCACACACACAACTCTCATAAAATTCAGGACTCAAGTTAATAATGATGAGGTTGGATATGATGATATGAGTTCTTCTAGTTGCAAAAAATATAATTATTTAAAAATGGATCAAATAACTATGTGTAATGCCAAAGTGCTGAATCCACTGAGAATTATCACCTGCATACAGTTTTCCTCAGCTCTACAAAAAGTTTTAGCATCTTTAAGCTCATTATTTTGGTTTCACAGCCACCACTCTCATCAATTTGTAGCAGCTAGCTGTGAATATTGTGCAGTATTTAGAAGCTGAAGGGAAAGGTATTTCTGAAACAGAGCTTAAATTGAAGTGGATACTGGACTTTTTCCCTGATAAACCTTATGTTGAGTGGCCAGAAACATGACTCAAAACAAATGCTGCTTTGTGTCTGTTGGATGTGTTAATATGCAACTGTAACTGTTGTTACACAAGTTAAACTTTACAAAGTGACAATTTCCCAAAATCTCAGTGTTGCATTTACAGCTTTTTGTACTATCCACAAAGTGGTTAAAAAAACAAATACTATTGTTTTAAGTACAAAAACAAAACCACATGTGGTTACATTAACAAGTGATATCATCTCAGCTCACCAGGAACAGCACCAAATGTACTGAATCACAAGTGATTCAGTACAAACGTCACACTATGATGTAACCTCAAAATATTGGCAAGGAGGATTTCATCAGGAAACAAGTAAGTGTGTTGTGTTGACCCACCTCTGGCCCCTGGTATGGCAGGCCTTTCACTATCTCTGGAGCAGCGTAGAGCGGACTTCCACAGTATGTCTGCAGCAGACTGCCCCTCTGGAAATGATTGGAAAGGCCAAAGTCAGCCAGCTGTGGAGCAAGAAAAATAGATGACATGAATTAGTTTCAATTTGTGTTCCTTAGTGTAGTCTTACTGTTTCTGAGAGAGTATCTGTGTGTTCATTTGTTTGTGTCAAGTGGACAAAAGGGTCGATGTGACAGCAAGTCCCAGTCACAGATGACATAACTATCCAACAGCTGTCACACTCAGTACTCAGAACTCAGTCCAGACTTATGAACTAATCACACTGAAGCCTTCATAAAGCTGATTCACTCACACTCATCCTCACGCAACTCAGATTCCTTTTCAATGAGTATGACTGCAAACTCTTACCCATGTGGCAAAAAAACAATAACTCAAAGCAATTCCTTTTAAAGGCGCCAATAATAGGTATGCTTAGCTTTTGCCAGAGTAAGTGTGAGTGAGGAAAGAGAAGAGGGCCAAAAACATCAGGCTGCTTACACTCACGTAACGGAACAATCACTCACTCAAGGCTGCGAGTGCCATACGCAGACATACCGAGGCTCCTCTCTATCTGAAGAGATTATTAACACGCACACCAGAACACTATCAGCCTCGCTGGTGTTAGAAATACTCAACATGACAGCTTTATTTCCATGGAACCGAGGCACAGGGAAACAGAGACCTCACAGATGGAAGATGACACTGTATACAAGTCAGCTCACAGATGATATTATACATACAGTAACAATATTGATATATAGACTGAAGATGTGAGTTGTGCTGTTTATACTGCTTCAATTTCTACAAGCTACCGTGTCTGTGTGTGAGAGAGAGAGTCCTATAGTATTAATACACATCTGTATGAGGTTCCTGTACTCACACACACATACGTACATCACTCACTCTTTTTTCTAAACATACAAACGTCTCCTGTACACGTGTTCAGGAATTACATGGACTGTTGTGAGAAGTTACTCTGTTATTTTCATGCTATACTGAAACAGATCATTGATAAATGTTCTACAGTCGTTTACAGCCTGTTGGGGAAATTTTCTCAAGCTGCTGTTTTAGGTGAAAATACAGTGTAAGGATAGAGTTTTGTCATTTTTTGTCGCTTTATATAGTTTAACAGTCAAAATACCATCTTAATTGCTTATTGAAATGATAGGTTTTGTAGCAATATTTGTGAGTTGAAAAAGTAAATCCTGCAGCTGCATGTGTCCATTCTGTATGAACATATCATAATTTTTATTCAAGTGTACTTTTTCATGTTATGTGCTTAATGGATGAATAAGGGTTTATTCACCTCTAGTTACTGTTTATTTTTTGTCCAGTGCCTTAAGGGTAGGTTCACAATTTTCTCTCAAAGTCTGCTTTCAAAGAATAATAGGTGCCCAAATGAACGTTGGTTTTGCTGTAATTCCTCCTGATCATACTGACCATTAGAAGATCCCCAAATGTGCTTACAATGTAAGTGATGGGGGACAGAATCCACAGCCTTAGTTTTGAGAAAAAATGTATTTGAAAATGAGGGAATTTGCCATTAAAAAGGCTATCTTTGAAAGACATTGATTGATTTGACCAATTAGGATACTATGCTGAAGCATAGTATCTTCAAATAAGCTTTTAAATGTATTTTTGCACAAAAGGACGGCTGTAGATTTGATACTCTATCACGTACAAAGTACATTATGAAAGGATATCTTAACATTATTGTATGAACAGGAGGGATAATTACAGCAAGAAAAACATGTGTCTGTTTGTTTGGGCCCCTGAAAATTGTTTTAGGACAGACTCGAACATTTATCAACCTATCTTTCAAGACATTTCTAATACATAGGCTATGAACTGTATATCTGGTTGTAAACGGTATATGTGAGGTGTCTTTTAACTGTTGAAAGTTGTGTAATAATATAAATGAAGCAAACACTTCAGAAAACAGAAACACTGTTTTATATGTGACTTCTAATTTGACCAAGATACAACATTTTATCTCACACGTCCGTCTGTACATGCCCTCTACACATGCCATTAAGGAGGCAACTTGTGCAGGCATAACACGCACATGCATTGCACAGAGAGTAGGTCATTTCCTGCAGCAGATGCTGTTAAAGGCTGGTGTGGTGAACCCGAGGTTTGTAATGAATGAAGGACTGCTGAGACGTCTGCACATAGTGTTTTCTTTCAGACAGACAGAACATACTTATACTAAAACCCTTCGATTGGCGCGATTGCCACTGGATTCCCTACATTCCCCATTGGCCGTGTGCAGCTCCCATATAAGGAGAGGAGTACCCAAATAAGGCAAAAAATGACCCCTTGGTTCTTTTATAGGACCTGGCACTATGTTTGTGCTGGTTCAGTGTGCATAGCTTAACAACACATTAAAGTTACTGTGGGCTGAAAATGTTCCAATGTATGTTCTGAATGTGCACTTTATTTTCAAGCTGGAAAGATAATACATTACCAGCTGCACTAACTCTCCGACTCTATGCCTTTATGTTCCAAAACAAAAGTACAATCAGAGGACTCCAGACGATTCATTATAATAACCCATGATGTATATCACTTTCATCAACAATCCCTTTGAAGAGGACTCACATATTTTATTCTATGCAGGGATAAATGTGTGGTTTTTGGAAGGAAACTCATCATTTATTTTTCCAAAACATGCATGAGGGTGCTTCTTTTTCAAAAAAGTGATATGAATGGTCAGGTTGTTTATGTTGAAGCAATCTTACCTTTACATTCAGGTCTTGATCTAAAAGAATGTTCTCCAACTTGAGGTCTCGATGCACAACACCATTCTGCAAGAGAGCAGAGACACATGAGGTCCTGCGTTCCTTTTCCCTCCAGTTTACAGTCAGATGTTTTCTCTCTGCATGCAAACTTAAGTCATACAATGTAAACTCAGCCTGTGGTGCACAAGGCCTTTGTCTTACATTTATTATTTTATAACCATTAACATTCCACTCGGGCCTTGTGTTGCAGGGCCATATGTCGGACGTAGCATTGAGCCTTGAGAAAGGCTCTCAGACTGTTTAATCATCGTCAAGCGTGAGGAAGTGCTTTGTTTGGGTTAATTCATCTGATGAGATGCGATTTGATCCTCTGATGGCATTAAGCACCTGGGAGTCAACGAGAGGCCACAGAATGTAGACAGCTGTGGAGCACAGTGACGAAAGAGTCAGAGTACACTGGAGGTTCGACTGGAGGAAAAGACTGTCAAAGAATCACCATTTCATCAAGTGTTTCCCTGTTATTGAGTCAGTAGTGCATCATAAGAGGAGACAATGTCACTATAGTTAACTGTGGCCACCCAGGAAGCCATGTGACACAGGGAAACTTTAAACATTGCTGTCAGTTTCTCTTAAAGCCACAGGCTAATGAGCCAGAATAGCCTCCTCTCTATCGTTAATTACATCCTCTTCAGAGTACTTAAGTGGAGGAAATGACCCCATGACCTTAGACAATGCTCTGTGTACAGTATGTACGGTATGTAAGCCTGTGGGTGTGTGTGTGTGTGTGTGTGTGCGCAAGGCAGAGACGAATGGAAAGAAAAGAAGAAGAAAGAAATCTATGTGGTTAACCAGATTATTATTGTTATAGCTACTGAGATATGGATTATAGCAACAACAAAAAAAACAGTAAAATGACTGAATTATAAAATAATTACAATTTTTTTCTCTTGAAGTTTCAATAATCCCTCCATATGCCCTGCATACCTCAAAGGCATATTTAATAATTCATTCATGCTGGAACACGCATGTCTATTTTGGGACAATATTTCAGGGCACGAGGAGCACAAAATCCACCTCCTGCATACTACAAAGCTACAGGAGCTGAATGATAATCTCTGTGTTTAATGTGAGGAATTCACAAAGGAACTGAACTTCTAAAATAAGAATTATATGAAAACAAAAACATTTCTGTCATATCCAACTCAGCTGACTGTGAGGCACAGATTCTTGCTTCTACTGTAATGCACTTCTTCTTTCTTAATAGGATTTGACTATTTCCTTTAGTAATTCTTGTTTTCTGGCACATAGGTTGATTTTTTACATACACAGCAATAAAAACAAAGTAGAGTTTGTTCGTTTACCAGGGTTTACAGTAATGTGGAAGGAATGATGGAAGCTCATATAGAGTGAGTGAAATGTGTCAGTGTGTGAGTGTGATGGTAAAAAACAATCAAGGTTTAATGCGCTCTTAACCCAGAGAGATCTGAAAACTCAAGTCAACTTTTTCTGCAGAATTAGGATTAGGCTTTAGTGGATTTAGTGGTACTGTATTTGCTTGTGCACAGTTGAATACTGCTGCATGCAGTTCAGCACGTGGCTACATGTGGTTCCCTAATTCATACTGAATTCCGGTGGTGGTGCATTTGCAGATGGTGTGTGTGTGTATGTGTGTGTGTGTGTGTGTGTGTGTGTGTGTGTGTGTGTGTGTGTGTGTGTGTGTGTGTGCTTGTGTACCTTGTGACAGTAGTGGACAGCAGATGTGATCTGTCTGAAGATGCTTCTGGCTTCTGTTTCTGGCAGTCTCCTCTTCTCCTGGATGTAATCATACAGCTCTCCTCTGCTGGCGTACTCCATCACTATCACAATCTTATCTCGGCTCTCAAACACTGCACAAGACGCAGGAAACATTGACGGTGTATTATTGTCTTTCTCAGGATATTCCGCTTGTGTGGAAATGGAGCTAAAAAGACCATGAATAATTAAGAGCCTGGAAGCTTGATATGTGTGGATCAATGTATATGTTTTCTATGTGAGTCTGTAAATTGGTATTCTTGTGGTAAATGTGTTTGAGTCTGCTTTTTTTTTCTTGCTATCGTTGAAATGTTCTACTGCTTCATGTTGTGTACTCAGATATTTACAGTTATTTTGAATCACTACCCAAATCTAACTTTTACATGACACTATAACTGAGAAGGAACCAGAAATCATGCACACTGTTATTTTTATGAGTTTCATGAAGTTAAAGTGACCCACAAGTAAACTGAGATTTACAACATAGTTACATGCAGAGGATTGGTTGGAGGATGGTTCCTTGTTAATATATTTACCCTTAATTACATTTAGGTATCTCACAGAAATCTAAATATACTAAATATTACAGACTTTTAAAGGATAAGGCTGGAGATAACATATTCTATAGGTTAGTATTTGTCAACAAAAAACCAACAAAGCCACAATGGCAAAGAGGCAGAAGTTAAGCTTTGCTTCAGAGGAAATACTTGTTAGAGGATCTAGTCGTTGTAGGCTTTGGTATTCAAACGGGATTTGTTGACAGTAAAAAAAAATATGGAATATCAATAGCCTTATCCTTTATTGGCAATGTTGCACATCACTCTTGTAAACACTGCTGTGTGTGTCAAGGTGATATGACCAATGTGTTAAAGGAGTATGACATCTACTTTGATTTCACAGCAACTCTAATCTGTACTGTGTTCTGTGCAACATTCAGAGTCCAAAACTATTTTTATATTATTGTATTATTATTTCTATTTGGTGATGACTCTTAAATACTCATTCATTAAGACTTGTGTGTGTGTATGTGTGTGTGTGTACTTGCAGTCTCACCTTCGTGAAAGCGTATAATGTTGGAGTGCCTGAGTGACGAGGTGATCTCAATCTCTCTCTGGATGTGAATTCTATCCAGGTCGTCAGTGATGCGTTCCTTGCGGATCGACTTGATCGCCACCTAAAAAAAGTAACACACGCAATTGAGCCTACAAAGAATCAAATCACACATATTTTAATCGCTGTGGTGATCAAGTGTGGTTGACATTGTAAAAAAGGGTAGCAGCTAAACTTTCTTTATTTCTGGACTTTCTTTTCTTTTTTCTTTCTAAACATATTTCTAGATAGCCTGTCTTCTACAACAGCAGGTCATCAGGGGACAGTCGTTACCCTAGTGATACTATGTACAACCCTTGCTGTTGTTGTTGTTGTTGTTGTTGCCAATTTTCACAGATCTGGTGCCAGCCAACACAGATTCCTCTTTAATTAGTTCCTCTGCAAATCCACCAATCAACTCGTTTTCCACTTCACCTCCCTCACAACAACTCGAGTAGATGCACAGTTCATGCATGGAAACAAAGACATATATACATACATACTGTTGATACAGTTACACTCACATGCACACACATACACACAAATAAAATCTCTGGGTATTAGGAGTGATTATGTGGTTTTAAAGGCTGGATGGTGAGAGCAGGTCTCCTCTGATCTGAGCACGCTCAGAGGCAGAAGGTTGACAGCTGCACTGTTCACACTCTGCTTCCTTAATCCCAGGCACTCACTGTACCCCCATGTAACCCCAAACCATCGAACACACGCACGCACAGCAAATCAGACACCCTAACATCAGCCACTAAATCCTTTAACTGTCACCAAAATGCCACCATAAAAGGACAAGACAGTGCAGGACAAATATACAGAGATCATGGTGTACTGTTTATAAAATACAATAAACTAAAAGATATAATGGACAACAAAAGAGCGAGAGATGTGTTATAAGGAGTTGGGTAAGCTTCAGGACTACTTTATGAGGTTGACATCCTAACATAGCACTGATCAAACCCCTATATAATTCTGTCAACCCCTAGAGTGTCCCGATGGGCAAACAGTCCTCTTCCATGGGTCACAGCTCTGGCATTCTCAGCTGCCGGAAAAAGAAGCATCTACGAGACATTGGAAGACACAATTCACACGCTCCAATAGTTATGTAACACAACAAAAACACACTCCAGGGAACTACCAGACTAAACTGACATATAGCTGATATGACGCTATCTAGTGAAAGGGAGTATTTGGCTTTTTCAGTTTATTCCTTTTCTATATTCAAGCGCAAATGATTTTCATTCTTGCGTCACCAGATTCTCCACACTGATGTAGCATCTCTGTCAGACCAGAGGTGCTGGGTCAGAGACTAACCCACTCATATTCAGAGGTTGTCAGCTGAATGGCGCACATCCAAGCTCGGGGAGCTTTTAACATGTGCAGTACGCTTGCATGCCCATGAATGTTTTCTGACCCAAATACCTGCTGGCTGGGGAGGCGATGTGAGGAAGGGAAGGGGAGAATATGAAATAAGCTGCAGGGATGAGAAAAGAGGGCGTAGGAGGCAGCACACAGCAGGACCAGATAAAATAGTAATACTATATGTCAACTCAGGGCTCCTGGGGGGAAAAAAGTACTTCACTGTCCCTCTAAGCCATGACTTACCCGCTGTTCTTGGCGTTATGGCCTGATCAGCACAGCATAGAGACGGAAGACACACTCTGGGCATTGTTCACCCTTCAGGGCACTAAGAGCCTTTTTGTATGGGCACGTGTGTGAGGAGGAAGTGTGGGTATGTGTGTGATCTCATCGATGTGCATGCAAATGTGCAACATATGCGTCATGTCTCAGTATGACCTCTACAAAAATCTACCGAACAATGTCTCATTGTTCATCCAAACAATGTGCTGCGTGTGAGATATTGGCTGAAAATGCCAAACTGTAACTGGATGCAAGTAGGAAACATAAGTAGCTACAGTATGTGTATTAGTCATGCAGATGTAATCAGATGTTCTTTTACAATATCAGAGAACGTGAACAGTTGAGGAACATACCACACATGTTGTAATGATACAGTCAATACAGATATAAAATATATAAAAAGACATAAACCAGACAAATTTGGTCATTTTCTTTCCTGTTCTGCTCTTCTTCTACTTTTCCAGCACTCACTCACTTCCTGTCCATTATTCCCACCGATGACTTCATACACACACATACTTGCATGTGTACACATGCGTCCCAAGAGCCTGAGCATCAATTAAGATCCCTGGTGCATCTGTGAAGGATTTAACAGCAGGATTATACATGATCCTTGCCAAATAAACCCTTGACCTCACAGACACAGCCCTAAGTTTTCCCTTTCCATAACCAGGAACTTCACAGCTGTGCCGTATTTTGATGAGAAGAGATACAAAAAGGACAAATACACAAACTCAAAAAAGCTCAACTTTTCTGGTTCCAGCTTCATAAATGTGAATATCTATTTCTTTAGTCTACTGTGATAGAGTAGAATATCTTGTGGTCGGGACAAAACCAGAACAAAACACTAATTGATTAATCAAGAGAATAATAGTTGCAGCCCTAAACTCAGTACGACAACACAAGTAAGGCTGAACAATACTGTTTTAGTATCAAAATCCAAATGTTCTAATGCACAAAAGAAATAATTGAACTGTTTGATAGAAAACTAGTTCATCTCATGAATAACACTGCAAACTGATTCATATATTGTAGCAACAATAACCCAAACAGCATCTGGTTTGGGTTTTTGTATCCAAGAAGATGAGAGAAACTGTCAAAAAGAAGAATTGTTGGTGGGTGAAAAAATGCAGCGTCTACTAGCTGAAAGTATTTTAGTCTTGAAAAAAAGATGTGAAGCAAAAATAGGTGCACTTTCTTTCTTTTCTGAATGGAAATACACATCTGACAGATTAGGAGTAGAGTCAGGCTCAGTGTAAAAGACCTACAGTACAGATTAGTGACCCTGCATACCCAACACCCAGTATCCATCACTTTTCCCTTCCAATTTCACCCTGTACATTAGCCACATTCCCCTCCTGCAGCAACACAGAACAGACACTCAGACATTTTCCTGAAACAGTCTCAAACCTTTAATCTCTTCCTCCTCCTCCTCTTCTTCGCTCTAAAACTGCCTCCTCCTTTGCATCCTCCTCGCACTCAGACAACAGCCCCCTGGTCTTGTTTCCAAAAATAATGTCCGTTTTGTTTCAAAGAATCCTTGGTATGTACCGGCTACTGGCTCCAGGAATTCAGCATTTTCCCTTGCCCTACCAAACCCACTCACCCTGCACACACGCATACACACAGACACACAGCATAGCTGATTCTTTCTACTCTCCTGTCTGTTTATTCTTCCATCAGTCTCCTAACTGTCTTCTGTCTTTCACTCCCTCTCTCGGCCCTTTCTTATTCATAGATGCTGGTCTCAGACTTACAGGGAAAGCAGCCAGTCTCACTTCACCAATCCCATTGTGAAAAAGATTATCCCTATTACAGTGTGTTTGTTTACTAAAAAACACAGGGGGAATTTGGGGCTGACGGGGTCTCTGTCTCTTTGTGCTCAGATCCTAACAGAGGGACGGATTAAGGCCTGACTGTAGACATAAACCCTGCGATTATTCAAAGTAATCTGGCACCGCATTCTGTTTTTAACCTGGATATTCAGAATGCACAGTTAAACAGAGGCATATTATACTATTACTTTATGTATGTCTGTGTGTGTGTGTGTGTGTGTATATGTGTGTGTATGTGTGTGTGTGTGTGTGTGTGTGTGTGTGTGTGTGTGTGTGTGTGTATGTGTCTTTGTGTGCTGGTAAAGAGGGTCAGACTCCTATTGGAGGAGAGACCTATTGTAGTAATTTTATCCCCTTGTTCAAGTGCTGAGTGAGTCAGACCAAAGGCATCTCAGCCTGGCAGCACAGGAAGGAAGAACTGGGTTCAGCATCAGGCTATGAGCTCACCAATAAACACACATACAGACACACATACACACACACGCACACACACACGCACACACACACACAATCACTCACACACACACACACACACCATCCAGGAGCTTAACTCTACCTACCAATCAATATTTATGTTGCATATTTTTAATTCTTTTTTTATGTGCTATGTGTAGTGTATGTGCTTTGCTGTTCCAATGGATAATTTTCCACTGAGGTGGAAAATAAAGTCAATCAATCAATAAATAAATCAATTTAATAACCAACAGGCAACATTCTAGGCACAGCAACAAATACCTCAGTGCATAAACACACACACACACACACACACACACACACACACACACACACACACAGTCAAGTTTCCACCACTTCATTACACTGACTTACATTCATTTTCTGGAGACTTCCATAACCTGAATCATATTCACTACTTGCCTAACCCTAAACCTTCATCCAAATGTCTTCATCCCAAAAAACATAAATAATACATGGCACGCACACACACACACGCACACACACACACACACACACACACACACGCACACACACAGGGAAACTGCTGAAGACCTCCTGCGAAGACAAGACCTGGAGCTGCATAGACTTACATTTCTGTAAACCATTTTGTGTGGGTTTATCAGCAGAGAGGGTTCAGAAATGTTTGTTTTAGAAACATGTCTATCATATTATTCTCCAGGGTAGGTTAAATAAGGATTAGAAAACATCTACATCATATTCAACACTCACTGTCTTCAGGCTTGCTCTCTCTACCGCCCTCTTCACTTTGCCGTAGGTGCCTTTACCCAGAGTCTCCATCACCTCATAGCGGTGCTTCAAGTTGTGTTTGTGCTGGTGCTTCTTCACTTCCATCGGCGGCGCTTTTGCAGTCGTTGCCGCCTCCATGTCTGGGTCTCTCAGCCGGCTGTCCGCGCTGCAGGGACGGCGGCTGTGGAGCCTGTTACACCGCTCGGACTCTGCGTCCTGCAGACAACCGAGCTCGGAGCGGTCGCTGGTGTTCATTGCGCCTCTGCTGTCCGCCTCACGTCTGCCCATCCTCTCTGCGCACCTGTCAGGAGCAGCCTCCAGTGGGGACCAGATCCCCAAATTACTTTAAGCTCAGAACAAAAGCAGCTGACGTGTTTGTTTGTGCGCCAGAAGTTGCCCATATAGAGCGTTAATAAAACTAATCTAATGATTTAAAATGAACAAATTTAGAGAACTCATCTGGTCCATCTAAGCTGCAGTCGCACTTTGCTCTCTCTCTCTCCCTCTCCTCCCCCCCAAAAAAACAGCAACAGGAGCACTGGGAACCACATGGTTCGGAGCAATGGGTGGAGCCTCCTCATACCACGGCCAGCTGTCATAGCAACATCCAGGCGCGTCACACTCATTTTGGATCATTTTGGGTTTTCCGACGGCACATATCTGACCGACTCCGCAGCAGGAGAGAGGGGGAGAAGGCATGTCTGGAATGTCAAGCGGGTCAGACACTCACCCTAAATCCGCCACTTCAATCAGACATGTTTGTTGATGCTTGGCTGTGCGGTGAGCTCAGAGAAAATAAATCCTGGACAAAAGTGGAGAGGAAGCAAAAGCTTTGAAGTCAGAGAGAAGAAGTAGGCTAATGGTAGTTGGAAAAAGACTGAAGGATTAAATAAATTTGTTTTTATTCCAAATTCACATGTAAATAACCAAGATACATAAAAGGGTGCTCATCTGTGGAAAGGAAACTAAACTGGTACATATTTATTACCCTCATATCATCTATAAAGACCATGAAAAAGTTGCTCTTTTTTATGATAACAGGATATAGAACTACTGTAAAATAAGACATTTATTAGTCATTTATTGATGCTTTCCAGTCAGTAATAACTGTAAAATCTCTTCTTTTTTTGGTAACTGCAGACTTGATTTCTTATGAATCACTTTGCAACAGGAAATCAAGTCTGCAATAACAAATGTTAATAAGTTATTATTATTATCCAAATATTAATTCACCCGAGGACTTTTTGTCCTGAATATGGGCTCACAACTTTGAAACCCAAAATGTGTTTTTATTAACACATTACACTGCATTATCACTGACCCATAAAGAATTTAAGTGGCTTATTAACATAAATAATTAGCAACAGCTTAATAACTCTTCAAGTCTGCTGTCTTGTAAGTTTTCTATGATCATTGGTGCCATTGCTTAAAAACATCACATAAGCTTTGGTGACAATCATGCTTTTGTCTTCTTGTGGTCATGTGATTAATGACCGTTGTCTTTCAGAAGAAAAAGCAAAGGAAGTGTGACATTGTTAAAGTGCTGCAAAGTGTCTGACTCTGACCCCAGAGACCATGGTTCACATCCTGCCTCCTACCAACAGCAAATGTTGCTGAGCACAATGATTTCACACTCTTCTTGTCAGTTTGGTTGTCTAAACTTTAATACACCTTAACTATAAAGGTGTAAGATCATAAAATGCTCATAGGTCATATGAGTAATTTTGGATAAAACTGTCGATTTTGTCTTTTACATATGAGAACTTGTTGATTGTTACATTTTTTTAAACTGTGTTTTGCACACATTTTTCACCTCAGTTGCTTTGTTCAGCAAACCAACAGCAAAAGACAAGACAGCCAGATTTCACATGTATATCAACCCTACTGTTGATTCCTGTGATTTCCAGGTTTGGATAAAGCTGTGTGAGGTTTAGAGGACAGACGCTCCCACACACACTGACTCCTGGCATTGTTGTTACTCCGAGTCAGGAGGAGATTAATTAGGGTGTGAAGAGGTCCCGAGGATTGAGGTTAGCTACCAGACAGACATCATAGCTGTTGTGCATCGCTGCTCGCCTTTCCACCACTGTCCACACATTGTCTGCGGGGTCCAACTCCAAAATCTCCTTGGTGATGATCTCATAACGGCCTGCAGTCATGGGAGAAAGGATGTAAGTTATGACTGACCAAAATTGAATTTGCAGAGATACTGCCGCATCAGTTAGTTGGCATTCCCTAACTCTGATGCAGATGTAATGGGCCTTGTGTTTGTGCAATAGGAAGCATTTCAGGCAGCAAAAGCCATTTAAACATTAAGATAAACTGAGGAAATGTTTAAAATGTTTAAGTGATAGGCATTCACTAACTGACCAGCCCCCTTGTAGTATCCACAGAGGTACAGCTTTCCCTCCACTACTCCAGTATTGGAGGCATTGGATCGGAGGGAGAGTAGGGAAGTGGGCAGCATCGGTCCTGCCCTCCAGGTGTCTGTGTCTGGGTTATAGATCTCTACAGAGCTCAGGCAGCGACGTGATTGTCCACGGTCCTCTCCATCGCATCCTATACCACCTGAAGAATACACATATATCACTTTGCTTGGCTTCACTTTCCCACACAGCAAATATATTTAGGAGTACAATAGCAGTCTGTGTTGTTGTCTGACCTAGTATGTAGATTTCTCCATTGAGGACAGCTGAACCACAGCGGTACCTGGAGTACTTCATCCTGGCACACTCCGTCCACCTGTCTTTACTAGGGTCAAACTTAAACAAGCGGTTACTCAGCTTGTCTGGTTCTTCATCTGGCAGGTGCTGAAGGAAGTGAAGAGAGAAGAGGAAAAAAGGAGAAAATGGGGTGAGAAGTGAGAAATGAGATGCTATATCCTTGGGGAAACAGAGAAGGAGAGAAAACAAATGTCATACTGAATCACTATCTGACTGTAAATCATTGGGTTACTTTAAAGCCACAATGTGCTAGATTTTTTATGAGTTAACGTCATTCATATAATTGTGATTACATAAGTTTTTACAGCGGAAAAAGAAGACAATCCTGATGAAAACTGTGTCTGTGAACGCAGTGTCTTTTTTAAGAGGGACATATTATGATTTTTGTGGTTTCCTGTTATTTATATACTGTTATAATGTCTGTTATCTATGCTAATTAGTGTCACAGTTCCAAAATTTGAGTTAAATGAAATTCAAGTTTCATCCTCCTCTGAATGCTTTGTTCACTATGTTTTTTTCCATGTGTTGTTTGAATTGTCCACTCTCATATTTCAGATTGGATTTCAACTTGAACATTTAAAGCTGTATTTAAGAAGTTGACATTTCAAGAAAAGAACGAGAAAAAGTTGTGAAATCCTGCTACTATGGTTTGTGTGGCCTCTCGATCCAGCAAAAGTCTCCTGAGGGGTAGTTTCCAAGAGTGCACTCTGTCCTGATTCCAAGAGAATCGGAACAGAGTGGGCTCGGAGGGGGTTTAAAAAGAAAGAGGCTAAAACAGCCTGTTTCAGACAGAGGTTGAACTGAGGAGCAGCACAAAGGGTCAGTAAGGAGGTTTTTGAACCGGAAATCATGCAAAGATATTAGAGCCCCAGATTAAAAATATAGACCTGTAAAAGTGCATAATATGTCCCGTTTAAAATCCTGTTGGATACTACTTGAATACTTTCTTGAATCTACCACTTGGGGGCGTCAAAGCCAGAAACATTTACAAATTCTACACATAGTTGCTTTCAATCATTTGTACATTATGCATACCCATGGGGGGAAATCTCTTGTTGCTTTTCAACTGACTAGCCTGCCCTTTGTAATGAATATGTGTCCTGTTGCTCAAGGACACTTTTATTAACTGCAGAACAATGTTTATTCTTCTTTATTCTGTACCTGCGGTGTCCAGCCCCCCATTACATAGAGATGGTCCTTCAGGGTGATGGTGGAGTGGCAGGCTAAAGGGAGCGGCAGAGGGGCGAAGCTGAGCCAGCTGCCTCCTCTTTTCAGCGACCATCTCTCCACACTGTCTGTGATGACGTAATGATTATGCACTTTCATCTGACCACCTATCATATAGAGGGCGTCGCCTAGTACCCCTAAAGCATACATGTCTCTGTATGCCGCTGAACACAGCTCCACCCAGCTGTTCTGCTCCAAATTATCATACCTGGAACAGAAACAGGCAGGTCAGATCTAGCAGATTTAGCAAATGCAGTGCCATTAAACGAATATGGATTTCTCACACACACCTGTAGATATCCACCCTCTTCATCTTGTGCTGGTCTTCTGCCTCTATGGCCACCACTATGTTGTTGTCTCGTGTCACAGCCCCCACTGTGATCTGGCCCATGCCCCCAGAGCCTCTCAGTGGAGAGGGGATGTAGTAAGTCCTTCTACCATTGGGGGAAAAGCAAAAGCTGAGGTCAGCAAGTCCTCCACGACGGGCAGGCACTCCCTCTTCATCCACCCCACCTAGGCAGAGAAGCAGGTCGGTGGTCTCCATGCCATAACGAAGGGCCGGCCGAGGTGGAGCTGATGTCTCACAGAGACCTGATGTCTGGAGAGCAGCATCAATCATCCCAAAGCACTCTGCATCCCGCAGCAATACCTGGAAGATTCATTTAAAGGCATGATGATCTATTAATCTACTAATCCCTTGATAAATGTGGATCAGGAGTCTTGGCCTTTATTATTTGGCCCTTCTCTTCTCACCGGGTTTCTTCTCCTGGCTTTACGGAGGAATGCAGGGTCCACAAGTTCGAGCCGGACACGCCTGAGTAACTCCACAGCCTGAGCTTCACTGTTTGAGTCCCCCCTGCGCTTCTCCACCCAACGAAGCACCAGCTCCAGCACAACCTCCTCTTGTGAAACATTAAGGTCATCTGAACCCAGCAGATCTGCAAGACTTTGAGCATCCAGTTCTAGCACTTCTTCTTCCACACAAACCTAGACACAGCCAGGCAAAGACAAGGGCAAAAAAAATGAGAATGTTGGCAAAATGTGACACAGCTTGACTGTGACAAAGAGCATCATCAAAGAGATCATCTGTTATGAGCCTTTAAAGCAGGTTGGTTCTAGAGGGCTTTGTTATCAGGTCATGTTATGTTTTAGGCCTTATATCTGGGAGCCAGGAATATATTTTGGCTCCCTAAGAGAAAACTTGACACTAGTAATACCAAATTTCTCACCTGTGCAAAGTGTTGGCAGAGATATCTAAAGGCACAGTCAGCCAGCCCAGTGGCCCCCAAGTCTCTGGCCCAGTGGTACAGACCAACACAGTTGGAGGGGTCCATACGGGTCTCCATGTGGCTCTGACACAACCTGAAACAGTAGCAACAAGGTAGCGATGGGAGCAAAAAAAAAAGTCCAACACTTATTTCACAGAAGATGTTACAGGGAGGATAACGTTACAATGATGCTGCTGATGTTAGTTTATTAGAGTAATTATCAACATCCTGCTTCTTTTTCCCCACCTGAAGGCTCCGTCTACATGGAGCAGGAAGGCAGCAGCAGCCACTCCCTGGATGTTGTCATTGGAAAGGGGGAGTTCAGCACGGTACATGTAGTCCAGTAGCAGCTTCAGGCTGTAAGCAGGAGTGTCTCTGAGACATACCTCTCCTCCCTGGGTCTCTTTCAGGCCACATGTAAACATGGCCTATACACAGGGATTTACCGAAATACCGGAACATGACACAATTATACTATAATAGCATCATAAACTTATTTGCTTGCTGATATGCTTGTTAGTAGCAACTCTGGAAAATAGACATCATCGTGTATTTCCCTGAATAAACAAAAGAACTCCAACAACCTGTATTGTGCATGGTCACTTTACCTCGAAGTAAGGGCTGAATGCAGACAGCACCACCTTGTGGCAAGAAAAGGGAATTCCCTCTGCCAACAGCACCACATCAGTGAGCTCCTCAGCTGCTCTCATCCTTTCCAGCTGCCTGAGCAGAAGTGAGCCATGCTCTGTCTGCTGCACTGGAGGATCCATGGACTGCTGTTCTGGATGTCTGCACCACTTTTGTTAGTACGGAGAGAAAGATCTGGTGGCAGAGTGGAGCCAAACACATATAAGAGAAAAAATATGAGAGAACATCAAGGGGGAGTGTGGCTCATACACACACTTCTTTGTAATCTTTGTGTGATTTGTAATTTGAGCTCAGCTGTAATTAGAATAATATTAAAAGGGCCTGATTGAAATGCTGCATTTGCAGTTTGTCAAAGTGAAGAATGAAACACTGAACTGTTATGTAATAAAGTTTGGTGTACTGGATCCAACTACAAAGAACACTTGGTTCAACTTCCTCTTTTTTCCAATTTAGCTAATGAATCACTACAAGGTGTTTTGCTCGAGTTAGCAACTGATCACTAGGTTGCTACATTATGAACACACTGAATGCACAGAAGAAGAAACTTCAGGAAACAGCCAAGTGTCCCCTGAAGCTTTACAAGTCAGTGAATGCAGGTAAAATCCACTGGGTCTATCTGTCTTTGATTTCACATATACTGATTTCATATAATTATACCAATCACAAAAGAAACTTGATAAAAGGTTGCAAATGAGACAGCAGGTTATAGCAGTGGATTGTACAAAAGGGTCTGTATCAGGAAGTTGTTTCTAATATTTTGGGCATTCAGTTAAAATGTATGACACACTTACCACAAAACATTAACACTAATGTAAGGACAAACAGCAGAGGGGACTCTCTCAGGTTTTGTTTTGGCCTTTCTTCTCTATGTTGACTAGATTCCTAAACTGTTACGCCCCTGAGCAGCTGCAGCCCACCAAATCACACTCTTGTGGAGACGATACTGACACTGTCAGTGGGTGTGCTAAACATACACAGGTCATCTCACTCCAGGCAGACATGCACTCGCAGTTTGCAGTATGAGCAGCAGCATGTTAGCATGACTTAAGCTAAATACATGCAGAAAGTAGCCACCATACCAGTGGTGTCCCGATGCTATCCAGGGTCAGGATTCACAAGTTCCTGAACTGAGATGATGTCAATTTTGAGAGACTGTTGTATTTTCAGTGGCTGGCAGGTCTGTCTTGTGTTCTGTGCTATTTGCTGTCTATGAGTGGGGGCAATAACATGCTCCCTGGTGAAAAGGTTTAAAATAGACCAGCCAGTGCTAGTCGTACTGTTGGTCTGTTCAGGTTTCCACAAGTGGCTGGGTAAACAGTCTTTATGATCATTCAAACCCTTTTTATTAATGGGTTTTGAAAGACATGCAATTTTCTCTATTATTTGTTTGAAACAACAACAGGTTACAGGTTCCTGACTTAAAAAAAATAATAATAATCAGACCCATAATTAGCAAAGGTTACAGACTCTGTAATTCTAGACATTTAAATAGGCTATCAATTCAATTCAAATTCAATTCAAAACAAAGCAACAAAGCAGTTCAAAGTGCTTTACATAAAAAAGAAACAGCAAAAATGTGCAAATAAACAGAAATATCCATGCATAAATACACACACACACACACACACATATATATATATACACACAAAACTATACTATACAAATACGGTGTGTTTAAGAAAATGCTCCACACAGTGTTGGAGCAAGTGTCTAAGTTCAGTAGACAAACTGTTCCATTCTTTAGGGGCATAAATACTGAATGCCATCTCATCAGACTTTGAAAGTACTGAAAGTACTCCAGACACATGGAGGAGATTTCCACCTTTGGCCAGAGAGATCTGCTGGGGTTATAAACTGACAGCATTTCTGAGATGTACTGTGGAACCAGACCAGAAAGTGCTTTGTAAACCAAAAGCAGGATTTTGAATTGCATTCTGAAAACAACAGGTAACCAGTGAAGGTTCTGGAGGACTGGAGTGTTATGGTCTGATCTTTTAATAGTGGTTAGAACTTGTGCAGCTGAGTTCTGGATAAATTGTCTATGGATAAATCTATAATCCATAAATCTATGGATTGTTTTGTTTGGAAACAGAGAGTTGCAGTAATCAAGTCTGCTCATGACCAATTCATGCATGAGATTCTGGAAATGTTTCTGAGCTAAGTCAACAATCTTAGCTGATCATAAGACAGCTGCTAAGAGACAGAAGGTGTTTTCCATGAACTAATCAACTTGTGTGTGAGTGTGTGCAAAAGGTCTACAAGGGTTTCTGAATGACAATACATTTACTCTGCGCGAAAAAACACACCTATGTGTCCACAAATCTGTATTTACATCCATGTATATGACAAAAACATTTTAAAAACAGTTTAATATACTTGCTTACACAAATTTGGCATAACTCATGAAGCATTAATCATGCTGACAATAAAGGGCAAAGAAGCAAAGCCAAGATGACCAATATGAGCATAAAGCTAAAGTACAGAATGCAGGAACTATAATGGCAACATGGAGAACACAGAACAAAAACTATAAAAGAGGTTAATGTGGTAAACCCACTCGCATAAAGGGCCTTATGAGGAAGATAAAGAAATTATCTGAAGGGCCTCCTCACCTTAGCTAAACCCTCCTGATAACACTTCTGAGTAAGGACGGAGCCAAGAGCGCAAACCTTTCCACATGTTTACAACACTTCACTGGAATCAAATATATTTTATTAGGTGGTGTTATGCACCTCAAAACACACCTACAGTTACAGTCTGTCTGAGAGCAGATTTTATGGTTATACAGTTGTTATACAGCTGCCGATTGTGAAAGCTGCTTTGTTCAAATCTATGAAATAACAGCTAAAGACTAATGTCTAGTGTTACAATTTATAGGGAAAAAGTGATGAAGAGCATGACTGAACACACAGTCTGACATGTACACAAACGCAAACACACAATGCGCATGATCATCATTGTAGAGACAGTCCAACTGTGACACGAGGTGTGTCTGCTTTCTGGACAGGTCATTGGAGGTGACAAATTTCAGTAGAGTGTTATTTCAGGCTAACAATATTTCCACGTACAGTTTAGCATACTGTATTACACAACAGCACGAGCAAAACAATGTGGTCCTTACGGTAGGCAGTGCAGATTAATCAGTGACACCTTGTCCGGCTGTATATAGGAACATGCCTCCACGTGGGAAATGTTCTCTCTTGCACGTGTCAGAGACAGTGTTGTCACACTGCCAGCTCTGATCCAGATTCTCCATCAGGACCTTTGACCAACTGTGTGGGAGGCCTTACTTCACAAAGAATGGATCTGAATTTACTGATGAAGTGAAACTGGCTAAAATCACTTTATAAAACAAGTAAATTTGCAAATTGCTAGTTTTCTCAACAAATATTTATTAAATGTACATAAACACATAGAAGCACATTTTGAATGGGCATTAGGCAGGTTCAAGCATCCAATACATAATTTTCTTTGTTTTTTTCCCTTGATGATTTTATTTTGTGCATTTGTGCATTATACTCACAATTCTCCTTGTTTTTAGCTACACTAGCAATGTGTCTGAAATATCTTAACAGCTACTGGATAGATTGCCAGGAGGATGAATGCTATAGACTTTAGTGACCCACTGACTTTTCCTTTACCATATCATAGTTTACAGACACTCATAGTTCACAGACAATCCTAAGGAGTTTGGTGATCCTCTGACTTTTCCTTGAGTGCCACTATGTGGTTCACGTTTATGGTTTCACGTAAAATATCTTATTGGATGGATTGCCATGGAATTTTGTACAGATATGTCCCCCTCAGGATGAAGTGAATGACTTTGATGATCCCTTAACTTTTCATATTTTATTTGTTCTATTATTTGCTTTATGACCAAATTCTTGCAAAACTAATGACATTATCATCTGCTGTACTTTGTGTTTAGTGCTAATTAGCTAATGCTAACATGCTAACATGCTAAACTAAGATGTGGAACATGGTCAACATTAGACATAACCATCAGCATGTAAATATTGCCATTGCGTGCATGCTGCTTTTGCTACCACCCAAGACCAGCCTCAAAGATACACTATCATAGCCGTTAGATCTTGTTATATTTAGTCTCTGTTATTTTCCACTTTCTCCTTTTCTTCTTCTTATATAGGACTTTATACTTTTCCGTTTTGAAGTGGAATTAGCCTTCTTATTTATTCTGATACCAACATAATGTCAAGTTGTTCTCTTCCCAACTACACTTATATCTACAAATTAAACCTTTTTGAAGAAGTAGATCTGGAAAAAAACAGATTTTGCCTTTCTGCCTACAAGGAAATATATACTTCCCAGCAGGTTATCAAACCTCTCACCTCTTCATCCCAGCAGTTAAAGGATTTATCTCACTATCTATCTATTGATAAGAGGAGAACAAGATCATATACTTGTAAGTCTAAAGAGAGTTAATGGCACATCAGTCACAAGATAACAGGGAGTTTATTTTTCATAATAGGTGTCAAAATCCATCAATCAAATGCATATTTATTTTTTGTGCAGCTCAGTCTCAGCAGATGTTGCCTGCTGACTATTTACTCTGCTCTCTGTTACCTTAAATATTCTGGTGTCTTGCAATTTAAACATTCATAGTCCTGCTGCTAACATGATACTTAACCCTGTTAACATTTTTATTAGCTTCAATGACATGAACTGTTCTTTGCTTAAATTAGTCCCATCTTCAACTAAAAATAAAATCTTTTATCTCATTTTGTTTAATGGGCTTGGGAAATAGCTTGAGTGTTGAATGTACGTTGTGTTCTTCTTTTTCTCTTTAGTTATCCTTTCAGGTCTAGTTGGTCATCAAAACAAGTTTTAACAGCACACATTTACATCAGTGTGACAGAGACCAGGGTTAATATGTGCAAGAATGTTCCCTGTTACACCAAACACTGATCTATTACTGTTAGTCATTTAAGTCACAGAAGTGAAATTTCCTGCTGTAAGCCAGTTGTTCCTTTACATGAAACGCCTTGGGCCCGTGATAGTGAGTTTTTTGTAAGTGGTCAATAGAAAATACAAAATCCAGGACTAGGTTCTTGTATAAGGTCATAGTAAAATCTGAATAACATATATATACTTTCATGTATTCAATGCAAATGGAACTTGAGTTTTTAATCTGGCTTTGTAATGAATGAATGAATGCTCAACTTTATTCAAGAATGAAATACAATAAAACACTATTATGCAACTTAACTGTCCACTGGTGAGGACATTTGTCTTTGATATCATCCACTCCTTATCTCTAAAAACAGAATTAAAACATCAACCATTGCAGATGACACATGAAATGTAAAACATTAAAGGTATCGCTGTTACAAGGAGGTGGACCAAAACGCAGGGGACAGAAGTGAAGAATCAGTTTTTATTTACGCAACTTTGGCACAGAACTCAGTAGTGCAGGCAAAGTGAAATAAAACAGAACAAATGATCCAACAAAGACCGAACTGAACCACAGGACTTAAATGCAAACTGAACTAACGAAGAAATAGGGAAAAGGTGAACATGAGAACAGGCAAGGAGATGATTGGCTGGGGGAAACACTGACAGCAGGGCAGGACTGGGGAGGCTGATTCAGGGCAAGTGTGAAAGGAAAAGCAGGCATGACAAAGACAGAAAAAACATGACAGTCACCAGATCATGACAATCACTGTGATGTGCAGAAAATCTGCTTATGTGTGCTGTCAAGTAAGAATCACTAATTTGCTGACTGCAAGCTGTGATCTAGGGAAATAGTAATGCTAGAAAGTGAAATAAAAAGAAACTACAAAAGATTTAAGATTTAAAATGGCTAGGGAAAAAAACTTCATTTAGTCAAAGGCAACCAAGTTTGCTCTCAGAGGGCTACAAGCTTTTTAAACTACTCATGTATCAATGGCATCCTGATCAGACTTAAACCTACTTGTCTCAAACATTCATCACCTCTCTGTTTACGTTTCAGAGTATGCTGCCCCTTTTCTGACATTCTGAGAAACAAGATAAACCTCAATCAATAATGAAAGTCACTTTGACCCTATTAAGACCCTATTAAACATTAACCAGCTCAACGTAAACATAAATAGATTATTTGAAGGAGCCTGTCAGGAGGGTGACTGATGAATTTATGTTTTCAGATTACCTGGTTCAAAGGTAAATATAACTTGGTGCTTTTATCTACTAAGTTTTGAAGTTAGAATGTTATATGGGTCCTTTTTAAATATAGACAGACAAATGCACATAATGTGTAGGATCATGATCTGCGCAGGTCTGAGTTTGATCTTATATTGAGAATGTGTTGTGTTCTTTTTTTGTATTCTATTTTCAATGTTTAGTAAGAAGTACAAATTCTTTTTTAGGATGTTATGTGTGACTGAAAGTGACCTTACAGTATATCTATAGTGTCCTGTGATTAGAAAATTATTATGTCAAGTGGTCTCTTTACTCACAGATGACAATCAGACAAAAACTGACAGCACAGATGTAACTTAAATAGTAGTAAAGACACAGGTATGAGAGTGAGTGAGTCATTTGATTATTTTAAGGAAAAAAGGTCTCATTTTGGTTATCAGCAGAGTGGACTTGTTTTAGGCTCAGTGAACTGAAAAAAATTTGGACTGTTAAATTCCATAAAACATATTGGGCAATATCAGTGGCACAATGTGCCTTGACTTTGCTGCTGACAATGAAACTATTTCTATTTTATCTCTTGGGTGAGCAAAGCAGCCATAAAGATAAGATGTGTGTGTTTCCATATGCATCAGTGTGTGTGTGTGTGTGTGTGTGTGTGTGTGTGTGTGTGTGTGTGTGTGTGTGTGTGTGTGTGTGTGTGTGTGTGTGTGTTTCAGTGTCAAGCTCACATCAAGTTTTACCAGTTTTTACAGTTTAGAGTGTTTGCCAAAGTTCAGCCTTTCAACTGCTGTTTTAATTAAATTAACCACCATAGGGTTTTTTTTTTTTTTTTTTTTTTTTTGAAGCATGCACTCTCTCTCTCTCTCTCTCTCTCACACACACACACACACACACACACACACGTTACCTCAGGTGTGTGTAGGGGGGTGGTGGTTGTTCTCTTATAAGGGCAGGAAAGGGACAGTCACTCCCACAGTCCAAAAAACAAGCACTGTCAATCAGTATAGAACAGTGAGGAGGCTTCACTCTCACTGCTCAGTATTTGTCTGTGTGCAACTGTAACTGACCTTTCTATTCAAGAGGACCCTCAGGCAGAAAAGGAGGAGCTGAGAAAGACACCAGTTTCACCGAGTGTCTACTGAATTTGGTCAAAAAGGCACTGACATGGAGGAAAAGGGGAGCTCATCTGAGAAGTATTTTGTGCAGCGGGAGGTTCTGAATGAGTTACGTCTGGAAGAAGTGGCACAAAAAGGAACATGGTCCGAAAAATCAACCCTGGGTGATAATGTGAAAGAGTACCTGAGGTAAATACAGAGATGAGAGTCAGGTGTGACAACAGATGAGAAAACTAGATGCAATGATGCATACTGACAAAAAGGATGTAGTGAAAAAAGTATGAATGTAGTTTTGCATGCTTGTAAATGTGTGTGAGATGTAATCAAAGCATAATGGGGATGGTTAAAAAAGGCTGACAAATAGTTTCATCTTAGTCATTTAATGGCAATTGATGAGCAAAATTCACAGTTTTATTTAATTTTAGCTTGATGCTTCAATAATAACCTCTGATATAAGAATCTTAAATAAATATTTACCAATCACAACAGCACATTTTAACAACATATTTTAAGACCAAAATTTCCAGTTCCATTATTGCAATGAATGAATGGTCTTGGTCTTGTGATCTTGTAACATTTCAGCAGAGGAGGATTCAGTTTGTTTTTCTGGGGGAAAATATTGTTTATGCAGACTTTCTTCTAATTTAATATTCAACTCACTACTACACTGTATCTGTCATAAGAAGTGAAGAGTAGCATATCGACATGCTGGTGTTATCCAGTGTGCCACTGTTTTACAAGGCCAACTGATAAAAACTGTAGCAGGTGTTACAACTCTCATGTGTCATTTGATTCTATTTAAGTTGTTTTTAAAATTGCTAATTTAAAGCTAAAAACTTGAGACATATTTTCTTGGTGACTTTGTAGGTACACACACTTTGTAGGTCTCCCCACTCAGTGAGAAATTTTGAAGTGAAATTGTGTGTTTAAAGTGACCTCAGTATTAGATGTTCAGTGAGTGTATTTCTGGATTGACTGTCACAGGTGTTCGGTGCCCAAGGTGAAAAAGACTGTGGTGAGCTGGGTGCCTGTGCTCAGCTGGCTGCCTAAGTACTCCATCAGAGAAAATGCATTGGGAGACCTGGTCTCTGGCTGCAGCGTGGGCATCATGCATCTGCCACAGGGTTTGTATGTGTGCATGTGTACAGTGGAGCAGGCTTGAAGTTTACCTACGTTGCAACTTACAAACATAGCAAACCTGTCATTTGAATTCATTCGTTTTCCTGCCAAGAGTTAGATTAGAAGAAGCTACAGATAAGAGATGGTTAGCTTAGCTCAGCATAAAGACTGGAAACAAGGGGATACAGCTAGCCTGTCCAAAGGTAACAAAATTACTTAGTAGTACTACTAAAGTTGACTAATAAACATGTTTTTCATTTGTTTAGTCTGCACAAAAATCAGTGGAAACAACAAATTGTGCCAAACAGGGCCAATATGTGCCAGACTATTTCTTGGCCTGGTGTAGTGACTTCCTGGGGTTGTTGTTGTGTTTGCAGTGTCTTTGCTAAGCTAAGGTCCCCATTTTTTAAGTCTGTCTAAACAGGACAACACTGTTGAGACACAAATAGGGAACGGTTTACTACTGTAACTATAACTGTGGAAGAGATCCATTTTATTTGACTAACTCAGAAGCCTTGTATTATCTTCAAATAAGATTCTTAACTTTCATCAGTATGAACAGGAGGAATGATTCCAGTGAGCAAAACCTGTTTCTATGTTTATTTGGGCAACTGACCGTTTTTTCCCCCCAAGGCATGGCATATGCTCTCCTGGCCTCTTTACGCCCCGTGTTTGGCCTGTACACCTCCCTCTACCCAGTGCTGATCTACTTCATCTTTGGTACTTCCAAACACATCTCCATTGGTGAGTGACAAAGTGTGTGCAGGTGAATGAAAGCATTGGAAAAAAAAGGTGATGTCAACATGGATTATCATCCTTGCTTGAGTCTTTGTGCATAAAAGTGTGTGTGCACTTGTGCTTTATATATTCAGGTACATTTGCTGTGATCAGTATCATGGTTGGGAGTGTGACAGAGAGACTGGCACCAGACAGTAGCTTTATGGGAAATGGCACCAATGGGACATTAGGTGTGGACATTGATGAACGAGATGCCTACAGAGTAAAGATAGCATGCTCCCTCACAATCCTGTCAGGACTCTTTCAGGTGTGTATGTGTCTGCGTTTTCATTTTTGCCAAACTGAAAAGTTGTAGTGAATGTATTGAGGTGCTAATCAACAATTTTGATTCCCATCCTAAGATCCTGTTAGGTGTGGTGAAGTTTGGTTTCGTGGTCACCTACCTGTCTGAACCGCTGGTTCGTGGCTACACCACAGGATCTGCATGTCATGTGTGCGTCTCCCAGCTCAAGTACGTGTTTGGAGTCAAACCGTCTCGCTTCACTGGTCCTCTCTCCATGATTTATGTGAGTATGTCATGTATTACACAACTCATACACACCTGGGGTCTCATTTATAACCACTGCGTACGCACAAAACAGGGCCTCAAGGAAGCGTACGCAACTTCCAACACAAAAGCTTTGATCTATAAAGACAAACTTTACGGGAGAATGTACGCCCCTGTGCATAAACTCTCATCCATGCGTACGAACATTTTGGAGAGTGGCGATGCAGATGGTGAGGTGGTGAATTGAAGCCAGATTGTATAATAATCCTTGCACACATATAATTCACTTAATATTAAACGTTAATTATAAACCCGCGTTATCATTAACATTCATACCACAGCAGTGTTATCTGTACTTGCATCTGTAATGAGCCATAACTGTTATATAACTGTATTTCAGTTTGAAAAGATAAAAGCCAATTCAAATCTCAAATCAAAGTCCGCTAAACATTTAATGAGCGCTGTCTCACCTGGTGCACAACAGCTCCTGAAATTAGTGTTGTCAAGATGTGGGAGGATTCAGGAAAGTCTGACTATCCTTTCGCTGATATTAAGAGTGAATATAATAATTCCTTTACACTTCAACCACATTAAATGATGTTGTAGAAATCCAAGATTACATCAAACATAACTTCAAAATAGAGCGTAAAACGCAGGCTAATTTTAATATCTTCCAGTACTGTGCATATATCACCAGGTATGATTTTAGTTTTCATATAGTATTTGTGTGAACATGACCGCGCTGTCAGGTGCAGAGCACACTAGAGACATTGCCGTGGCTGCCACACACACCTTCTCCAGTCACCTCACCAGTATATCTTCACCTCCTGCACTCATATATGGTCTGTGTAAATTAGAGAAACACCTGTTTGCTGGATTTTGGAGTAAATATAATGAATGCAGTATTTGTTGTCTTTTAGATATGATATTGAGTGTGTGTTGTAAAAACTACTTAAAACTGGTTAACTAGGGTGTGGTGGGACCTTCACAAGAGATGTCTGACTTAACAATCCGCTGGAATGTTTATTGAAGTTGTTTATGGTTGTTTTTCGTTACACACATATCCTCAATAAGTCCGAAAACGGGGAAATAAAACAGTAAAAGTCGGTTCACGCTGGTTGTGGTTCTTCCCCTGCAGTGGGCACGTGCGCTGACTCTCAACACTGATTGGTCAGGCGTCTCAAAAGAGACTGATTGGTCTGGCGAAAGAAACACATGTAGGCCTACATCAATATTCATAAACACTTTTGCATTGACCATTTGTGATTGAATGTGGGCGTGTAGAGGGATGGATATGAGGTTGATCCACGTGTGTATATTTGCAGATGGACTGTGATTTATGAAGGGAAATATGCTTGCATTTGTGCGTACGGACTGTTTTATAAACCTGATTAGGTTTTTGGCTCACGCCATTTTGTGTGCATGTACACTTTTAGTATAGATCCTACTCACTATTTTATAAATGGGACCCCATAGACTGGAATAGATAATAAAGACTGGAATCACCCATTCCCATTATAATTAAATTGTCAAGGATAACAAAGAAAAGGCAAAAAGTTTATTTCAATGTGCTCCTTGGAAGAGAGGGGGAGATGGTAAATTGTCAGATCTTCAAGTCAAGTAAACAGGTTAAAACATACAATAACAAAACAAACAGACAAAAACAAACATACAGACAGAACTATCTGACAAAACGATCAACTATTAAACTTACTAACAAAGACTTTATGGCTTTATTAGATTTTTTAGGTACTTGCACTCAAATATCCTTTGATACTCAAGTACATTTCCGATCTAATACTCATTTTATTACACAGTTACTTCCACTGATCAGATCTCTGCTCAGGTTGAAGTTCAGTGGAGTTATGCAGGGAATTACATAATGTCCCTAAACACTATGCAGTAATAAACACCATAAAGGTGTATATTGTTCCATCCTAACAAGTGCAACATAACAGGGGAGTGAGGAGTTTGTCAGTCAATGTGAGGCCCAGTTTACATACGTCCACACACAGTCCTGAGAAGTGCATTTTACCATGTGGAATTGCAACTTATACTTCATATAAGGATAATCTTTTTCACAGCAGACATTCTGACTTGTCATAGTAGGAAAAACACAGGTGTTACAAATATCATTAACAATGGCTGAGTTTTACAGGGCCTTGAGACTGAAGCAGCTACATGAAATTCAGCCATTATTGGTTTTATTATTTACAGTGCTTTTCCTACTGTGACATGTCAAAATGCCTTCATTGGGGGGAAAAGGCCCATTAGAATAAACAATAACTGCCTAAATGAGTTTTCAAAGCAACATTAGTTAACTGTTCAAGGTACAAAGAGGTGGGATAACTACTGTCTGAATTCCTGAAGCATCAGAAACACAGAAACATAGTGGACCAGTAGGCACAAGAATTGTTAATCTCAATATCTCATGGTTTAAGATTTACACAAAACGATTAAAATCCATCAAATATCTCAACAGAAATGATGTATGATAATTGAGTCAGATATTCCATCATGAATCTTATTTACAAGGCACACAGAACACACAGACAAAAACAAAGAACAAATTATTAACAAATTAAGGTGTCACAGGTGGTGTGAAGAAGGCAGCAGAGGAAGGACCCAAATGCAGATTATAGAGGCAGATAGGGACAGTTCAGCAAGTTCATTGTCACAAATGAGGATACAAAAGCTCACAGGCATCAGTGACAAGTCCAAATAGTCCAAACAGCAGTTGTACCACAGGGGTGCAGGGATGAGATGCGGAAAAGGAAGGCAAGCAGATGATGATATGGGACAGGTCCAGGTAACAGAAAACAGAAGCTAGAAAACACTGACAAAAAGCAACATGAGAACAACAATTTGACATGGGAACAAAGGATCTGGGCCTGTATATGAAGTAAGTGGCCTTATCCCCTGATAAGGTGCAAGTGGGGAAACGGGCAGGTGAGGGAAATGAGGTGGTTACATGGATGTATAAAGAGGTTGTTTGCAGTGCCTGCGGGGCAGATGGGAGTGGCAGGATCTGGAAAGCAAGGAGAAAAGTCTGAGGACATCTGGTGGACTGGTGGAGAATAGCAACTAAGGGACCTGGGGAAGTGGGAACGCAGCAGGAATAAGGGACATGGAGCCAGAATGTCCACAAAGAGGCGGGGAGCCTATAGTCGCTTGAAAAGGGTGGAAGGGATTACACCTGAGTAAACCTGGGAGCAAACATCCTCTCATTAATTTTGTTCTTGACCCTGCCTGAGGTGTAAACAGGTTATCTTTCTGTTTGGGACTTTTAGTATCTTCAGCAACTCATAACACTGCAAATTAAAGTCAGAAAAAATATTGATATCAGTGAGATGAGTAAAAACAAAACTCCTGTAACAAATGATGACGTTCATGTCTTCTTCATAGTTAAATCTACAGTTAAAAAAGGCTAAAAAAAAAAAAAAAAACTGACTTTGAATTTTACCCACTCCTTCTACTTTGGTGCAGCAAGATGGTGAAGCCAGCAATCAGATCACCATTAAACCTGTGTACACTTTTTTACTTTTCTACACTCTATGTGCATTAACTTGATCCACTGTCCACCCCCCTTCTCCCAACAGACTCTGTTGGATATTTGCGGGCTGCTACCTCAGACTAAGGTGCCGGAGCTGGTGGTCAGTCTGGTGGCGCTCACTGTTCTCATTGTGGTCAAAGAACTCAATGCCTGCTACAGACAGAAGCTGCCCATGCCTATCCCAATAGAGCTTATAGTGGTGAGTGCTCCAACTTATTGTGTTCAACATGTGTGTTCCTTTGATGATCCAGCAGGGGGCATCTTAACCACAGTGATCATTTTAGACAGGGGCTGTTGCCAAAAAGAGGTAAAGTAATAATTTACCTCACATACTGAACCAACATTCTTCGTGCCTTTGTTTTTTTTTTGTTTTTTTGTTTTTTTAATCAGATCATCGCAGCAACAATCATCACCCACTTTTGTGGACTTACTACTGACTACAACATTGACGTGGTTGGAGAGATTCCCAGTGGGTAAGTTGATCTTTGTGGGTTTGAAATGTTACAAATATGTTTGTGTACCAAACAGAAAGAGACACTAAAGGGTGAGAGGTGAGAGACGGGACAGCTGTCAACAGTGCAATACTGTTTACAAGAATGCAGATAGGAATGCACCAAATTTCCTGGTTGTCAGATACTGTATGTGGAGCTTTTGATAAGCCATAGTAACAGTAACACACCCTACGAAGAAACAAAGGGTCACAGTGTGTGTTTGTGTGACTTTCTAAAAAAGATTCCTGGAAAAGCTCCTGTAGTGGAAAAGGTCAATAAGTGGGTTGAATTTCCCCAGAAGGCAAGATACAGGGATGTGTAAACGTAGGATATAAGTGCAGATTATTGTAATACATATAAAAACTACTCTGAGCTTTCCTTCTGTTTGTCTTTAATTTTAGATAACCAACAACTTTTGAATTCTGGCTTAGTCATTTTTGCTAAAGATTAGGGTTTGGGAGAATTTCTAAAGTATTGAGAAAGTTCATGTGTTTGCCAGCTGCAGAGTGTGTGAGATACAGTATTAACAATTTAACAATAACAACAGGCTACACACAGCCTATAAGGTTGCACATTCTGCTGAAGACAGTCACATCAACATTCAGGTCAAGAAAGCAGCTTGCAAGAAGCCTATTAGTTCCATTACAGTTACTATCAAGATGTTTTAACAGCCGCAGCAAATATGCAAGTTGCCCTAATGCCCTGAGCTGTTTGTAGAGTGGGCTGTGTGTGTGAAGACTCTGTGTGCTTCACAAGATAACAGTTATAAAAACCTGAACCATTCATTTTATCCTCCTGCTCCAGGCTCAAGGCCCCTCGTGCTCCTGACGCATCGTTGTTCTCACAGGTGATCGGCGATGCTTTTGCTATTGCCATTGTGGGCTATGCCATCAACATTTCTCTGGGCAAAACATTTGCCCTCAAACATGGCTACAAGGTGGATAGCAACCAGGTGAGGCATAGGCAAACACACATGAGCCTTTGTGCATACACACACAAACACACACACACTCACAAACAACTGTGAGAGTTATATGTGGAGTCTCTGACTCAGACTGACTAGACTTTACTCTGCTCAATCACAGTGGGTGACTGTCATTTAAGTGGAAAAATTATTCAGGTCAACCTGGACCAAGCTGCACCCAACAGCAGAGTTGTTTTTTTTCTGTACAACTATTTGTTTGTGTCACTCAGTTCTGTTTAAATCAATTTAATTCAGGTATTTTTTTTTAGCATGAATTACAAAAGCAGTAAATTCTTTCCACTCAGATTCAAATTGCAGTCATGACAGTGTGACAAAAGTGACAACAAAAAGGGTTTTATGTCATACTAATCACTAAATTGACAAAATCTTTTTAATCATGGCTGTCTTTTGTTTCTAAAGCTGCAAAGAGCAGATTATTTATTTTACTGTCAGCGTGGCAAAAAAGAAAAGAGGTTTCCTCTTATTTCTTCATCTAAAGTCATTTAATGCATCATGAACGTCTGGATTATATCCCAATAGTAATGACAGACTGAAATTGGATCACCCAAAGCTCTTAAGGAGCTGGTCAAAGATGCATTTAAGCCAGTAATTATATAAGTCCATTTCCAAATGTTATAATGCTTCAAACATCTCCCAGTGCATAACATCATGTGACAAATTATTCCTTCCACACATACATGGCCAACATGCATAGTTGCGGTTCCAGTAAATTTATTTTTTTGCAGCTTATGTGCACAAGCTAGATCCAATATCAGTTTGGGTTACATGATATCCATCAGATGAAGATTAATGAGGTGTGTTTAAATGTTGTTAAAATAAAATGGAGATAGGGAAGCAAAGTTTTTCTCATCTGATCATTCACTCTTTGCCAAACCACGGCCTGAGATTGAACTGTGTTGTCGTCTTTTTGCTAGTACATCAGGTCATGGCTTCACTCTATTGGAAAAAATATTAGTATTCCCTTGAAAACAGTTGCATACAAAGTCAGAACCTCTAATAACCCATACACTTTCTACTTCTTCCTTTTTAGAAATCTCTTATTCTTGTTTATTGCACACTGACTTATTCATACGTGCACATATTTGCAGAGGCATGTGACTGAGATCACTCTGCTCTGGAGAGAGACAAGCTGAGAGCACTTAGAGCCTGTAAGAGCTGACCTGCTAAATCATTAATGCCCAACAAGCTTTATGCATTAGATGTACCTTAAATATACTTGGAACCACTCTCAACGTGGTAGTGATGTGTTGACATGACCATAAAGTCAATGAATAGTATACTAATATTATTGAGCTGTCCAGACACAGGTGGGCAAAAGTCACACATCAATAGCATCAACTATAAATATCAAACCTGTAGGTGTGTTTTATTCCTTTCAACTTAAACATTGTGTCTGTTTTGCTTTTTCTTTCTAGGAGCTGGTTGCCGTCGGTCTCAGTAACACTATTGGCAGCTTTTTTCAGTGTTATTCTGTGACTTCCTCCTTGTCTCGCAGCCTCGTCCAGGAGAGCACAGGGGGCAAGACACAAGTAAACAAACAAAAACAGCACAAATACCTCTGATTACATCTCATTCTTACGTTCAACTTAGACCATTTACTGTACGGTGCATGTGTGTGTGTCTGTGTGTGTTTTGTCAGGTTGCAGGAGTGATTTCGTCTGTCATTGTGCTGATCACAGTTTTGAAAATAGGTGCTCTCTTTGAGGACCTCCCCAAGGTAACACTCTGAGTCCTCATTCCGCTCTAATGATCAGTACGTCTCTTGGCAAGCTATTTAATAGCAAATAAGGATGTGTGTATATGTGAATATGTCTATGTGTGTGCTTCTTAGGCTGTATTATCTACAATAGTGTTCGTGAACTTAAAAGGAATGTTTAAGCAGTTCGAGGACGTGCCTCAACTGTGGAAGACCAACAAGGTTGATTTGGTAAGACTAAATCCTCTTTAAGGGCCTTTCTGTTCAGTTAAGTACTGTGTGAACCGTTTAGTACTTTTGACCCCACTGACTGTCAGTATTTTACTGCCCTGTAGATGGTGTGGCTGGTAACATTCACAAGCACCGTCCTGCTCAATCTGGACTTGGGCCTGGCCGTCTCCGTTGCCTTTTCCATGCTCACTTTCATCTTCAGAACGCAACTGTAACTGCACACCATTAAGTACAAACAAATATGATATTCTGATGAGTTTTTCAGAGGAGTAATTTTGTAATTTTGTAATTTTAATATCTTTCAGGCCCCGCTACTCTATCTTAGGCCAAGTGAAGGGCACCGACTTGTATCTGGACGTAGACACCTACAAGGAGGTAAGAATGGCTTAGTGATAAAAGAAAGATGCTCAGTACTGTATTCATCCACTGAAAGTTAAAGGGTCAATTCACCCAAATTATAAAGCAACATATAGCATGTAGATAGCTTTGGTTTTATTAGTTCTGAGATATCTGCCTCTGAGAATTCTGCTGCCACCCTGTAAAACAGTGATAAACGTCTTTACAGAAACAATGTCCAAGTTTAATATTCTTCAGAGCTCCTTGTCAACTGTTTTCAGAGGGACCATTTCCATGTAGCTGTTGATATTTATGATATGCTAGTGATGTGGCTCTAGGGATGGCAGTGTTGTTCTGTAGGTCGGTCGAAAAAGACTGAAAGACTGAACAGACTGAAATTTCTCAACAACTACAACTGCTGGATGGATTGCAATGAACTTTGGTACAGATTTTCATGGCACCCAAAGGACCGATCCTCCCTCATGTAGAGCCTCCAGCAATTCAGAGTTTTCATTTATCATGTCTTTACATCTACTAGATGGATTTGCACTTTTTTTTTAACATTCATGGTTCCCAGATGACGAATCCTAACTGGAGATCCCCTGACTTTTCCTCTAGTACCACCAGCAGTTTGTGACATTTGTGGTTTTGGGTGAAATGTCTGTTGGATGGAAATTTGGTTTGGTTCAGTCATGCCTCCCTCAGGATGAATTGGAATTGACTGATTAATTTTCCATACTCTAACATCACCAGGTTTTTTTTAAATTGTCCAAATGGTTTATA